>PVLA01000736.1:57409-271156 GCA_004027455.1 Hydrochoerus hydrochaeris
GCATTCTATTTGCCAGTATTTTGTTGAGAATCTTTGCATCAATGTTCATTAGTGAGATTGGCCTATAGTTCTCTTTTTTGGTTGCATCTTTCTCTGGTTTTGGTATCAGAGTAATACTTGCCTCCAGGAATGATTTAGGGAGGATTGCTTTTTTCTCAATTTCATTGAAGAGTTTAAGGAGTACTGGCATCAAATCTTCCCTAAATTTCTTGTAGAATTCAGCTGTGAATCCATCAGGACCTGGACTTTTCTTTGTTGGTAAGTTTTTAATTACATTTTCAATTTCAATAGCTGATATTGGGTTGTTCAAAATTGCTATATCTTCTTTGTTGAGCTTTGGTAGTTCATATGTTTCTAGAAATCTGTCCATTTCCTGTGTTTTCCACTCTATGTGAGTAGAGATTTTCAAAGTAGGTATTCATGATCTTTTGAATTTCCATGGGATCTGTAGTAATTTCTCCCTTTTCAGTTCTTATTGCATGAATTTGGGTTTTTTCTTTCTTTCTCTTGATAAGGTTAGCTAGGGGTTTGTCAATGTTATTTATTCTCTCAAAAATAGCTTTTTGATTCATTAATTCTTTGTATTTTTTTTTAGTTTCAATTGCATTGATTTCTGCTCTAATCTTTACAATTTCCTCTCTCCTATGAGCTTTGGGTTTAGCTTGGTCTTCTTTTTCTAGAATCTTGAGATGGAGCATTAGGTTGTTTATTTGTGCTTGTTCTGTTTTCTTGATATGACAATTTATTGCTATATATTTCCCTCTTAAGACTGCTTTCATTGCATCCCACAGATTACAGTATGTTGTTTCTATATTTTCATTGAATTGTAGGTATTGCTTTATTTCTTCTTTAATTTCATCTGTAGCCCACTGGTTGTTCAAAAGGCTGTTATTTAATTTCCATGTATTTATGTAGGTTTTACAATTTCTTTTGCCATTAATTTCCAATTTCAGTGCACTATGGTCAGATATTATGCATGGTATGATTTCAATACCTTTGCATTTACTTAAGATATACATAACATTTTAGAAATATATAAAATAATTAGAATTTGAAGGAGATTGGTTTCAGGAACCTTGTATGTGACAAAATTAAGCTTCTTAAATTCCTTTTATAAAATGTCATGACATTTGCTACCATATTTTAAATAATCTCTAGACACTTATAGTATCTCCTCAAAAGTATATAATATGTAAATTGCTGCACCATATTTTTAATTCAGTAGTGACAAGAAAAATGGTTTTATATGTTCAACAAGACATGGGCCGTTTAAACTTAGCTACAGTTTTAAAGTTTGTAGGGATCCATGGCCATGGGTATCTGTGATCCACAGGGTCTGACTGAATTTGTCATTTTCTATATTTTTCTCAGGTACCATTTGTATACACCATGCTAAACTGCATGTTTTAGGGTAAAATCAGAAAACAGCAAAGCAAGTAAATGAATGATTGCTACTCATCATTACACATTTTTACTCATACTTGCTTTTATTAAAAGTTAAACTTCTTTATTCATGAGAGAATCTAAAAGGAAGGACTTAACAAATCAATGCATAAGTACTTTTCCTTATTTGAGTACTATGCCATATTATTCCCACTCTGAGGCAAAATCTTTCCCTTTAATTACAGTGTCAGTACACAACCCACAAACTTTTAACTCAGTCAAACACAGTGACTAGCAAAAATGTAGCTGGTCCCAAGAGTGAATGTTTGGGGTTATAAACCACAGTGTACAGTAGTAGACACTAGATTTAGTTTCTAGACCAGTGGTGGTGAACCTATGGCACACTTGCCATGATAGGTTGTTTATACCATTGAAAGCTCTGAAAGCTTTCAAACACTAGCTGCACAAATCTCATAAGCATTTTAATAAGTTTATTTTGTGTTTGTGAAATATAGGGTCTTCTATGGTAGAGATTAGAGCTTTCTGTAGAGAGGACTAATAGTTTTAATGTGATCAGATTACTTATTAAGAAGGTCACTTTGGAGAAACATTTACAGAAGTAGAGGGAGTCAGGGGGCTAAGAGAAAAGAGCATTGCAGGCTGAGGCATGGCTAGTGCCAAAGTTGTGAAGCTGGCTGTAAAATACATGTGTCTGATGGTTTCACATGGTGCTAGTGTGGCTGCAGCTCATGAGGTAGAGGAGTCATGGGTGTGACCCACCTTTCACAGTGAATAAATTAGGAAACCTCTGCAGGTTCAAGTCAAAAGGTCTTCATGATCTGACAGACTGTGATATCTACAGTTTCAGTCATCTTTCTGAAGTAGAGTTGCAATATCCTCAAATCTTCTCAAACCTTTAATGAATCTTCTGCATAAAAATTGCGAGTTAATTAATCCTAGGTTGCTCCTGAGATATTCCATAGCCCAGCACTAATCTGTCCCCTACTTGTAACAAGACAAAAGCCCAAATATATAAATATTTTCTTTTTTTAAGCATTCCCAATTATTTGTTTATGAGACTCTGCCACTAAAATAGCCCTATCTGTGAACTGCCTCAAATATCTCCTGGACCTCATGTCTTCAGTGCAATATTCTTTGAAATGCTCGGTCAGAAACAGTCTCCATCACACAGGAAACTGTACTTTCACTCCTTTCCTATCAAATATCCTCTTCCACTTTGTATCAGTATTATCATGCTCATGACCCAGCTCTTTTACTACTGAGTCAAGATTGCTGCTTTATTTACCTTTGTATTTCTTTCGGTATGATGGAACTAGCACACAGTTAAATGATCCTGAGTAAATTAATAAATGAAATGTTTCTCTCTGTATAAGCCTATCCAGGATGACATCTAAAGTTAAAAGAACACAGACATGGCCATCCAGATCAAGTCAGGATTTCAGGTCGTGGAGGTTTGAAATGAATCAACAACAAATTCAAGTCTTCTTTGCCTCTCTGCATGTTCTAGCGTGTAGAAGGTAATTGTCAATAGAATTGAAAAGGTTATAAGTAGAATGTTTTTCAAATAAGGTTTTAGTATTTTGTGTAGAATCTTAATTCAAAGGAAACTTACTTCCATAAAACACTATTTTACATTCTAATTCTAATATATACTCATTATAAATTTATAATTAATTTAGATCTCTGAACTCACAGCCTTCTAATGGACCTAATTGTTTTCCTTATGATTTTTCAACTACAGAAAAAAAAAATCATTTTGTATATTTAGAAGAGGGTAAGGCTTATAACAGATATTTCTGGTATATTGAGACATTTAATATGCTACAAACTTTCATCTGTTTCAGCAATGTTGGTAATTTCTTAAAATTACAGATGTAAATTTCAAACATTATATCTTAGAGAATTTTGCCTCTCACTTTCCACAGTTTGCACGTGTCTTTAGAATGTTGCTTACTTTTCTGTACCTCAGCTGCTAGAGTCATTTGCATTGCCACACAAAGATTTAATTTCCTGTCTTTCATTAGCAAAACAAATTAATCCAGGTCAAAAGCATTAGGATTTTGCTAGCCAAGTGGAAATGTGTTTCTTTGTTTCAAATAGTACAGTAAATCATGTCATTGTGTTTACTCCTATAGATATGACTTTTCTTATGTAATATAGACATGTATGATGTTATTAGGAATATTTTTCCAGTATTACACCCAATTATTTCAGTAAAGTTAAGCACTTGGCAAATTCTGGACCATTAACTCTTTAGTATGTTGAGTACTAGAGATTAAATCATATCCAAAATGATAGTTTATTTTTGATTATAAAAAAAGTAACTAGGATCTGAAAAGCACAATAGATATTGTCCACTGGGAAGAATTTGTTCAAAAGATAGAATAAACTGTTGGGAGAAAGGGGAAAGAAAGGAAGAGAGAAGGGGAACTATATATATATATATATATATATATATATATATATATATATATATATAAAGATAGTTATACAACTAGTTTCTTTTAGTTCATTGAAAAGAAAGATTTGTCTGGACATTATTTTATGTCTGTATCTGAGTAACTATACATAGTGCATTAATTATTGTTACACTCCTATTAGCTTGATTTGAAACTGTTTTATTTTATTTCTATTTTTTCCTTCTTCTCTTAAAAGAAAGAAAATAAAGCATAGAACTGAAGTAAAAACAGAAATGTCCTGAAAAAAAAATTATCAGAAGAAATTTCAAACACAAAGCAATGAGATAGCTCATGGGAACAGCGATATCTACTTCTAAAAATCTAGAAAACTCTGTTGAACATGGCACAATACATTGGATTTGTGACATTCTTATGAAAAGAATGGTTAAGGGTGTCCTAAATCTATTTTGAATGTATGGTCTGCCTAATGAAAGATTTCATTGGAGAAGTATTTGTTGTGCAGCATTTAATTAATTTGTAACACAGTTGGAAGTCTCACTTCCACCACGTAATGTCTTGGCTACATCTAAGGCCAAGACACAGAAACACAAGTGAACCTAAGGGCTCAGAAGAGTTGGTCAACTATTATTTGATGTACTGCAAGGCTTTGTGCTTCCATACAGTCCAAACAAATGATAAAGAGTAATTATTTTATTAACCTGTTTGCCAATAATTACATTTTTCTTTCCCATTAGTCATTATTTTGTAGTCTCTTTTCCCTCTTTTCCTCTTCTACACAATGGCTTTTGATTTCCTACACCTCTTGTTTCCATAAGATTCTTATTCTCAGTCAATATTTTCTATGTGAACCTAGATGTTGAAGTGGAGAGTGAGGATAAAATGCAACTGGTGACACTTGAGATCCTCGAGGCATCAAGTACAACCTTTATAAAAGAAGCAGGTATCTTCCTTGTTAATATTGACTGTTATCATGATATAATTTCAATGTGTTATTATGGTATTTGAGTATTTCTTGTCTTTCTCCATGTGCTAAATACTCTGCTTTACTATACTAGCTAGGCCAGGCAAGAATTTCAAAAAAGGTATAGAAACACAGCCCAGAAGAAAAGTTCAGAAGAAAACTTAGTGAATCATGTGAGGCTCTTAGAAAAAAGAAAATAATTATGAACAGTATTTCAAGGAGATCAAATCAAGATTGATAACATAATTTGAGGAAGAGAAACTGAGTTGCCCTATTCTGGTGCTGATTCCTGACAAATTCAGGACTATCACACACTAAATCCTTACCCAGTTCTCTCAGCCACAACACATTGGCTAAGAACTTGAATTTAAAGTACTTCACCTGAACTGGAACAAACTAGTGGAGATTTACCAGTAGTTTTTTACTCAAAACAATGAGAATATATGGCCTGACAAAGCTGAGAACAATAATAAAAACATCTATAAATAAGAACTGGTAAAATAATGGAATGTAGTTGCATACACACTGTTGTCTTTGAAATGTGATCAACTATTTGACTCTTGATTATTAAAACAATTATGTATAGCATGGTTTTCCAGGAAACGAGTATTAAGATGTTATATATATCTCATTGGCTTCCTATTTTATTAAATGTCTTATGGATTAAGCCAAAATTATTTGTGGTTCCTTCTGGGAAGGAAAACAAGTATGAGAACACGTGGTGTGTTGATGCCTGGTGGTCAACTTGTAATATCAGCTGAACTGAATCAGTGCAGTGCTGTGTGGATGGCCTGCCTGAGGACTGTTGGCAAAGTAAAAAGAACAGAAGAGGCTCTGCTGGAGGAACTTGCTGAGCCTGATAGGAACTTGGAGCTCATTGTCCAAGGAGCTCAGGACCTCGTTGTGGCTGAGAATGTCTGTGGTTCACTTTGGGGGATCACTGGTTCTTACACTGATCATCCCTTCCTGGCTTTGTAGGGGAAGATTAGGTATGCTTTTCAATCTCCAGGAGAAGCTTGTCATGCTGGCTTCCTGATATGAACTCAGCTGTTACCATCGGATGAGCTCGGGATTTCACTGTCGCTGAGGATGACCATGGTAATTTTGAGGGGAGCACTGGCCCTTGTTTTAAGTGTCACTTCCTGACTCCAGTGCAGAATCCTCAGCCTGCTGGCACAGATCCTTCTTTCTGCTGGCACGGACTTTCTAGCTGCTACTGATGACCTTTGGGCCTTCCTAACACAGATCCATGAAACAGACTCACGTGATTCATTGTGGGCTCTAGGCCTCCAGTTGGATTTCTGGGCAGCACAGTCATGGGCTCTAAGTCTTTAGCTGAACTCATGCAGAATATTGTCATGGGAAACAGGCCCTCAGCTGAATTCTCTAGGTCTTTAGTGTGTGGACAGATTTCCTGTACTTTTTGTATTTGACTCCTTAGATGACCATTATAAATAATACTACAAATTATGTGTCTTGAATTGTCTTGTTTTCCTTACAAACCCTGATTACAACAAAATTGGTACTCAGAGAGTGGGGCCATTGCAGTGATGTTGGCTGGCCATGTGACTTAAGAGCCTTGGAAATTAATTTGTAAAGGTTTTGAAAGACTGGTCAAAAAGCTCCTGTATGCTGTAAACTATACTGAAGACTCTGGTGGAAGCCTGGAAAATCAGAGTACAGACAGAAATGCTGCCAGTGAAATAGTGAAGCTCAGGAAGGAGACTTCTATTAAGAAGGATTGCATCAACTTCTAGATCCCCAGTGCTATATTTTATTTTGGCTGAAAATTGGTCTGTGTTTTAGTTGGAGATATTACCTTGGTGGCAGAAAAAATTCAGTGTAGTCTACCATTGGGGTGGTAGCATGGTTACTGTTGAGAGCTTTTGGCCAGATCTATGTTGCAAATTAAGAGCAAAGAGCTAGTAGGGTAATTTGAAGCATTTGACCAGGTAGAAGGATCCAGTAGAACTGTGGGTTGCAAGGATGAAACAGGAGAATGTGGTTGCTGAGAACAGGACAATGGACAAATGAACTGGAGCTTTTCACCTGAAGATAAGAGTATGTTCGAATTGCAGGAGATCCTTGTTTTTTAGTCTTTCTATGCCATGTTAAAAGTTAGTGGGAAACATGGACTGTGATTGTAATAGTTCTTTTAATATAATTTTAATGTAGTTTTTAGATGTATGTGTGTGATCAGGTTAATTAGTCAAAGTACTGTGTTTTAACCCTGAATTTTGGTCACCGTTTAAATATTTGGCTTTTGGTGTGGGAATGAATACAATAAGAATTGCATATATGTAATTGTTGTATTAATGAAAATCTGAACAGACCAAGACATTAATTTTCACCAATCTGCCCCTAGTGAACATAGTTTAAAGAAATGTGTATGGTTATCTAGTTGATCAGGCATGGACTGTGGTGGATTGATAACTGGTGGTCAAGTTGTAACACCAACTGACCTGAACCAGTGTGGTGTTCAGTGGATGGCCCAACTGAGGATTGTTAACAGGATAAAAAGGAGAACTGAGGATTGTTGACAAGCTAAAATGGAGAACTGGAGAGGAAGAGGTAGTGTTGTTTGGTGGTGCTGGTTCTGCAGTTGCTTGGGTTCTCCTGCAGGAGCTTGCTGAGCTGCCTTCCTGAAATGAAGTTCGTTGTTTTCATCCTTAGAGGAGCTCAGGACCTTGTTGTTACTGAGAGTGGCTGCAGTTCACTTGGGAGGAGCTCCTGTCCTGACACTGAGTATTGCTTTCTGGCTTTGTAAGGGAAGATGGTGTGCTCAGTCTCCAGGAGAAGCTTGTCACGCTAGCTTCCTGACATGAACCCGACTGTTCTCATCATGGGAGGAACTTGACACCTCATTATTGCTAAAGAAGGCCATAGTACTTTTTCAGGGAGCTCTGGTTCTCAGTTTGAGCATTGCTTCCTCACACCAATGAAGAATCCTCAGCCTGCTGACACAGATCCTTCATTCTGCCGGCATAGACTTGCTAGCTTCCACCACCGAACTTTCAGTCTTACCAGCACAGAACCACAAAGCTGATTTGCATGAGTCATCATTGTGGGTTCTAGGCCTCTGGTTGGTCTTGTGGGGAAGCATTGCCATGGGCTCTAGGTATTCAGCTGAACTCATGCAGGTTATTGCCAAGGACCTTGGTTGCATTCGCTAGGTCTTTTGTGTGGACAGATTTCCTGTACTTCATGTATTTGACTCCTTGGGTAACAATCATAAATAATCATAAATAATACTATAAATAATGTATCTCATATCATCTTGTTCTCCTTGCAAACACTGACTACAACAGAACTTTTAGCTCTTATTTTAGAGTTATTTTAATAGTATTTTAAATTATTCAGGTTAATACTATTGAAACTTTTAAACTGACACATTCTCTTCATTTTTAAAATGTAATTCTTCATTGTAATGATTTTAAAAAGTTGAAATAACTCTTAGAAATTTAAAGACTTCCAGACCTTGTAGTGCCAGTATTTTTGGAAGTTGAGGCAAGGGGATCATAAGATTGAGCCCTGCTTGGGCAACTTAGTGATTTAGCAAAATCTTGTCTAAATAAGTAAGTAGGTAAATAAGTAAATAAAACTGTGAAGACTCTGGGTTTAATCCTCAGTATCACTATCATTAGTAGAGATTTAAAATTAAAAAAAAACTAGCTGGAAAATTAACATATATATGTTTATATATATATGTATACTATCACATAAGAAAAATTTTTTCTTTCATTTTAAAGAGAAAAAATAATGATAAAATAGAGTTGCAAAACAGGGTAATAGAAGAGAAATAATAATGAATACAATGCATATTTTTAACTTCATAGCAGTTCTTCAGTATACAAGATATAGGCATTAAATATTGCCCAAACAATATTAGCACAAAACTTTCTTTTCAATGAACTAGGAGATACTAGCTGTATAACTGTCTTAACTATCATATATATATATATTTTTTTTTTTCCTTTTACCCTTCCTTCCTTTCCCTTTTCCCCTTCATAGTTTATCTTTTCTTTTGAACACTTTCTTTCCTATTCACAATATCTATTAAACATTTTGAATCTTACTTGTTCAGTTTTTCACACTACTGAGACAATACAATATTTACACATGTAGGTCTGATTTATTCCATTTATGTGTATGGTCTTGTTACATCCATCTGTCCATAAAAGTCTCAGGTTTATCCTTCTTTATGGCTGAGTTCCACTACATTACGCATTTTAAAAAATCCACATTTTTAAATCATTTCATTAATAGTTGATGAACATTTGGATTGTTTCTAAGGTGTACCTATTATAAATTGTGCTGCTATAAACATAGGTGCAATATATCACTGTGGTATGATGTTTTTAATTCTGGAAAGATACACAGAGGGGAATAGCTGGATTGAATGGAATCTGAAATCCTAGCTTTTCAAGTAATCTCTGTACTGATTTCCACAGTAGTTGCACCAATACACACTCCTACCAAATGTTCCTTTTTTCCCACAGCTGCACTAGGCCTTATTTTTGGCTGACTTCTTGATGATAGCCATTCTTTTAGGAGTGAGATACATCTCAATGTTTTTTAAATTTGCATCTCTTGAATGATCAATAATGTTGAACATTTTTTCATGTTTTTTTTTGTCATTTGTATTTATTTATCTGAGAAATATATATTCATCTCAGATGCCCATTTTTAGATTGGGTCTTTGAATTTGGGTGGTCTGTTTTTTATTTTTTAATTTTTTATATGTTCTAGATATAAAGAGTCAATTGGCTATAATTTTTCCCACTCTGTGGGATTTCTTTTCACTCTGTGATTTCCATTGTTGTGCAAAATCTTTTTAATAAAGTGATATCCCATTTGTTGATTCTTTGTAATATTTCTCTTGCAGTCTCTGCCTACACCTATATCTTGGAGATTTGTACCTATTTTCTCTTCCAGGAAATTTAGTGTTTCTATTTTAACATTTGGATCTTTGATCCATTTTAACTTTAGTTTGTGCATGATGATAGACATAGGTGTAGTTTTAGTCTTTGGTATACGGAAAATCAGTTTTTTTAAGGAGACTAGTTTTCTTTCAGTGAACATATTTGGCTCTGTTTTCAAAGATAAGGTGGCTTAGTGTGTTTCAAGTTGTGTCTGAACCTTCTATTTTGCTTCATTGATCCTCAGTCTGTTTCTTTTTCCCAAGATCATGTTGATTTTATCACAATAGCTTTGTAGTATAATTTCAAGTCAAGGATTGTGATGCCCCCTAACTTGCCTTTGTTGTCCAGAATTGCCTTTGCTATTAGGTCTCTTCTTGTTCCAAATGAATTTAGGAATGATTTCTCTAATTCTGTGAGATGTACTAATGATATTTTTATTGGAATTTCATTAAATCTGTATAACAGCTTTGGGAGTAGGAATATTTTCACAATGTTAGTTCTTCCTATCTGTGAGGGAGGCATATCTCTCCATTTCTAATTTTTCAAATTACCATGACTTTTCAATGTACAGATCTATTACTTCCTTTGTTAGATTGTTTCCTAAGTATTTCAATTTTTTGAGTGTTATTGTAAAGGGTATAGTTTACTTAATCTCTCTCACTGTAGGTTGGTTGCTTATGTACAGGAATGCTTCTGATTTTTGAGTGTTGACATTGTAATCAGCCACGATATTGAATTTGATTATTCCATTAACAAGTCTTTTGGTGGAGTTTTTGGGGCCTTCTATGTAGAGTATGCTGTCATCTACAACCAATGATAATTTACATCCTTCCTTTCCTAGCTTTATTCCTTTTATTTCTCTCTCTTGTGTAATACTTCCAGAAGTATATTGAATAGAATGAGAGCAAAACCACATAATACCAAAACTCATAGATTAAACATAAAGAAATAAAGTTGTAGATGTAAATGCATATATTAAAGAAGACAAAAGATCTTAAAATAATCTAAATTTAGAGAAATTAAATAAAGATTAAAAAAAAACCCCAAATATAGCAGGATGAAGAAAAACCATGAGGGGAGACAAAACAAATCAATACTAGAAAAACAGAATATCAAAGAAATCAAATACAGTTTCTTGGAAAAATTGATAAGATTTACAAAGCTGTAGGAAGTAATTAAAAATGAAAGTGGTCATATTATCACTAAATAAAATATTACAAATACTAAATAAAATATTACAAATAGTAAATAAAAAGATTAAAGATTACAAGAAAATTCCACTAATGATTGTACAATTTAAATTACCTAAGTGAGATGAGCAAATTCTCAGCTCAGAAAGCAATAGAAAGAACAGAATTGCAACAAATGAGGAGACTGAAGTCATAATTTTAGAAAACTTGGAATTGAGGAAGATTCAGGAGCAAATGTTTTTGCATTTAATTTTGTAAGTATTTGAAGAATTGATACCAAATATTCTCAAACTCTTCCTAAAAATAGAGGATAAAAAATTTCTTTGTTCTTTTAGGTCATTGTTATCCTGATACAAAAGATTCAGTGTTCATGATCTTAGGTTTGACAGCTGTTTCTTGAACATAATACAGAAAAGAACATTTCCACAATAAATTAAACATAGAATTGCCACTAATACAGAAATATTATTCTTGCAATACCCTAAAAATTGGAAACAGTTACTCAAATAAATATTGGCACACACATAGTAGTATTAATCTCATTAACTAAAAGGTGCAAACAGCCTAAGGGAAAAGTAATTTGTTTACATAATATATTCAACTGTAACATGATAGATTCAACATGCTAAAGTAATGATGCTAAATGAAAGAAGACACACCAAAAAGTCACATGTTATATTATTCTAGTTTTATGAAATATCCAAAATAGACCCACCTATAGAGACAAAAATGAAGATCAGTGGTTTATAGAGACTGTGGGACTTAGGTGAAGGGGAGTGACTGCTTAATGAGTTTGAGGTTTCTCTAAAATAATAAATATGAATCCATATGAATATATTCATATATATGAATACATATATATATATATATATACATATATTTGTGTGTGTTCACAAGCATATTTATAGGGACATGTAAGTAGAATAAATGTTTTGAGAAAAAATATGAATTTCTTGTAAATATTTCGTCTCTCAGAAGCAGATAGATGGATGAAGTATGGATAGGCAATAACCTTGTGTGTATCACTCAGAAATTGGTTACAGAGTCTAGAAACAATGTCTTCTCCTTCATCAATTCTCAGTAAATATCTATGATCAAATAATAGTTCAACACAAGAGTTTAGTTTATTTAACAAAAGGAAATAAAAAAATAAGTGATAGCATCTGAAAATATATATGTTCTATGAAATATCTTTTATAATAATATATTACTTTTCGTTTTCAAGCCTATGTCTTTCTATAGTATACTAGAAAATATTTCATTTGGCATTTTATTTATTTTTATTGTTTGTTATCGCAATTTAGATATACATAATGATCACATTCATTGTAGAGATCTTGTATATGATCTACCTTAGTTCCTATTTTTTTCTTATTATTCTCTTCACCCTTTACTCCTCCTTTCCTTATTTACAAAGATTTGTTTACATTTTATCTTTTTTTCTTAGTTTTTATTTTTCCTTTCTCCCCTTCCCTAGTTCAACTTTATATCAATAGGCATTTGAAACTCATTAAGAAGCCTCAATTCTTTAAGAAAACCACAAGGCAAAATGAATATCATTTTTCCTAAGTATAACTATGGGACCAATATTTCATAAGACAATAGTAAAATACAAAGATAATATAATAGTAATAGATAAAACACAAAGACAATACAAGATAATAGTAACAGACAAAACACAAAGATAATATAATATAATATAATATAATATAATATAATATAATAGATAATATAATAGTAAAACACAGTAGTAAAGCACAGCTCCCATTCTCTTAAATACTCATATATGCCATTTGTTTTCAATTTCAACATTGCTGGTGCAAACATTTCTGTTAAGTCTATAAACTATCAAAAGTGAAGGATAAAGATATGTACATTTTAACTTACTGAAGGATAAATGATATTTTTAAGAATAGTTTCCATTTTAATCTCTCCTTTTAGTTACTGAAATCTTTCCTTTAATGCCCCTATTTTGTTTGTTTGTTTGTTTGTTTGATACTATGCTTGTGGATCTGGCCAATTGTAAATTGTTAATGGAAAAAATGAGAGAGAGCAAAAAAGAATTCAGTTCTTTTCAAGAAAGGAAAACATATATTTTATATGCCCTTTCAAAAATTTAAAGAAAAATGGAAAACAACCTTTTGATGCTCTATCAGCAATTTGAAAGTTATCCAATGTGTTTAACCTAGAGACAGGATAGTACACAGACAGGGCTCCGAAACCAAGACAATCTTGATTTCATAAAAAATATTAGCACTTTTTGGCTGAGATATCTTAGACAAGTGTTCCTAGCATTCTTGATCTTGATTTTCTACTGGTAAATGTGGAAATACACAGGTGAAGAGGTAGTAAACTATTAGTCCAATAGCTTATATGACTAACTAATGTATGGTATGTTCTCAAATGCAAACATGAAGAGTGTGTTGACTTCACATAAATACATACAAGACTAATTTTATTTTCATTTTACAAGCCAACTGTCTTAAATTTTCAGCAATTACCATAAAATTTAGGAGCTTTGGTGGGATAAAATAGTCATTATTTTCCAAGTGCTAAGGTTCTACTGTTTTGAGTTATGACCCATAAAGTTTGTTAATTCTTTCTTTCAAAAGTGTACCTATATTTTGACTCATTCACTTTTATCCCTTACAAATTAATCCACTTAGGGGCTGGGGATATCGATCAGTAGTAGAGCTCTTGCCTTGAATGCATGAGATCCTGGGTTGGATACCCATCACCAAAAAATCAAAACAAAACAAATGAACAAAAACCCCCAAAATACAAAAAACTTCTCTCCAGAAGTGGGGCAATAGTTGCCATAATTTAAATCTGCAGCTCTTTCTATAGTAGCCACTGTCTATTTTTAGTTGTAGTTTTCAGCTAAAATCTCATTCTATAATGACTTCCTGGCCAGAACTCTGGGCTAGAAAATTTTTTTGTTGACTGTCATGGTTTATGTCAGTGGCCCCAAGCCTCATGCCTTTGCATTATGCATTTGTGATTGGTTCACTGTGTAGCGCTTGGATTGGGGGTGTGAGTGCTACATCTGCCTAGGGGTGGAGCCAGGATGTGATGTAATGGCAGGAAGAAGGCATGCCTCTTTCTCTTGCTGGTTTCTGTCTTGCTGTTTGCAGCCACTGTGAACTGCAGCCCTGTCATGCCACCCTGTGTTGGAGCCAAATGAGTATGGACTGAAACCTCCAAAAACTGTAAGAAATAAACCTTTCCTTTCCCAACTTTGGACATCAGGTATTTTGTCTCAGCGACGAGTAAAAAGTAACTAAGACATTGACCGATGTTTATTGCTCATTTTAGTCTTGGTGTGAATGGTTCTTCCACCATCAACTGCCACTTACTACAATGACTTAACAGATACACACAAGTAAACTGCTTTGTAAACAACCCATCTATGAAAACCTTTTGAACATAAAGATGTTTTCTTTCACAGAAAGACAATAGACAAAGCCAAATGTTAGATATAGCTCTTAAAATATGGGAGCATTATTTTGCTTTCTCTATGAGAGGAAAACACCCTTTTTTCCCTCTAGCTAATTCAGCTGAAAACGGTTCCTTCACAGTCCTATGACGCACATGCGTCTACTACATTATGACTCATAGTTGTCTACTGATGCCAAGAAAGAACTTCATAAGGTAACACATTTTTAAAAGCAACTAAGTGGAATTTTCAACAAATTATTTGACCTCATTTTCACAGGGCTACTTAAACCTTCATAGAAATTTTTTGAGACATTACCATTTTCAGGAAAAATATCCCCAAACAATTACATTATTGAACTGAACCAAGTTTAAGGATGCAATTTGGATTAGTGGGCAGAATAAATGAGAGAAACAGATCTGAGTCAGAAAATAATCCAAAATTCATAAATTAAATAATACCCAAATCAACAACTTGGAAATAGCAGAAGAAAGAATTTCTACATTGAGAAAACATTCAGACTATCTGACAGAGCAGTCTAGAAAGGAATAGGTAACAGTGAAAATTGAAAGCAGCATTCTATCGCACTCTACATGGAATACACAAATGGCTTTTCTAGGAGATTTAAAATGTGTTACTTTCCAGGGATATAGCTCAGTGGTACAGTGCCTGCCTGGCAAGCACAAGGCCATGAGTTCAATTCCTAGTACCAATCAATCAATAAATAAATAATGCATTACTTCCTTTTACTTGAGCAACTCTTTTGAAAACAACAACAATGTGTAATATAATAACCATTGTTAATTTTCTATCTTGTTTTGAAATTCTGTATCAGTTTTATTGTTTTTTTTTCAATGGGGTGGGTTTTATATGAAATGCATTAATCATGCATGCATTTTTTATTTTAAAGAGATTAAGAGAAAACAAAACAATCAAAACAAAACAATACAAATGACATAGGATTTCAAAACAAGATGCTAGGAAATTAAGAACAGTCACTATATTGTATATTGTTATCTTTAAAATAGTTGCTCAGATTGCAAGATACAGGCCAAATTAAATAAGCACTCAGTTTATTTCCATGAACTAACAGAATTAGTAGTATAATTATCTTAGCTATCTTGTGTATTTTTAAAAATTCCCTTTAAATAAAATAAAATGGGTTACTTCCTCCCAGCTATGTGATCTCTCTCCCTATATATGTAAAATAGTTAAAATTATTTTAAAATATTTTGTCACTGAAAAGTCTTTTTCAGAATATCATCACAGAAGTACATTTTTAAAAATGTTTAAGTGGCAGTAAAGATTGTATATATTCAGGATGCACAGTAGTTACCACGACAAAATTTACATATTTAGATAGCCCAAAATTGCTATAACTCAAACTTTGTGTCCTTTGACCAATATCCCCCCCCCTTTTTATATCTATAACCTCCAGGAACCCACCGTTCTACTCTTTGTGTAAGAATTTGATATTATTAAATCTTACAAGTAAGTGAGATCAGGCAGCTTTTGTATTTTTGTGCCTGATTATTTCAGTAAACACATTTTCTGCAGATTTATCTATGATGCTGCACTGGTAGAATTTTCTTACTTTTATTGCCAACTGATGTTCATTATGCACAATGCACACCATTTTACTTATCTATGCATCAGTAAACACTTAGTCTGTTTCCATGTCTTATCTACTGTGAATAGTGCTATAATGAACGTGAAAATTTAGATGGCTCTTTGAGATACTGATCTCATAAATTTGGGTATAAAACCAGAGGTAGAATTGCAGGATTGTGTGGTAGTTCTATTTTCAATTTTTGAGAAACTTTCATAATGTTTTCCATAATAGTATACAACTTTATCAGATATACACAGGAGTTACATTTTCTGCATACTCTGGCCAACACGTGTTGCTTCTTTATTTTTTAGATAATAGGTATCCTGGGGAGGGTGAGGTGATAGCTCAATGTCTTTCTGATTAGTAATACTGAATACAAGTTCACATTTCTGCTGTACATTTGTATGTCATCTTTGGGAGACTATTCAGGTTCTTTGCTCTGTTTTAGTACTTTAGAGAATATTTGTTTTAGTTTTTATTTTTCATTTTTGTTTTTGCAGTTCAGTTCTGTAGAATCCTTGTATTTTTTAATATTAATTACTTAGCAGATAGATGTTTTACTGCTCTCCATGGATTGCCTTTTTTTCTAGGTTGATTTTGCTGTGAAGAAAATATAGTTTGATGCAAACTCATTATTTATTTTTGATTTTATTTCTTGTTCATTTACTGTCATATTTTTTTTAATTTCCAGTATCATTGTAAATGATAGTTTCTGCCAAAGTTTTAAGATTTCATATCTTATACCATTTTCATGAACTATCTATTTCCATTCATTCACTTACAGTCTATGTGTATGCTTAAGTTTAAAGTAAAGTTTGTTCTATGCAGCATATTGTTTAATATTCTTTGTTCTTTATCTGATACATCTAAAGTAATTATAAATTTGCTAGGACTTATTACCATTTTCTTTACTTATTATCTGACAGTTGTGTTTTGTTTCTTTCTTCCAATTTTTCTGCTTTCCTAATGAATTATTAAATTTGTGTGTGTGTGTGTGTGTGTGTGTGTATGTGTGTGTTTGTTATGATTTGATTTCTTTCTCTTTCTCTTCTGTACATCTACTATATGTTTTCTTGATGTTTACCATGGTGCTTAAATATAAGTTTTTAGTTTCTGTTTTAAGATGATGAAATTTCAATCTCATAAAATCTTCAGAGAAATTAAAATTTTAACAGGATCCCTAGTCCTATGATTATCTGATTAGAGAATCCTCAGCTACTGTCTATTTGAAAAGCAGCAAAGGAAGCAGTCGTGTAAAGTCAATTGATTCATTGTACAAATCACATGAGAGACATTGAACATTGTCTAAACTTTCACAAGGTTTGATTTTTGAAAATAAACTTCTGGCTGGGGTTGCTTACACTCATCCCAGCTCTGTATAAGCCTGAGGCAGGAGTATAGCAAGTTTTAGACCAATCTGGCAATTTAGCAATTTAGCGAAATTCTGTCAAAATAACAGTGTTAATAAAAATCTAGTGACAGCCCCGTGTAAAGTCCCTGGGTTCAATCCTTAGCACAGTAAAAGTTACAAGGTTTTCTGAAAAATTAATCTGTGGCAATTTATTAATAGAAAATGATGCATTTTCAATTCAGAAATATGCTAGATGTTATGGGCATTTTACAGATGATAAGAGAGAAGATGATATCATTATTATTTCCTACCCACTTTTATTTTATATGGTAATAAAAATGTGAGGGGAAAGATAAGAACTTCATCAAAAACAACACTGATCTTACACTTTTATTAATAAGATTATTAAGGTTAATAATGAGAAATTTTGTAAAAATCTTAGAAATTTATTTTTTAATGTGATCTTAATTAGAAAAAGGATACCTTATCATTATGGTTGAGAACTTTCTGATTATTGTTTTTAGATTTACTGTTCATAACTAAGACTTTTCTCATATAAATATGTATCTTTATGAAAAATCTCAAGAAGAAATTTAAACAGACGTAGAAACATGGAAAACAGGAAAATTAGGAGTGATATACTGAGCAGAAAAACCATATGTTTTCCTATATAGGAGTAAGTGAATATATAAGCATTTTTTTCCATAAAGAGAAAAAGTAAAGCAATGGAAGAAATGAACCACTTTATTGTCATCATAAAGCTTAACAAGAAAAGTTTAATGATAGGGAGGCATGAAAAATAGTGATGGAAATCAGTGGCTAGGCACTGATCCTAAAGGTATGTCTGGAAAAATGTTTCCAATCGAAGCTGCTGAATGGTTGTCCCCATAATGAAAATGAAAGTAGGGAGCCATGGCCAGCCAAGGGAGGAGAGGCAGAGAGAACATTCCGCTGGCGAGGACACACGAGGAAAGCTGAGCAGCCACACTAAATGCCAGGTCTGAGACAGTCTGGAAAGGGAATGTCAAGGTGGAGCCTGAGAGGGTAAGAAAAATACACCAATGTCCCAAGTTCTAAAAAAGCAAAGGCAAAAGATTATTTAGGTACATCTCACTCAGATTTATGAATGTTATGGTTTACTGTACGATATGAATGCCATAGTTAAGAGAAGCACATCTTGGTTTCTATCACTAAAACTACCTGGGAAGGAGATGTTTATTAATTAATGTTTATTATATTAATTAATTAATGTTTATTTATTAAAAATCTGTGTCAGTGGATATCGCCTGTCCAAAATTGGGGACTAATACAATGTGATAATTGTTTATTATTCTCTTCGCTTTTCTCTGCTTTCCTTCCTTCGTGTTTTTCTCATAACCTTTTTCCCTCCTCCTTTCTTTTCCTCCTTCCTTCCTTCTTTCCAGATTTGAAATGTCCTCCTCAGGGTTTCCATTCTAAACAAAACCTATGACTGAAGCTATTATTCAGAGAAGTTAAAGGAGAAAAGTAGCACCATAGTTTTTTGTATAGCCATATATTAAATTATATTCAAAGGTTAATAAAATATAGTGTGTATATTAACACAAAATTATTTCAGCAAAATACATTTTGCCATTAATCTCCTTCAAAATACTCCCTCTCTATTCTATTATACTAATTTCATCATCCTTGCCACTTTTTGAAGCATTCTGCAAGATTCTTCATATCTTTTCACGACTGCCTTGATGTCCTGAATTAATTCAAAATATTTATAACAATTTCGATCAAATGAAACATTACGGTGGGTCATCACCTACTCACCAGATCTGGTTCTTTCAAACTTCCTTCTTGTTTTTCTCCAAAGTCAAAATGACTATGAAAGGCAATCATTTTGTGTCAGTTTGGGACACTGAGTCAGCTGCAACTGTACAATCAGAGACACAAAAGAGGACTTCTGGAGCTTCCTGAGAAAGTGGCAAGAATCATGTAATAAGTGTGTTTGAAGGAGGAATAGTTTTTAAGAGGATTAATCATAATTATACTTTCACTGTAATCATTTTTTTTGAAAATTGAAACATTTATATGTTTCAATAACACCTTGTAATTAAAAGTGTATTCTGAAATTGTATGAATGTTGCCTCATTTCTACTTTGCTTTTGGAAATCTGACATTCAAATATAACAGATTTTACATAACTTTTTTTTTAAAGCCAAATTTTAAAAATGGGTCATTTTTCTTATACAATTAAGGTCAACTACTTGTAGATAGGGCTAGTGTTTGACTATTATAAGAAAACTAGATTCTTTAGGAATCATTCTAAAACACTATCACTCAGAAGTGCCAATAAAAGTAACAGTAATAATAGGCTAAACCCTGAAGCAATAATCTGAAAACTTTAGAATCAAAAATATTTAGTGCTTAAAAGCAGTCATTTTGTGAACTTACAAAACATACAGGATTTAAAAGCTTTATGTGACCTTCTGCTCTAATTGAGCCAAAATACATAAATGTTAGCACCATTGAATTTAGTAGAGGAAATAACCTATTAGGTCACTTAGTATTTTCCCTACTAAATTTGAACAATTCCCTACAGCATGTTTTCTAATACTGGAAGTCTAGCTTTGAAAATTTATGTGATAACACTTTCACCACATCCTTTAAAAGCTACTAATCTTGTGAGCATCAAAGGAGTCTCTAAAGGTGTTAAACTAGAACTTTTCTTTTCTTAACATCAGCTTCCTTACCAAGTACCCATCTTAAATAGTATTCTTCCCTTTGTTTTGAGTATTTGGACTGTGTGGGGGATTAAAAAGTGGCAGTCACCTTACACCAGTTGAAGTGAATTAGCGTGCTAGCAGAGTGTAGATGGCCCACCTAAGGAGATAAATGAGCATAAAAGCGAGACCTGGAAAGCAAGAGTAGTATAGCGGGTTCTCCTAAGCGTTGTTGTTTGAATCTGCTGGTTCTTTTCTACCTGTTGGTTCTTTTGGACCTATTGGTTCTCCTGGAGGAGCTTGTCATTGTTTCACTGATAAGAACTTGGCTGTTACTATAAAAGAAGCTTGGGACCTTGTCACTGAGAATGGCTACAGTTCACTTTGGGGGTGCTCTGGTCCTTACTTTGACATCACTTCCTGACTCTGAAGGGGAAGATGGTGTGCTGTTCAGTCCCTAGGAGAAGCTTGTCATGCTGGCTTCCTGATATGAACTCGGCAGTTATCATCAGAGGACCTTGGGATCTCATTGTCGCTGAGGATGGCTGTGGTACTTTTGAGGGGAGCCCTGGTTCTTATTTTGTACATCACTTCTTAGCTCCAGTGCAGGAACCTCAACGTACTAGCACAGATCCTTTACCCCACTGACATAGACTTTCTAGCTTCCACTGCTGACCTTTGGTATGAGTCATCGTCATGGGCTCTGGACCTCCAGCTGGACTTGCAGAGGGCATTTCGAGGTCTCTAGATCTTCAGCTGAACTCATGAAGGACATTGCTGTGGGACCCAAACCCTCAAGGTTCCTTGTGTCTTAGTGTATGGACAGAATTTCTACACTTCTTTTATGTAACTCTTGGGTGACTAAAACAAAATAATACCATAAATTATGTGCCCTGTATTGTCTGATTCTCCTTGAAAATCCCTGACTACAACAAGACTATCTTGAACTCAGAGAAAGGGTGTAAAAGGAGCAGAACTTTGCCAACCATGACCCCTTATTATCACTCCCTTCCCAAGTTTAGAGGCTGACAAGAATGGCTGTCTCTGGTTATATGGTACCTAAAATTTTCTTGCTCATTTCTTTGATACCAGCTATAGTGTTTTGTTAAAGAAACTATGACAGTTTTAAATTATAAGTATTATCTCATAGGGAAAAGTTTTCATTTATTGTTAGCAATGTGATTTCCCATGTCTGTGAGGAAAATAGAGATTCCACAAATGCACTTTGTTTAAAGTAGCAATGAAATGTCAAATTGATAATTATCGATAGATAATTTACTTTCTCTAAATATTCTTAGTAAAGAAACACACTCTGGAATATGTGCACTGACCATGCCAAGTTATTAAAATTCACTGTAATTGGAAATGGAGATATTGATTTTGAAATTGAACTGAAAGGCAATTTTAGAAATTTGGGCTTATATTTGCATTGTATAAAATAAAGATTTAGAAAAAAACTTAGAACATGATATATCTAAGAAATTGTTTATTAAGAGTGGGTCAGAACTGTCCTAGATTCAGGAATCTTGTTACTTAATGAATATATTTATAATATGAAATTTACATAAGCTAACAAATAATTATATTAAAATGAAGGTGATAAATTATGAAAATTTATAATGTCTTAATTATTATTTTGCCATATCTTAATGTTATTTATGAGGTTGAGATTATTTACCTCTAATGCATCTGCATAGTGGAAATAGACTAGGTAGCTACTGAATATATCTTCTCAGCAATACTTTCAATGATTTCATGGTGAAAGTTTAAAAACAGAAATTCCACTAAGATATCTTTGGATCCCCAGAACTCATTGTTACATACTTTTCTTCATGTCACTATCTATAAAATAAGATTATACTCATAAGTTAAATGAATCAGGCTTGCATGTGGAAATATTGTATTGTCTCCTTAGTGTAAAAAAGATAAAACAGTAAATAAGATCCAAAATGTACAATAAAATGTGTATATATATATATATATATATATATATGATAGATAACTATACTACTGATTTCTGTTGGTTCATACAGTTTGTGTTTTCATTGTTTGATCTTTTTCTCATGCCTAAATCTTGTAATCTGAACAACTACTTTGAAGATAACAATATAAAATATATTAAATAGTGTTAATTTCCTTTTATTTTGTTTTGAAATTCTGTATAATTTTTATCCATTTTTGTTTTTAAAATATAAAAGGAAGAAATTGTAGGCATGCATAGCTATGGAAAAAAGAAAAACACTAAACATATATCAGTGATTTTTTTAATGACAGTATCAACTTATAAAAAATGAACTTTTATGTTCATTTTGACACCATTACACATATCAGCTAAATTCTATTACTTGTTTATTTTCCTGATATTCTTTGTACTCTAATAATTGAGATACAGTACAAAACCAAGGAAAGAAACAGGTGAGAAATTTTAAAATGCAATCAAAATAATGATTATTAGAAGCAAAGTCATGGATTTTATTGTGTAACTTGAGTAAGTTCTTTCTTCTAAGCATTACTTTAGTTGCACATTTTGAAAAATCAAAATAAAAGTGAAAATTAATTATACCAAAATTTTATCTAAAGAAATGTTTATTTTCCTTGCTTTGAATACAAGAAGTAATATGCGTTATTATGAGGTGTATATTAAATTATACATATATTAATGTCACAAGTCTTTGGAAGCCTAGTATATAGATCAGATCCCTAAAATCTAGTATATAGATTTCAATTATATGTTTATAAATGAATAAACTCATGAACAGACTATAGTTAAATGAATTTGTGTTCTTATTGCCTTCAAGATAAATTCAAAGGGTAACTAACAAATGGAAAATATTTTTCTGATCTAATAAGAGTTTAGAAAGCAGAAATGTTCATTTTTCAAAAATGTTTATTTTTGTGTTTGTGCTGCAGAGTAATGTTTTGCAAACTTAAATATTTTTCTTTTGTTGAGCTCAGTTATGACCACTTGCCTGGGTTTAGCAAATCAAACACAGCGGAAGAGAGAAGCTTCATATCCAGGTCCCGGTAATGGAACACTTTTCTGAAATGAATTTTGTTTCCTTCTTCCACATGTTGTTATGACCTATCAAGATTTTTTTTTTGTTTCTGAAGATTATATGTATCTAAAGTTACTTATAAACCCTTCATTTACCTTATAACCTCAGTACTACTTTAATCCTGATACTTGTATCTGTTGAAGGAAAACTAATAAAGGTGAATAATAGCATGCTAGTAAAAAAAGGAAAATTTAAAATAAAACACAATTTTAAAAATATAATAAAATAATATTTTTAATGGTGCTCATTTCAGTAAGCCAAAGGTAGCTCATTAATAGAAATTTCTCAGCATAAATTATATCAAAAATTGAAGAAAAAACCTGTTAACTCATACCAAAAGATGCTTTAGAGAGTTTAGTATATTCAATAAGCATACTGAAATTCTACAACATAAATAGAAGATGTCTACTTGAGTTGAGAAAAATAATATTATAAAATCGTGTGTGTGGTTAAGCTTAACTTACTCCTAAAATCAGTTTCATATTCAGGGAAAAATATAAAATAAGATTAAAATGCTTTCATTTCAAATGTCAAGAAAAATATTACAGGAAATTAAGATATAATCACTCAACAAGATCCAGATTTGAAAATAAAATATGGACTATAGATATATGAATGCCTGTTTTTGGTGTGATGGAGAAAATGTTTTTCTGGGAATCCACAAGAGCTGACTCATTCATATTAGAGAATATATTATAAGTCTTAGCATAAGATTGCTTTTACTGAAACCAGGAATTCCATCTTGTCAGTAGCTGCTATATCAGTGTTTGCTAATTCTGTTTGTTCTGAAATTCCTGCCTCAAGTTCAGTACCATCAAGGTCTTCTAATAGTCTACTCTGATAGACTATTAGAACTTTCATAGAGTTGATTCTAAACCAAGCATACTTTACTAAATTTGTTATGAAAGACAAAATTCACATGATCTTTTATCCCTCAGTTAAATTTATGAAGATCCCTCAAAGTCCTACCTGTTCTCAGAATTGCTCTTTTGAAGATAGAGTCACCTATGATGAATATTTTTGTTTTAAATTTACAATACTGAGATTTTCTTATATTGGGCCCATCTGAATGATTTTTCTTTTTGCATGGCGCAGTTCCTCTGTCTCTAAATATACAATTGTATCACAACTTATCACAACAGTAAATAAGACTAGTTGCCCTCCACTTAAAAAAAAAAAAAAACTACTTTGCTTTCAGGGTAAATTCAACCAGCATTTAGATTACTATAACCAAATCTGTGTTCTCACCTTCCAAGCAAAGAGGAGTGATTTAAAAAGAGAAACTTGAAATAAAAAGATGTCTTGAGTGGTAATCCTAAAAAAAAAGTGCCTCCAAAGCTTTAATATAGAAAGTTAAAATAGTTAAATAGTTTCCATTCAGTAAAGGATATGTGTAGAGATTTTCTAATGCTTGGGGAGCTTAATATATATATTAAGCTATGGTTGGAAGTCCATATCAGGTTGTAATTGCAAGGAAAGATTTTTTTGTTTGGTATTTTTGTCTTGCCAATTTCTACATTTTAAATTTCAACAGCTTTAGTTTTCTTTTTCTAAACATCTCAGAGACTTATTTTGGAAATATTCAAAAGATTTGCTATTTAGATAATGTATGGGCAGTTATTCCAAAATGATACATACATACATGCCGATCAAATTCACAGAAGAAAACATACAAACAGAAATCAGTTATACATCTAAATTTTTTAAAAAATAATTTAATAGTACATATTTGTCAGACATAATGATCACATTCAGCATAGAGAATTGTATCTGTACGGGATAAGGGTAACTTCTTCCTTTTTTCCAATTCCCTTCCCTCATTTAAACTCTTGTCCTCCTCCCCATTTAGAAAAACTTTGTTGCTATTTTTCCCTTCCAATTCTCTCTATTTAAAATCCCTTTTTCTTTCTTTCTTTCCTTCCTTTCTTTCTTTCTCCTATGCCCATTAAACATTGTTCCTCTTCCCATTTGAACATGTTTTTCTTCTATTTACCCATTTTGTTTCTCACACAAGAGAAACAATGCAATATTTAAACTTGTGTGTCTGACTTATTTCACTTACCATTATGGTCTCAAGGTGCATCCATTTACCTAAAAATGATTAAAATCTATCCTTCCTTATGGCAGAGTATAGTACATTGTACTTAAATGCTACATTTTCTTTATTCATTCATCCATTGATGAGCATAAATTATGTTATTGTGCATTATAAATTGTTTTACATGGGCATGCATGCATCACTATTGGGTGATGTTTCTTATTTTCTCAGGAAGATGTCTAGAAGGGAGACAGGTGGATAAAATGGAACCTCTTCTTTTAGATTTTGAGGAAGCTTCATACTGGTATCCATAGTGGTTTTACCAATTTACACTCCCACCAATAATGGACAAGGGTTCCCTTTTGCCCATACCTTTGTTAGTATTTGTTATTGGTTGATTTCTTGATAATAGCCTTTTTTTTCTGGAATAGAATAGAATCATGGTATTGTTTTAATGCATTTCCTGAATGAATAGCGATTTTGAACATTTTTCTTGTATTTTTATTTGCTCTTCATACTTTTACATCTGAGAAGTGTCTATTCATTTCAGATGCCCATTTTTGGGTTGGGTCTTTAAATTTGGGGAGTCTAATATTTTAAATGCCTTATACACTGGATATTGGTCCTTTGTCTGAGGAATAACTTGCAAATTTTTCCCATTCTGTGGATTGTATCTCAACTCCACTGTGCAAAAGATTTTTCTAATGACATGAGATCCCAAGTGTTGATTCTTTGTAACATATTTCCCACACAGTCAGGGTTCTGTTCATAAAGTCTTTGCCTTTGCCTATATCCTCAAGAGTTTTTCCCATTCTTTCTTCTACTAGAATACATGTTTCTATTTTCATATTTAGATCTTTGACTGATTTCTATTTGAGTTTAGTGCATGGTGAGAAATATGAGTCTGGTCTTTGGCATGTGGAAAGTCAGTTTTCCCTATACCATTTATTAAAGATGCTATTTTTCTTCCAGTGAAGGTGTTTGGCTCCTTTCTTTTGTTACGCTGTTTTTCATTGCTTTAAAATGTATGAAAATTGTTAAAAATAATCATCAAATGTTCATTAAACTCAAGCACATAATAGATAATTAAATACTAAATAGTTTTAATAATCTGGACAAGAACTCTGAGTTCAATTCTTTTATCTGTCACCTAAAATTGAAAACACCTAAAAATGTGATCTCTCTGTCTGTTTAACCATCCTGGCAATTTGACAGCTTGCCTGCTACATAGTTGCAACAAAAAACAAACAAAACTTAGAAAAACAAAGCAAAACATCAAAGCCACAACAAAAGTTGGTGACAAATATTAAGTGAACCTGGATGCCTCTATCATAGCAGCTTTCTTTACCAGTCTTCAGACATTTCTAGTAGTTCTAAATAATTTTAAAAGTTAAAAGGCCTGTGTCAAAGCACAATTTCCTGTGAAGGCCAGTTTGAGGTGAAATAATACAAAATTACTTATTTTTGCTCCCTTTTTCCAATTATAGAGGATTATATCTTACAGAAGATTAACTCCAGTTTTCTTAGCAGAGCATGTAGAACCAACGAAGTATAAAATAACACCCTGAATATTCTTTTATTTTTATCTCCATTCACATCCTACACCCCCAAGTCACATGGAACTACTTAAAATTTTTTGTCTATTTATTTATGCATTCTGATATTGTAAAATATATTTTTAAAAGTTTTAGATTTTCAGAAAGATTGAGTAGAAAGACAGAGTCATAACATATTTCACACCTGGTATATTCTAATATGTGGCACAGAATGGCAACTGTATTTCCATTAATGAGCCAACATAGGTTTATTATCAACTCAAATTTGATATGTTTCATTCAAATTTCCTTGGTGTTTATGTAGTTTTCTTTGTTTTAGAATCTCATTTAGAATGCCACATTACATTTAGTTATCATATCTCTCTTCTTAGGCTCTTGACAGGTTGGAAGAGTATTTGGGTGGTATTTTGTAGAATGCCTTTGTAATGGAATGCTTTTGATATTTGATTGCAATTACACTGGTGTTATATAGGCTTAGGAAGAAGACTAGGTGGGTAAGAAGCTATTTTACTCACATTGTATCAAGGGTACACACTGTCAATAGGTCTTTTATCACCATGCTGAATAAGTTCTTGTTAGGTTTCTCCACAACAAAGTTGTCTTGCTTACTTTTCTCTCATTGTTGAGCCAAAATACTGAATGCCTAAATTTAAATGGAGCAGTTTATTTAGCTCACAGTTTTTAGAGGCTTCCATCCCTAAATGTCTGGCTCCAAGGCAGATGGGCTTGGCAGAGAATAGCTCAAAATGGACATAATGTAGCATAGCAACAGAAGACAGACAGACAGACAAAAAGAAAGAGAGAAAGAGAAAGAGAGAGAGAGAGAGAGAGAGAGAGAACAAGTCTGTTTCTGTCCCTTATATTGTATTAATATTACCCACTCTAGAGTGGGTATAACACTCACATGCTTAATCACATTATTGGACCATGAATCAATCACAAACTCTAGATACAGCCACTTCTGAAAATCGTGCATCCTATTACTGCATAAAGCTTTGGGGAAACATCAAGGCACAAACCACAATACTATTCTTCTGGCACCCTAAAGCCTCATGCACATCTTTTCTCTGCAAAAGACAGTCCACCTCCAACAGTTGCCAAAGTCCTAACAGTTTCAGCATTGTTAAAAAATACAAATCAAAAGTGTACTCTGATTGGAGCGAAGTATTCCAAGCCCTGAAAGAAAATAACCTCCAGCCCAGATTGATGTACCCTGCAAAACTGTCACTAGAAATTAATGGAGAAACAAGATGCTTCCATGAGAAAGAGGAATTGGGGGAGTTTGTAAGCACCAATCCAACCCTGCAGAGAATACTGAAGGACATTCGAGAGAGAGAAAAAAAATACCAGGAGTTTAGGAACAGTAGCAGAAAGGCCTCAATGAGTGGGGAAGGCAGTAGAATGAAGGAGAAAACTAGACAAAGGCAGAAAAATAGCATAGCAGAAATGAGGCAGAGAAGGATAACTGGAATCTCTAATATAGATGGCCTTGATGCGCTATATTGCTAATAGTGCACCAGGATTTAAAACCCACATTACTCACACTATTCTGCTTAGATATATTATATTCTGTTCCAGTCATTCTACCTGTACTAGCTTTGAGGTCACATACAGTAATCCTGAAAATAACAGCATATAGTATGGTAATTATCCTTAATTTCATTTTAAGTTAATCTAAAGCTCTGTAAAACCTATACCATTTCACCATGACTGATCATAATTGAATCTGGTTTGTTAGATTGCTGTTTTGTATTGATAGATTTTATTCAAAGCTGTTATGATTGATAGTATCAAGTCTGAGAGTATAGGCAACTGCACTGAAGATGACGAGATTCGCTAGAATATCCACTTTGGTTTGATTATTACCTGCCTTTGAAGTTTTTTACTGTCTACAATATTTTATTTTTACTAATATTGTTATATACTGCTATATTCAATTATACTGCTATATTCAATTATGCCTGATGATATAGACAATTCTATTGAAGATAATAAGAAACAACACAGCAATCATTGTAGATCACCTTGTACTGTAGTTTTACACGACTTTTTGGTTTCATGTTTTTATAGGAATTTGTTTTGTTTTGTCTTTCTAAGTTTTGTTTTTCCCTCTAATACAGAAAGGATAGAAATACATATAGAAATTCATGCATGTATAGCCGTTTACACTCTCACTGCTTGACGATGTACTTTGAATGCTTTAATTTTGTAACTTGAACAACTATTTCTAAGAGGACAATATGTAATTTATCAACTAGTGATTTCTTATTGTTTATCTTTTTTTTTGAAATTCTGTATTATCTCTACCCTTTACATGCTTGTGTTTCTCTTTAAGTAAAAAAAAAAAAAATTTAAAAAAAGTGTGCTCTGATACTTAAACTCTTAGCTGAGAACCCCTGCAGAGATGAAAACAAAGTTGAACATTTCCAACATTGAACTGCAAAAGATAGATATTCCCATTCCAAAATTACATACAGGGGAATACAAAAGAATGGGACCAAAGCAATTCCAAAATCCAACAGGGAAAATATTAAGCCTTGTAGTTCCATGTGAAGCATCTAGAGCAATCTGTGGCAAAACATGAATTCCAAAGGTCTGGGTAGGTCTGTCCCTACAACATTTCTGGGAGTTGTGGCTCTCTGTCTCCTATCTTGGGACTGCTCTGCTCCCTCCTTGCAGTTTTCCTCAGATGATCCACATTACTGACTTCTCCAAACTTATAGGGTTTCCCCTGTACCTTTGGTTATGCATAGCTTCACACACTGCTCTCTCAGTGCTACACTTTCTGGCCTCACAGGTCTTCTAAAATCCCAAAGGAAGCATTCCTAACCCCAATAGTCTTGCTTTCTGTGTGCACCTAAAACTAGAACTACATGGATTATTCCAAAGTCTGCTGCCAGATGAATCAGTAACCAAGCATTCCTTTCTCTTGGATACAGGGACCAAGTGCCTGGATCACTGAACACTCTGAATTCAATTCCAGATAACACATTCTTTAGGGTGCCACAATTCTGGAAAATGGTGTGACTGCTGCTATTCTGGAGCACGGTGTGTTGGGGTTTTCTTCTAAAACAAGAGTTTTCCACTTTTGCAGTTTGGGGGTTGCAAAGAGTGGAGTCCTGCTGTTTCTTATAATAACATCAGGCCATATTTACTAACCTTTTTCTTCTCAGCAATAAAGATCTTCTCTCTTCTATATTTTTTGTCCAGAGCATTATTGGAGTTTTCTTCATGGCCAAATACACATTTTAAATCATTCTGCTGGAATCTTTGCTCTTGATTCTCAACACTAGATTTGGCTCAAACCCCTCTAGAGTAGATAGACCTCTGCCACACATGTGACTGCCTTGAAATTTCACCTACAAAAGTAATTGTTCTGCTGCCCTTAATCTCAGGCAAAACCTCTAGACAAGAAAAAGGTGCAGATATACTTTCTGCCAAACCATAACATACCTAGTCTGGATTCCAACAGCCAGTGTAGTGTAGTCCTCCTTCTCACCAAAATTTTCCTGAGCCTATTCTTTATCATCTTTCTAGTATTCTGAGCTTTACCAGAACTTCTCGTACAGTACACTCCAAGGTATCTCAGTACTACTTTATCATCAGGCATCTCCAAATCTTTCAAAACTCTTCTCACAAGCCATTCATAAATGGTTCTAAACCACATGGACAAATATAGTCATAGCAATGACCTCACTTCTGGTTCCAAATTTTAGTTTAGTTTAGTTTGTTTTATTTCTGAGACAAAACACCCAACACCAAAGTTAAAGGGAGTAAAGATTTATTTAGTTCACAGTGTGTGGAGATTTCAGTCCATAATCATCTGGCTCCAAGACAGGTTGGCTTGGCAGAGAATAGTTCATGGTGGGCAGACTGTGGTAAATCAACAATGGAGAAAAAGTGTGATTAAGCATCTTTCCATCCCTTATAAAGTATGTGGGTGACCTTCCCTAGAAAGAATGTAGCACTCCCACCATTTACCCCAGTATTGGACCATTAATCAATCTCAAAATATAGATTCAGCAACCTTTGAAAAACTGTACTCCATGACAGCAGAAGGCATTGTGGTGACATCAAGACACAGACCATAACAAATGTTAAACTTTTTTGTCTTATTCTGTGCTATACATTTTGGAGTCAGATCAGTATACTCACTTCACGTTTAAGGAAGGAAGAATTATGCACTGCTTTCTCAAGGATACAGTATTTACATAAATTATTTTGAATTCTGTGTGGATGATTTGTGTCTTCTGTCTCATTCATTCATTCATTTACATCAGCATGGAGTCATGAATATTTACTTGGTATTTACTAATGAAATCATTGTAACTTTAATTATTTATGTTCTCTGAATTGATTTTTATATTGTTTTGACCTATCTCCACCATTAAAGTTTTCGTTTCTGAGCACATCCTAACTTCTTGGTACTCTGAAATGTTTGATATTCATTCTGCATATTTCATGTTGCATTCTTAGCAGTAATTATTTTTCCAGTTTTCTGATTCTTCTTCTTTGAGCCTGACATTAAAAATCAAGACCTGAACACTATGTATGCTTGTTGTTGCTGATGTGTCATTGTTTCTAGACTGTCTTAGCTGACAGAGCAAGAATAAATCATTAATTTTGAATTGTTAAAGTCACATGAACTTTGGAATCTATTCTTTGTTTTAAGAAAGCTTACATGTGAAAATTGATATTTTTGCCCCTGAACTGAACTATTACATTATAGCTGGTGGCATTGAAGCTTTCTCTACTTCAGGACAAGATCACTGCTTCTAATGAATTTGGCAGGGCTCCATGAATGGTGTACACAGCTCAGAAGCTGATGCACAAAATGATTTGGCCTTCCCCTGAGATAATATAAGCACTTTCTCTCTTGTCCCCCATGTAACTGCAGAGGCATGATGCTTTTATGAAGGTTGATGTCCTTCCTGTTCTGAATATTGCCCCACCCTTGGATTCTATATAAATAGCCATCTGTTGATTGTATCCATAAACATGCTGCAGTTGTTTGGCAGTCCTTTCTCCCATCAGGAAAGGGATTACACCTGACCTCAGATTTCTACATCTTGACTTTTGTCTTTTCTTCACCCCTACCATCATCTTCCCTTTTGAGTTTTAAGAACTGTGCTGGATATGATATTTTTGGTGCCCAAACAGGGACCTGAGTATGAGGAAACTTGTTAATATATGGGTGAGAGGAAACCTTAGGTTGTGCACACAAATGGGAGAGAGGTGTATTGATTTCACCAAGTGTAAAACATACAGTAAAAACAGGCTAATGACAGTTGTGCATAGAAATGCTTGCAACATTATTGAAAGCAGAAGAATCAAGTGAAAATATTTTATAATTGGTGAAGTTTGTCATTTTTCTTCTAGAGCCTTTTTGGTTTCAAAAAGGAGGAACTATAAATTTATATACATGAGAAATGGCAGAAAGGCAGCTTAGAGTGAGACTAGGGAAAAAACAAACCAGCACAAATCTATCTCAAGCCTTACAGACTTTTAAAGTGATTTTTAACAGGGGGGGACTGCTGCATTCTGCTAATTTAACCAGTTCTCACAGACTCCCCATGCAGGGGAGGGAACTGAGCCAATGGGAACAAGCCAAGTGGTAACCAAATAAGCCTGGAGCCTGGCCTGGACAAAGGATGTGCAAGTAACTCAAATGTCTTTTTTGTGTTGTGTCAGCCACAATTGGGAATATGGGCTGTGCACACTGGATCAGGTCATCCAGTGGTAATTGTGCCTTTGTCCCAGACTGGATGGACAGCCATGGCTGGCATTTTCTGAGACTCAATCAGTGAAGAACACTGGTGCCCACCCTTTACTGGGCATACACCCACTCATGTTAAGTGGCTTTAGCATCTGTAGCCAACAGAGAACTGTTTGTCATAGTCATAGCAACTTAGGAACAAAGGGTCGGAGATCAGCTCTGGAAAAAGACTAATTGAAGGTAACAGCAAAAGAAGTATACATAAGTGATGATATTAATCCAAATTATACTATGTCTTACAGAGAGAAGCTGTTAGAAGAAGAGAAGGTCTAATTATGTAACAGAATGTATGGAGATAACTGAACTGGAAGCTACATGAAAGGAAAGGGACATGAAATTGCCAGTATTCTTAAGACAAAACACAGGCTGGAGATGTTTCTCAGCATGGCAGCAGCTGCCTGACAGGTTCAAGGCTCTGAGTTTGATTACTGGTACCACAAAAACAAATGAGCAAAAACATAAACAAAATAAAATAAAATTTTATACATAATATATATACACATTAATTACAGATAAAATGATTCTATTCTTTCCTAATTCTTCTTATGAGATCTCTATTAATTGACCTACAAAAAAATTCTAACTAGTCTAATTACAAACTTCTAAAATTGTAAAAGAGTTATTATAATACGATCTGGCCACAATTATATTTGAACTCTGATTTTATAAGCAAATTGGTATACATTTGTTTGTCTGTCTGTCCAATCTGTAAACACCTTATTATTTTTGAGCTCAATGAAGTTTTGTTCTCTTTGCATTTTTGGATTTTTGAAGCATTTTTTCTGTAAGTTAATTCATCTTATAGATAAATGTCATCAAAATTAAAGGTATGTTTCCACCCAAGTTGCCAATTGGTCAAAATGATGTTAAAATTGGCTGTATAAATGTAATGTATAATATTGTTTATGTATTATGACTAGAGTCTCTAATTGTTCAAAAATAATGTATTAAATGTTATAATCTAGTTCTCATAAGTCATCAAAAATTTGTTAAGGTAATTAAACAAAAATCCCTGAGAGCAAGGAGAAATTAGAAATTATGGATAAGACCCCAATTCATGAATAAGGAAGCAACTGCCTGGAAATAATTATCCAGTCCTTGTTCAGTAATGTGGGTCCACAATGATCTCCATAACCTTATGGGAAAACCCCAAAAATGTTACTCCAAATATGCTATTGTGATATGTTTACATTGGCATAATCAAAATGTTAAATTTTCTAGAAATAAAATAAGATTTTCTGATTTAAAGATGTTCTTATACAAAACTAAAGTAGAAAAGAGTTTTCATATGACTATGGTAATTCATTATTGTTAATCTCATGGTGTATTAAATGCATTCATGCCTTCAGGTGTACAGGTCTTCAAAAATATAAAACTGGTGTTGTTCATAGTGATAGACATTTTTCTTTTAAGGTCAGACCTATCTGCTGTTCTGTTGTGCTCCAGATATTTAGGATAGGAGATTCATACCAAGCCAATATAAGTTCACCATCAATAATATTTTAACAAAAATTTTTGTGATGTGTATCCTATGCATGTTCTATTCCACTTACAGTTGTTTAGACATTAAGCAGGCTAGACATGTCACACATGTCAAGGACATTCCATTAAAGGACAACAAATTAGGTAAGAGCTTCTTTTGTACTAGATAGAGATGATTCACTAAAAAGGCTATTCTATACCAAGATGGAAATTTTAAGTGTGTTACAAAAATGTCACATGACTGTTATGATATGATACTTTTTATAGCTTTTGATTCTGTTTTTTTCATGTAAAATTGTAACTGTTGTCTATTAACATTCTACAAGGATTCAACTACTAAAAACTTCATGGTTAGTAGGAAATAGCAGTTATCTTGCTGTATTTTTTATATTAAGGTGCATGATATTCAGATAAAAATTTTAATAATTAAGTTCATGGCTCCCAATACAATATAATATCATTAATCTTCTTTTCTGGATGTTCAACAACTAAGGTTTGGATACCAAAACTAGAAAGTTGGATGGACAATGAAGGCAGTCAAAGTTTTGGCCCCAGCTCTCCAAGTTTGGTGAAATCCCAGGACATAAAAGATTTTGTGCTGTGACATCCTATAATTTTGTGTGTCTCCTCCCTCCTGTCTGAGGGGATTGTTGGACCACAGAGGAAGATCAACAGTGTATAGTATGTCTAAGGAGAGTCACTAGGAGAGAAAAGTCTCCCAAATTTTTACAGAAATCAACTTGGTCAAGAAATTACATTCACTCATCCAGAAGAAATACACTGACAGAAGAAATGATAGATGCTGTTCATGGATCCAAAGTAAAACCTGAAAAGACTTAACTGACTTTGACAGATAGCAAAAGATTAATTTTAATTAATACAGATCCCACTTTAACCTGATCTTGAACACTCAACAGAAAAGTGTAATCACAAGATGTGTAAAATAATGCCATAGTAATATGCTAGCTATAAAAAGAAACTTAAATCACTGACATCTTCTGAGAAAGTCCACTCAGAGTGGAAATAGTTCTAGATGGAGAAGCCCTTCATAGGAAGAAATTTCACTGAGGATACCTGTGGGGGGAGAGGAAAAGAAAAGCCTTCCATAAGAAAGGTCTTCTGCAGAGTTCTCCAAAAACAGATCCTCCAACTCCAACTAATCACCCATCACTTCCTAATAAGAAATAGAAAAGGGGAAGATGTTGGGAATGAAGTTGTCTGTACCTCAGGACAAGATCGCTGCTTCTCATGAGTTTGGCAGGATCCTGTAAGAAGTGTACACAGCTCAGGTAGCTGATGTAGAAAGTAACTTGGCCTTCCCCTGAGATAATACAGACACTTCTCCTCTTTCCTGTTGTATAAATAATCTGCTACAACTGTTGAGCAGTCCTTTCTTCCACCAAGAGAAGGACTCCATGTGACCTCAGCTCTCTGCATCTTGACTTTTGTCTTCTTTTCTTCACCTTCCACCATATTTCTTTGGAGTTTTAAGAGGTATGTGAATGCAGCATATACTATCAACTTTGAAATTAAACATTGTCTCTACATATTTTTTTATTATACTTGACATTTCTCTGCTAAATCATGAATCTGAAAAAGTGAAGAGTGGAAATTAAAATTGTATCATGTTTTAGCTTAAAATTGATTATTAAAGTAAACAACCTTATGCTTTTTACAGGAACTTTGTGTGGTTTACAAACTTTTCAAATCATATAGTTGCTGTTTTAAGTATGTAGTGAATGAGATCTTATATGAACATACACTATTTAAGCACCACTACAATTGAGAAACAGAATATCCAGAAAGTTTTCCTGTGACATCTTGATGTCAACTTCAATCTCATCCTGAGTCAATTATTATTTTAATCAAAAATATTATAGATGAACTTCTCATGTTCTTCAGTCTTCTAGAGAATGAATTACACAGTCAATAGATTCTATTTTTGTTTGCCTATTTTAGCTCATTAGTTTTGCCATTCTTTAATGCCATTGCCTGAATTGGTAGTTTATTTTCAGTGCTTGGTACAATTCCATTGTATGACTATGTCACCATTCAATCAGCCAAATTATGACAGATGAATATTTGACATAATGCCAGTTTGACTTATTATTAATGAAACTTCCATGCTATTTATATGACAATCTTTTTGTGTCTCTTGGGAGCAACCTAGGAAAAGAACAGCTCAATTATAGTATCAGTGCTCTAAAGTGCTTGTGCTACCTTATACTTCCACTAGCAATGTATGAATGTTTCAGTTTTTCTACATCTATATCTGGGCATTTAGTTTTAGCCATTTTAGTACATGTTCAATGAAGATTTTGCTTTTTCTTGTTGACTAATGATCCTGAGGACTTTTCTATGTAGTTATTTTTCATTCTGATATCTTATCTGAATATAAGCAGTGTATTTAAGTTTTCTTATTTAAAAAAATCAAGTCCCTTGTATTTTTGTTATTAATTAGATATATTTTGGTTGATTAATAAGTTTTGTTACATACTATGGATTATATACTTATATAGATATGTGTAGATGTGAATGTTTTCTTCCTTTTTTGACAATTTTTGTCTTCTTTTAAAGTGTCTTCTGATGGACAGAAATTTTAATTAGGATGATGGTCAATTTACCATGACATCAATTTTTTATGAATTGTGCTATAACATCTTATTCAGGATTGTTGTTCACATTAAACTTTTGCATTATGATTTATTTTAGAATTATTGTGATTCTTAACTTTCAATTTAGGCCTGTTTGCATCCTAAAATCATTGCTTAAATATTGAGGAATATAAAGATTAAGGTCTTTATTTTAGATATATATCTCTATTGTTTCATTACTGTTTGTTGAGAAGACATTTCTTTTCCTTGTTGAATTGCCTTTGCTAAATATTTATAAATATCTAAATTAGGAAAGATATTTTTGTTCTGTATTTATTTTTCAATATTGTCTTAAGTACTGTAGACCTTTCTTACACATGATGTAGTTATTTATAAAGAGCTAAAAATTTGAAGAATGGAAGTAAAGAGAAAAGTATGCATGCTGGAATCAAATAAATAAAAGTATGTTTTGGAAAATGGCATAATCATTTGCAGAAAAGCTAAAAGTTTGAAAAATAATCTCCAGAATGAATTAATGGACTCAAAAGTAAATATGCTAAAGTTCAAAAGTATTAAAACTAATAGCAAAGGTTGGAAAATTATTTTTGGGATTTTAATCTACATTAACTTTTGAAATATACAATATTTAATGATTATATACAATATTTGGTAACAAAATTTGGTAAGGTCTTTAATTTTTAGGTCCTGTATTTTAGAAATTTGAGAAAAAATATATCAAAAATTAAGGAAGGCTTCTATTAATTGAGATATACATTTTTCAAGATTTAGAAGATTCCACATTGGTATGTTATTGATTCTTATCAAATTGATCTATTGACTAATACAATTAAATACAAATGCCAAATATCATTTTGTTTAATAATGTAATCTCAAGTTCATATGAAAATGGAAAGATCTATAATATGATAATATTTTAAAAGCAATAAAGAACACATATACATGAAATATATTGTGGAAATAAAAATAAAGTTAACAGATTCAAGTGACATAGTTTACAAAGTACAGAATGAAGAGGAATAAAACTACTTTACAACATAATCCTGAATTTGTTTCCTTTTAGTAAAATGATTAATTATTTAACCATACAGACAGAGTAAATAAAATATTAAACAAAATGTTTAAAATTTCCAAAATTTATGCTGGGGATTTAGCTCAGTGGCATAAGCGCCTGCCTGCCAAGTGTGAGGTTGTGAGTTCCACCCCCGGTACAAAAAAAAAAATCCAAAATTTGGTGAAATTACATCCAGTAGACAGAATCTATTTAGATTTTACCACTATCACTGGTCTGAAATACATTTTCTCTGTTTTATAAATTTACATGTCTATTGTATGTCTCTGTGTAAAGTAATGTCTTTGATTACTTTCACTGAGCCTCACATTTCTTCCAATCATCCTCAAAAGATAAAATTTTTAGAGACAAATGCACAAATATAAACTCAGCAAACATATACTGTTTTTCTACATTGTTGTATTTTTATAAAACTATTATTAAATCCTATAACTCTATTTTAAACTAGATCAGAATACAAAGTACTCTTTAGGTGGCATGTGAACAGAAAATTATATATTTACACTAAAAATATTTTATACTATACTATTCATGCACCTGAGCTAGGGGTTGTGAAGAAAATATTGCTAATTTGTGTAGGCTTATGCTCATAGCAGAGGCAGAACATATTTATACCATATACTTAATAATATATGAACTGTAAAGTGTGGCTGGAGAGAAGTACTGTAGAATCTGGAGAGAGAGAGAAAGAGAGAGAGTAGCAAAGACAGAAAGACAGAGACAGAAAAAGAAACAGAGATACAGAAATAGCTATTGAGAGAGAACTTTGACCAGTATGGAGGTTTTTGCTTGAGCCAAAGTAGGAAGGTAGAAGGGCAGGTTTACAGGAACTCATGTAAGCAGCTTAACTCAGATCACTGCAGAAAGCTCATGGAGGGGGATAGAAAAAGTATTTCATTATTGCAAATGCATGTTGGGTTTCAATTGTTTGTCTTAACAACTTTTTGTCCAAAATAACATCAGTGCATCAGTGCATAAAGATGAAAAGACAATTTCTTAATTGAATTCAAAGTTTCTAATTCTGAAAAAAGTAAAATATAGGCATGATCCTGTTTTAGAATAAATTCAAATTGTGTCTTTTTTGAGTAAACATGGCTTGATGACTAAGCTGAACTCAAGCAGCTTTATGTGATTTTTTTCTATTGATTGTCAATTTTAGCTGAGTCAATTGTGGAGCAGGAGGGTTTCACATTCATAGCCAAGAGCGTACAGGGTGCATCACAAAATTAATCCAGTTGATCTGAATCTCTCTGATGACTCAGAGGAATTTGAAAATCTTGTGCAGGCAGGACTGTCCTGATAAGAAAACTTTTTTCCTCTGTATTTTAACAAAATGTATAGTAAATGAATAAAAGAGTGAATTTTTGAAACGATGCAAAAAATGGTCTGCGGAAACAAGATGAGTTAAATTATGGAGTGGCAAAGTCAATGAAATTGTAATTTGTTGTATCATGAGCAACAAAATACAATTTCAAGGATATATATGAACTGTTAGGAGTCCAAAAACTAATTTAGCTCTTAAATCAATGTGCTGTAACTGAAATGTTCTCTTTGATTTATTCAATATTACAATACAGTAGGTTCAGAATTAACACAAGAGAAAGCTAGATACAAATTATTCATGTCAGAACACAGCAATTCAAGTAATTTAAATAAAGATTTGCTAAATACCTATCGGTATTTGTTCTGTAGGTAAAAGAGGATAAGTAGCATACTGCTCCCATTCTCAAAAAGTTTAAAATCTAACAATAGAGCGTCTGCTCCTATAACACAGGTAGAATGTAGGAAGTGCCGCAAGAGGACAGAAAAATTGGGAAATTACAAACAGAAGCAGAAATAATAGTAAGAAGAAAATCAGGGAGAGTTTGTTTGCATTGAGGTAAATCTTGCACAAAACACTATCGTATATTTCTCATTTAATCTTACTTGTGGTATAAAGACTATTGTTAAACTATTTTTAAATGAAGAATCTAGGACCCAAGCAGATCAACTAATATATTCAACTCAAAAATTTACACATAGATGTTTTTTCCTAACTTTCAATATACTCTTCAACACTGCCTCCTAGGGGAAGCTTTCATGGAACTAGGACAATTATAACTTTCACTAAAAGTAACAATGAAGGAATTATCCAAAGTCATCCCTAAGAGAAATAATAGTATTTGTCCAGAAAATACTAAAATACTACCACTGTAACAAAGTGTGTGTGTGTGTGTGTGTGTGTGCGCGTGTGTGTGTAAAACCACAGTGGCAGTACTTCAAGTTTCAGGAAAGACTTGAGCTTGACTTCATATGTATTTAGAATCTTTTCATGTGGAAATAACAGTACTGGAATTATCTTCTAAGTAAATCAATATTTACACTTTTTTCTGGATCATATATACTCATTTTTCTTTTGATAATTATGGCATTTCGACATGTTTTAAGATAACCAGTCTTCCAAATTTCCAAAACCTACTTCATAAACAATGAAATATATCTAAAAGAGACAACTTCATAGTGTTCAATTAAAAATTCTGAACCAGAAGTTTATCTGTGATATATTGGGAAAACTTTACGATATATTGAATATTTTTCCTACAATGGATTTTTTTACTGCAACATTTTTTACAGCAACAAACTCATCTTCCATCTGTACAGATTTACAACTGATATAGATTCTTCTGGGTATAAAAAATGTTCTTCATTGCATGCATGGATGGTAGAGAGTATCAATCACTAATTTGTTAATTTGTTCATTTTTGTAGAAATTTATCAATACCAGGCACTCTACCAGATACTTGTAATGATAATTTCAGGAGGTTGGTGATCCTAGAATTACAGTGTTTTGTTTTCCTTTGGGGAATCATAATAAGAAATAGAAATGTCAAAGATTACTGGTACGCTAAGTAGAAAATGTCATTCCCATTACCTGGATTAGAGCCTTTTAAAAAGCAAGTGCAGCTTCCTGAGCTTCCATAGTCTTTTGACTATTTTCAAGGTAGTTTTCAACATCCCTGACGGTGGGGCTGGCTGGAAGATAGTGACCTTGTGCTCTGAACCCTTCCATTACAACCCTGAGGGAAAGCTTGGATGGAAGACAGTTAGTTCATGCTCTGTGACTCTTCATTACATCCCTGATGGTGGGGCTGGCTGGAAAACAATGAATTCATGATGTGGGCCTCCTCCATTGCATCCTAGACAGTGGGACCAGCTACAAGACACTGCGTTCACTCTCCTGGCCTCCTCTATTACCCAGATGCAGGGCCAGCTGGAAGAGTGTAAGGCTTACAAGAACACCAAGACACAGGATGACACTTCAGCACACAGATGCATACATACCTTTGAAGGGTGAAGTAATCAGCAAGGCCAGTAACATGGAAGCATGTGAAGCAGCAGCAAGGAGACAACAGTTGGGCTCTAGAACTCCACCAACAGAAGACAAGCCCCAACACCCACATACACCCTAGAGATGTACTGGAGATTGAGCCAAGGGAAGCTCTATACCCAGCACATCTCTAGGATGTAACATGGATATTGTCACTGAACTGTAAAAACCAGAATAAGGTAGGTCCTTGGGATAACTATAAAGAACCAACTACTTCTGGAGGACATCCCTGAGCAATGGTCACCTTCTTTCCTCTTTGAGAGAAAACTCAGTACTAGTGGTAGTGTTATATACCATGGGAGATTGGTGAGCATTAAGTAGAAGACAAAATACAAGAAAAAAGAGAAGTTGGAGAATGGTGAGATGTAGAGGGTAAAGTGCAGCCTCAGACCACCAGCCCACCTAGGACAGTCCCAGAGCTCAACAAGATGGATGAAGTTAGAAATCAACCACTGGAACTTTCTGAAATGATTACAACAGAAGTAAAAAAAAAAAGTGGGGAATACTATTGAGAAAGTAATCTCTTAGATGCAAAAAGGCATGATGCTGAAAATGAAAGATATTACAGAAGACACAAATAAAAGAATAGATGAGCTTAGCAAAGGATGAGAATTAAAAATGCCCAGAAAAGGAGACAAATGAAATCTATGAAACAGATCTAGAGATCTAGATTAAACACTCCACTAAAATTATATACAACAGATTGAATGAAAGGATAGAATTTCAGATCTTGAAGATAGAATTGCAGTTAGTGATCATGAAAAGACAGTTTAAAAATTGAAAGGAAGCATGAGAAATTAATCCAACAGCTACAAGATGAAGCAAAGAAGAATAACACAAGATAGAATGAGGTCAACGGGAAACCCAGAGACAGTACAAATGCCATAACAGTCATAAATATATATGCACCTAATACAGGAGCACTCAACTACATAAGGCAGTTATTGGTGGATGTGGAAAATCAAATAACCAATAACACAGTTGTAATAGGAGACTTCAATATCCCATTGTTGTAGAGAGACAGATCAACTAGACAGAAAATTTATAAAGAAATATCAGTGCTGAACCAAACCTGTGAACAAATGGACTTAGTAGGAACTAGCCACACTCTGAAGCTACATCCCAGCAGCACAAGAGACCTGGTGAGCTTAGCACCATCCCAAAGAAACTATACCCCGAGGTCATGCATCAGTGGCCTGGAGAGAACTGGAGAGCCCTACAAGGACCCAGAGAAGAAGCCATGCCCTGAGGCCATGTGCCAGCATCCCAGAGAGATCTAGCAAGCCCAGAGCAGTCCAGAAAAAAAACTATGCCCTGAGGTCCCACTGCCTTTTGGGGACCACTTGTGAACCACCACCTCATGCGTCTCTACCACCACAAGGACACTAGGTCTGAGGAACCTAGGTGCCTAGTCCAGTCTGCTAAAGTGATGGATTGCTACCCAATGCAGGAGGCACCCAGGAGGCATCAGTACACTGATTTAGAGGAACACAAGAAGATGTCAAGTTGAAGGAGCAAGATGTAGTCTCAGACCTGCAGCCCACACAGGGCAAGTTCAAGAGACACAGACATAGTAGAAATTGGAAATCAATACCTGAAATTTCTGAAAAGCTAACAACTGAGATAAAGAAGTAATTTATTGTTCTAGTATTGTTTAGTTAATTTTATATGTCTACGTCTGTTGGTCTGGGTAACTATTTAGAAGATAAGAGGCATTATGGAAGCCATTGTTAATTTCATGTTATTTTGTTTTGAAGTGCTTTATTATTTTCATTGTTTTATTTTGTTTGGTTTTACTCTGTTCTGTTTTGTTTGATATTATTAGGTCTGATGATATGGACAGCTATTTTGATGGTAAGATATTTTCGATACCCATTGTTGATTTCCTATTAACTTTGTTTTGAAGTCTTGTTTTGATTGGCTTTATTCTGTTTTTATTTTGTTTTTATTCTCTTTAAAATGCAGTTTAAAAATGTATTTTTCTTATTAAGTCCAAAAATCATGTAGATATTTAAAATCACTGGCTCTGAATTGCAATGTGATCATTGAACTCTTCTTGGAACAACTCTATCTTGTTAAGAATGAGTAATTTGATGCCAATTTTTTTTAAATTGACCATAATCTCTCAGTTAGTCAATTTGAACTTGACCTCTATCTCCTAGCCCCACATATTACATGACTTTCTCTCCATTTCTGTGATCTCCTATCAGCTCAGGTAATTTTTTATTATCAGATCTTTTATGCCATAAATGTATGTTGATATATTAATTAGCTAAAACAAAACATTTTATTTCTCCTAGAAATTTTAATTTTTGAAAGGAAACAGTCTCCAGTATGGTGCCACATTTGTTCTCTCTGTCTCTCTCACTCTCACTGTCACTCTATCTCTCTTTCTCTCTCTTTTCCTCCTCATCCTATCTCTCTTCCTCTTCCTCATCCCCTTTCTCTCTCTTTATGTCTCTTTCCCTGCATCTTTCTCTGCCTCTTATACTCCTGCACTGAAAAAGTTCCAATTTTTTAACTCCTCCATGTGTCATGATATCCAATTTTAAAAATGCTAAGTTGTTAAAACAACTTGTTTTGCTATTTGGATTGTCTGATTTTATCCTTTTGATTGTAATCAGGCTAAACATTTTTGGCACAGTGGAACTGTGTACCTTTCAGTTTATTAATTCAAGAAACATATGGCATTTCTATCTCATGATTGATGATGTTAAGTTAATCATTTAGTTACTGTGATGTCTAAATGATAAAAAAAGTTTGCTACACATGTAAATATTATTTGTATTCTCAGTTTTTTGCATCATATCTGTAAGTTCATATTCTTCACATATTTGTTTTTATATTTATAGACTTTTCAATTAAAAGCATTGATTAGATATTGAAAATTTCATCTTTAATATTATAACTTGATTTTAGGTGAACTGCTTTAACTTTCACCTCCTTTCTCTAGAATAGGGCTTAAAATATTCTGAAGTTTATAATTCCTCATTTTTTTACTTCTAATTTCTGAAAATTAGAAGTATTTTATATAGTTTAATTTACATGGTTTTGGTATTAAAAATGGAAAATGTATTCTTCAAGGTTATTTTATTGAGTAGCATTTTCATTTCTGCTACCCCAATGAAATCATCAGTAAGTGGTTAGTGTCTCAGTCATTACTATAGCCATAACACATTGATGTTTATAAAACAGAAATATTAGACCCCCCCAAATTTAAACACTCAATCAAAAAGCTGGCATCTGAGGTGAACACACACTTCTCAGATGAAAAAATGTTCAACAAAATTGGTTACTAGAGAGTTGCAAATTAAAACAATGCCGAGATTGCATCTCACACCAGAAAGAGTAATATCATCCATAACATCAATAATAGACGCTGGAGAGGATACAGAGGAAAAGGAATCCACTGTGGAAATCAGTATGGAGATTCCTCAAAAAAAACTAGGGTTAGAGGTCCCATTTGACCCAGCTTTCTCTTTCTGGGTATTTAAAAGCATCATATGACAGTGATATATGCACACCCACGTTAGTAACAGCACAGTTCATAGTAGCTAACCTATGAACATGACTCAAATACCCATCAGCTAAAATGGAAAAAGAAGTGTGTGATTTTTTATATAATGGAGCACTACTCTGTCATAAAGAAGGATAAATTTCAGGCATTTTTAGGTAAATGAATGCAACTTTAGACCATACTCAAGTGAATGAATTGGACTAACTTGTATAAACATTGCATTGCCTTCTTGGTGTGAGAAACTAAAAGAGTAAATAAGGACCAAAATATACATCACATATTTTGAAATAGAGAGAAAGTGTTCAATAGGAAAGAACTAGGGGAAAAGCAAGTAAAGGAAGAAGAAAAAATGATTAATAAAAGGATAAAATGGAAACAAAGCTTTGTAAATAGGAAAGGGTAGAGGGGTTGAAGGGAGGAAAGTGGAATGGGAAAAAAGAGAAATAAAAATATATCATGTACAAGTACAAATTCTCTGTGATGAATATAGTCATTATGTATATCTAAGGTATATTACTAAAAATTATAAAAAAGAATAACACTTGTGGTATGTTGTTATATATTTTGTATGCAGAATATTCAGAATGAAGTATTTTCTGTTAATATTATATAAATATTGAGTAATAGATTAATAACGATGTTAAAATATATGATTTCAAACTTGATGTTTGATAAACGCCAAGAATTATTGATTTCATTTTATATTACAAATACGGTGTGTCATCTTCTAAAGTGCTTGCCATGGTGAATTAGTTATGTCTCATCAGCATTATATTTTGACTTGTCTTTAGTCTAACTGAATTATGTTTGTTTGAATCTGATGACATGCAGTTTTGCTAAATGATAACATTGCAATATTACTCGTGACCTCACTCCAAGGTCATACTGCTTTTGATAATTTTGCTTACTAGTCTTTCTTTCTTTCTTTCTTTCTTTCTTTCTTTCTTTCTTTCTTTCTTTTCTTTCCTTCTTTCCTTCTTTCTTTCTTCTTTGCTTGACCTTTAAAAAAATACATTTGCTAATGTACCTCACTGAAAAATAGATGTTAAAATGGTATAGGAATCACTTCTAGCTTCAGCTTCCATGTAATGCATGCACATGTCTCCAGCAGTGTTATGCCATCATAGTAGACAGATTTCCCCTGCCAAAGATACTCTTCTCTGAGTGTTGACTGAGAAGGAATTGCCAAATAGTTGACTTCAAGACACTCTTGTCAGGTTCTAAGGAACTATTTCTAAAACAAAATTTCTCTATGGTGTAATTTTTTGAGGGGTCAGGAATTAAATTCAGGACCTTGCACTTGCTAGGCAGGCACTTGTGCTGCTGAACTACATCCCCGGGCCCTGTATGGTATAACCTTATAATAGATTTTAAAACAATCTTGGAGGTAGTGAACCTTATCAGTAGGAATATTTATTTATTCCAGTGTTTCTTGACCTGGAAAATAACCAAAGGCATCTGAGGAACTATTTTTAAAATAGATTTCCAAACTCTGATCTACTGAGTGAAAGGATCCAGAAATTTGTTTTTAATTTGATAACTTGTCCAGCCTTCCTAGAGAGGACTGACCTAAAGTCTAGCTTGATGCTTTAAAACTTTTTTCCACATTGTACCTCGTGAAAAGTGTAATTATATTCATGTAATGGGTTTAACCAGTGGGTTATGACACCTGCTGGAGCTCCATATTATTTCCCTGTGCCACCAAGCTGAAAGGATCCACATGGGTACATCCACATTTCATCTTCACTTTATGCATCTTTTATGGCAAACAACATAAGGTCACAGAAAAGCCTCAGAGTAGCCACCAATTTAGAATTGGCTTGTTCATATAGAGGCCTAGATGTTTACTTCCATGATTGCTTCTCCTATTTCCCCTCAAAAAATAATATTTAAAGGATTTAAAGACAAATTTCTGACAAAGAAAGCAACATGTACTCATTTCACTTCTTTCCTCAATGACTACAGAAAAAGCACATTTGCAAAATTGAAAATAAAACCAAAGCCCAAATTTATTGATTCATGTAATTAAGAAAATTTTGCTCAGTGTGGATATCCTTACCTCAGGATCTCATAGCCTTCTCCATCTCTGAATTTTGCTTCTTACTAAGGAATTTTATCTTCTCCACATTGCCTGGAGATTGCACTTACAGATCTCAATGGAAATATAATGGGGGGGCATGAGGAGAGAAGAGTGATGCTCCTAGCGAGGAAATGTTAGGTGGGCTCCAGATTTTCATTCTGGAAGTGGACAATGTCATTTCTTAACATTTGTTATCATTTTAGGCAGAGTCATGTAGCTGATGCAGAGTTTAAAAAGCTGTCCTTCAGTTTTTGTACATACAACTATTGGTTTGGACCTTAGAGCAGTACTAGCTCAGGGAAGTTATTTCAGAGGGTTTAGACACTGCTACCTTTCTATACATTCCAGGGTTTTTGCAGGGCAAGGTTAAATTTATAACAATGTAGCTATAAATTAGTGTGTGTAGTTGTATTTTATTATAGATAATACATGAAAAATAGGAAATATTTTTCTCATATTCTGCAAAACCTAACTTTATAGGGTCACAAGTCTATAACCAATGCCTTAATGTTACCCTTGTAGCTGCTTACTTGAGTTGTTACTAACTCAAACAGTAACATGGACTAACACTTTCAATCTATGTGTGTCTATTAAAGCTGAGGTTTATATCTTGTAGGAAGATGTTCTGGAAGAACATTGGCCTAGTATATGAGAACTTGTCCCATGGTGCCATGAGACTAATGCAATGTATTGAGAAGACTTACTGATACAAATATGGTCCAGTGTGTCAACAAGATTGTAGACTGAGTTCCACACAAATTGAGTTAGAAGTAATGAAATACGTACTAGTTAGAACAAAAATAACTTCATCTGAGCTAGAATTTGCTTGATTTGTTGCAAGATAATATCAAACAGATGCATTAATGACAACAAGGTCAAGTTGAAAAGCTCTTTGTATCTCTCTAATAATTTGTCTGTTCATAGTTTACTGCAAAACTATGAAGAAAAACTATTAGGGTTACTGTGAGAAAACGATGATTATCACAAAGAAGATGGCAGTAGTCACATTAAGCTGAATCCATACAGCAATGTGTAGCTGGATATAGATTTTTTGAACCCATTCCGCAATTCTGTGTCTTTGGTTTAAAGAATTTAATCTATTTCTGCTCAAAATATCTGAGATATGCATTATTTGTCAGAGTTTGTAATACCTAGAATGGTGTAATGTAGTCAGTGGCGCCTACTGTTTCTCCCCTTAAGTATGCAACCTACAATGTACGTGTGTTTTTTTAAGTTCTAAAATATAAAATGTAGCCTTTCACCACTAGAATATTGTATTAACCTATGTAGGAAATAAGATTTCACTAGATATCATGGAAAATTGCCCTTCTATCAAAGCATGTGCTACATGGTAGAATTGCCAATTTTCTAGCCTATAACTTCTGACAGAGTACCTGAGACTGCAGCTGCAGTCACTCTGTCCCAACACCTTGAAGTGCAGCAGAGAGTTTGACATAAAGAAAGGCAACTAATATACACTTGTTTTTTTCTACAGCATCATATTCTTGAGTCTATAGTTACACATTAGGTAACAAATGAGTGATTGCCAAAAGAATGTTAACTGAGAGTTCTTATTCTAATTCAACTCTGACTGAAATCATTTACATTATTTTGCTTTTTTGTATTTACTAGAAATATTTACCTAATTTCAAGTTAAGATACAAGTTCATTTTCATCCACTATAAACTCTACCACATGCACAATCTGAGTTTATTCTCTGTGACCATATGGAAGACATATTATTATTTTAAGATCTCTGCATCAATTACATTTTTTCTCTTCTCCTTTGGAGTCACCCATTCTCAGCTACATTAGTTAGTTACAGTTTAATCAGGATTTTCCTTCTAACTAGTATTATATGTTTTTAAAAACTTTACCCATATCCAAATTTGACCTCCTATTTAGTGAATTAGAAATTAAAATAAATATATCTATCTGGAGAAGAGAGAAAAGACCTTTGGAGTTGTAAGATTTTCTTTACAGAACTATTCATTATTTATTGAAAATAAAAGCTATGCAATATATATCTTTACACTCTAATGACCTAATGATAGGCTTTTCACAGGTGTTAAGCAAATACTTTTTAAGTGAATATCTAAACTGATATTTTCCTTGAATCTAGACCAATTTGTATTTTTGACTATTTCTGTCACCTAAGTAAGCTTTCAAATGAAGGAAAAACCAATTCATTTTTAAAGCCATTTCAAAGTCCAAAGTCTATGATTTCATTACTTTAATTCTCCACAGTGAAATTTTTCTTGATTTTTAGTTTAATATTCTCTTTGTGGATCATCGGTAGAGAAGTAGTTCATCAGTATAACATTGCAGTATAATTGATCTATGATAATTTAACCAGTTTTATTTAATGAATTTTATTTGGCTCAAATTAAATCTTTGTAGAATTTTTTTTGGAAGATGAATATGTTAGTGATTTAGAGTGGGTTACTGCCTGTACTCAATTTATATGTTTTCATATTTGACAAACAGTTTAATTAGTGCATTTAAAAGAAGGAAAATAGATACAGTATTTTTACGCACAATAGAGTGAAATGTCGAAGTCCTTAATAAATAGTAGGACTTTATTTGAAGTGGACTCTTTAATCAAAAACCATGTAACAAGGCAAAAGGTTCTGGATTATTGTGCTTATTACTGAAAATGTAGACATTTACATTATAGCCACTTAAAAGAATAAAGCAGGTAAGCATAAAAAGTACTCTCTTTTGCTTGCAGGGAAAAACAATCATTGAGATGCTAGTTTATGGTGCGAGATTGAAGAAATGATGGGGACATTCATGTTCTGAGAAATCACCAGGGTAACTAGGGATAAATTGAAAATACAGACATCTACATAGTTGCTAGGTAGACTTGCTGGAAAACACATCTTCCTCTCATTTCTATGGCAATTGTAAATAAACCTAATTACTCTGACATCAACATAGCAGGTGCATAAAAACAAATATTGTGTAGAATCTGAAGAGTTTTTGTGCACAGAAGTTGTCTGCTTCCAGGTCTCTGCCTAGAAGCCTTTATAATAGTTTGTTAGTTATTGGGTAACATTTACTGCTTATGCTATTCCTGAAGCTTCACTTTGCTTGTCCTTTTATTCATATTTGGGAAGGATTTTACAGAGAGGAGAAATGAGGTTAATCGTTCAGGTGGAAAGCCTGGCTCAATAGCATCTAAATTGATCAATGTAAGAAATAGGAAAAAAAATGTTCCTTTTTGAGAAAAAAGGTACAAGTACAGCAATCCTTTCATTAAGTAATTATAAAACAACCATATTATTATTTTACTAATAGTCTTGTAATCATCGTCTTTCAGGTATATGGTGATATTTTACTAAATAAATTATACTTATTATTTTGTCCTCATAAAAATCCTAAACTTAAGTTAATTGCTCAATTCCACAGGTACAGAGCATTGTACGACTTACCTAGGTGACACAGCTTTAAGATAGAATTAAAGAGGATAAAGTGGAATTTGAAGCTAATAAGACTTTTATTATTTTTGATTAGAAAAAGCTTTTCAAAGAAATACACAAATATCTAATACTAGAAAAGAGACTAGCAAATATTGGTTTATATAACATTTTAAAAATACTTAGTAACATTTGAAGAGAACAGTAAACTGAGAACAAGTATTTATAGCTCACATCAAATGATTTCCCTAACAAATACAGAAAACTTATCAGTCAGTAAGACGAAGACCAAGTAGCCAATAGAAAACAGAGAACAGATGTAAAAAGATAGTACATGGCAAAGGAAATAAAATTTGTTCTTAAATATCAAATTATGCAAAAATTCCTCACAAAAAAGAAATGCACATTAAAATTAAAAAATTTTCTTACTTGATCAAATTAATAGTGCATAATTGTGTGGATTTATAAAAGTATGAGAATAAAAACACATTTTAGAACAAAAAGGTTTCTAAAATTTCGATACATGAGTGGAAATTATGAATGTTCCCACATTTTGACCATCATTTTCCTATAGAAACCTATAGAAGTATTACATACACGCATTGAAGTATACAGAGGTACTCATTGCAGAAACAGAAAATGCTTGAAGCACTTTAAATTTCCACTGTTATAGTTTGAATAAAACACATGTTTCAGGGTGACCCTCTAAGTTCATTTGTTAGAGGACTGGTCCTTAGTACAAAGTTAAGAGAGATGGTAAAAGTTTAGGGGAAGCCTAATTTAACTGTTGCAGGCTCACCCTCACCCTCAGAAAGAATTGTGGGATCGCAATCTCTCTGACCTTCTTTGCATAATTTACTCTCTTACTCTTGCACACGTTCCTGCCAAGATGTCATTAAGTTATCATCAGAGGGTGAATCAATGGTTCTACCTACTCTTAAACTTCATGTCTCCTAAATTGTTAGCTGAATAAAGCTTTTTTCTTTAAAAATCATTCTGTTTGGTGTATTCAGCTAACTTAAGGGGTTGACTGTAGTGTTATGAGTCATATAATGGGATGATATATCTGGTACTTTACAGCTGTTTAAGAAATTTCTACTTCGGGTGTTAGCTGGCACTGTCAGACTGTATCTTGACTTAATCTCATTCTCTTGTGTCCTGACTGACCACTGTTTTCCACTTCCCACAAGAAACATCATCTGTAGTCCCAAGGCACTAAGAGGCCTTGACAGTAATCTGTTTATTTTCTTTCCACAGAAGATTCATGCCATGCTAATTCAAAGCTATCATCTCCTTGATTTTGAAGAAAGCATACTGATTTGAAATGGAATTCTATCTACAACCCACAACATAGGCACTCACTTGACTGATAAGATGTCTTCTTAGGGCATTGGGTATTAGTGATAATTCTGCAAGTATTCTATTTTCCTTTTTTTTTTTGCTTTGGGTACCAGCTCTCAGACCCTTTATATGTATTGTGTAGTGCTATAGTTTGTGAAGAGATTATGTCAACTCTCAATTTAATCATACTGAAAATGTTGATTTTATATTCATGGGTACAATAAACATTGAGCACCACTATTTCCTCCATATATAAAATATTGTGCTAGATTTGAGGGATACTAAAAATAATAGTACTCAGTGTCTTATCTCTCTGAACTAACAATCCATCAAGTGCGGAAATATTATGATACCTGCTGTAATGAAGATGTTTCAGGATGACTGGAGAAAGAGGTTAATTTAGTTTAGCAGATAAAAGGTGGATCACTAAAGGCTTCCAAGAAAATACAAAAGTTGAATGACCAGAAAGGTAAATGGATACAAGTGAGAGGATTAGAAGTGACTTTCTAAAATATTTTCATATAAATTACTTAACTGAAACTTCAAAGGCATGAAAAATTACTTGTTAAAGTTCATTGTATCGTGCTACATAGTAAATGTTATCTGCTTAGTTTTGTCTTCAAGAAAATCAACATTGGAGCAAAATGAAACCTTGTTCATCTTAAAGCATAATAAAATCATTGTTGATTTTGTGTCTCTGTTCTTTTCTTTATAAAACTGATGACAAAGATGAGTAAGTTCTCTCCCTGAAACTACATTATCAATTTTGTGTAGACAGAAATATAATTACTGAAGATGGATTTTAGCCAGGCCACCTGAATTAATAACCACCCTGAAACCTTTTATTGCAAGAGAGTGTTACAGGCCTGTTTGTTGACCATGAATGGTCATGACATTTACTATCTTTTGCACTCAAAATATCACAGAAGGAATTCAGCTGAAATGATCTGACATTTAAAAGAAATGAGAAATAAGTGTATACAATTAATGAGAACAGGCTAACATTCTTCATAATTTGTGCTACTTAGATGTACTATTATTAAAATGTCTATTTAGTACTACTAGAAAAATATTAGAAACATTTATCATTTTGTTAAATTACCATTATCTTTAATCTATATTGCCTCATGTAAAACTTAATCTTTATTTAGTTTGTGAGATTTTTCATGTCAGTAAAATGTAAAATAGACAATGCCCCAATTCTCACTTTGCATTCACATACAGTGTCTGTTTATATGTGGATGGAAAATTCATTTTCAAAAGAAATATTTAGCTAATAGTTTATTCATGGTTTTGGACATGTTTTCTGTAGCCAATGCCAAAATATCAAAGGTCAATATCCTTGAGGACTTGATTTAATTATACTTTAAGCCAACCATTAAAATGTTATTAAAGTAAGTCAAATAATTAATAAATGATTCATGATTCACTTATCGAAGCTACTGAAAGAGTAGCGTGACGTCTTTAAGGCAATAGAAATTAGGAATTCAAAAGCCATGATGACCTACTTGCTCTCTCATATCTATTTTCCTCTGCTTCAATTTTGACTTTTCCATGTGTCTAAAAATTGGATTTTGGGTAGAAAAAATCTAGCCCTCATCTTCATTTATGAGTATCTCAAGGAAGGGCAGTGACTGATTAACATCTACACAAATGTTATGTCAGAAACATGGGGCTCAAAGGGATAAAGAAATATAATTTCTAAACATAAAGAGATGCCATTGTAAAAAGCCAATTTCCTGGACAAACAAAACTCTAAACAGTCTCTACAAGTGTTAACACATCAAAATTCATCTATTCAAATTTTAAACATAATTCTGAAGGATATTTTTCATATTTGTACAGTAAAAAAATCACTTAATGTAGTATAAGTGCTTGAAAAGAGATGTAGAAAGAGAAACATTTTATTGATTTAGTGTTTATGAGGAATAGTAATATATTTGAAAAATACAGTAGTGTATGCTTATGTAAATATCAAACTATTTTTAAAAGTCATAAATGAGTTTGACAGTTTCTTAGTTTTTATCACATATAAGCAAACAAATTTGAGGAAATACATATAAAAGAATAAAGTCATTTTAAAACAAAATCCATTATGATAGATAGATAGTAAAACAAAATCCATTATGATAGCAATCACTCATTGCTAGAAGATAATAATCAGTCATACAAAAATATGTTTACAATTTATTTGGCTGTGAACATCAACGTTTACTCGTTAAAATGAGCAAGTATATGTTGAGTGACTTATAATAGTAAGTTATGTTAGGGGACAAAATGTATATGCAAGTACTTCAAATGTAATTTCTGTTTTTGAAGAGTGTATAGATACTTAAAGGAAGCAAAGCCTAATCATATGGAGATATAAATTTAAAAGAGAGATACAGTATAGGCACACTGGACTCAGAAGATAAAGAAATATATATCTCGGAGGATTGAGCAAGACTTTCATAGCTGAAGAATATCATAGTTAGGGACCTAAGTGATTGTTGTAGTACCCTTGAAGAAGGCAGAGGTGAGAGCGTAATTTAGGCATGTGGGCCATCTGCAAGAGTCTGCGTGCTCATCTTCTGTCCAGTTTTCTCTAATTTTTTATGAGTTCTGTGCACACAAGTGTGTGTAAATATGAATTATCACCTGACTATGAGATGGTTATTGACAAAGTAATATATTCATTCAGTCAACAAATATTTGATGAAGATTGATGATATGTTGGCAAACAGAGCAACTTCTGATGGATGTAAGAATTTATGATCTATTGGGATTATGGGCAATACAAAGTGCAATATGCTAAATAAATATAAATTTAACAACCTTTTGAAGGATGTAAAATTTACTAAAGTAATAAAGCATACATAAAAGGAAAAGTCCAGAATGTAACATTAACAAGCACTAATGGTGTAGATGAAACAGAAAAAAAATGTGAACCCATGTGTGTAGTATGCTATATTTATTCCTCTTTGGAAATTTTTATTTCACTGTTTAATTAGTGTATGTCTGAAGTACATGCCTGTGTTCATTATGGGGTTCTGGCACGTGTACATGACACATTTTTAACTATCTTTATGTCCACTTGCCCTAACTTGCCCGTTATCTCTTGGTCCTCTTCCCAATTGCAAAAGATCTATCTCCCTATTACAATCCATGGTTTCTGTTATTTAAATTATTTATACTTCACATTTCTTATATAAGAGAAACCTTTTGGTATTTCTGTTTGTGAATCTGATTTATTTCACTTAGCATTATGATCTCCAAAATGCACCCATTTTCCTACAAAAGTTACAAATTTATCTATCTTTACAGCAGAGTGGTTTTTCATTTTGTTTTAATGTTCACCACCTTTAGTCACTTAAGAAATACAAATTAAAGCAACACTGAGCTTCAATCTTACTCCAGAAAAAAAAAATGGTTATCTTGAAGAAATCAAATACTAGCAATCGTTGGTGAGAATGCAGGGAAAAAGAAACGCTACTGCATTGTTTGAGAGAATGCAAATTAGTATAAACACTATGGAAATAAGTATGGAGATTCCTCAGAAAACTAAAACTGGCCTGGGGTTTAGCTTAGCAGCATAAGCCCCTGCCTGGCAAGTGCAAGGTTATGAGTTCGATCCCCGGTACCAAACCAAACCAAACCAAACCAAACAAAAAACTAAAACTGGATATTTAATTTAGCCCAGTTATTACTAGTCTGAAAGGTTTAAAGACATGATATTACAATGAGACATGTATACCCATAATTATAGTCCCACAATTCCTAATAGCTAAATCATGGGCATACGCTGTATCTATATTAACAGATGAATGGAGAAAGAAAATGCAGTGTTCTGTCAACACTACATAGTAGCTGAAATCTATAAAAATATATGTATGGCACGGTCTTCATCATAACAACCAGAAGCTTTACACATAGGTGGAGAAGTAGCACACATAATACCAGTCAACAAGTGAGACATTTTGGTGCGCACTGTTTATCTGGGTGAATTATTATAGTACGTGTAGTTGTGCTGCGTGAGGTTTTGAACTGGAGCTCATTGTTTCATCAACACAACTCATCCTGAATGAATGAACCATTTATTATAGTAATACTGAACCAAACATTCTTTCTAAATAAATCCAGTATCAGAGCCTGGTCACTAGTTATCTTTGCAAGTTGTTGAATTTATACTGATGCAAAACTAGTTTCTTTTGTAACAGTCTCTGTCTCAGTGAATCATTCAATCAGTTAAACAGATACCTTCATTTGCCTTATACCTGCGTTCAGTGCATCACTAAGGTCTCATACTTGGTAAATTTTTCACAATGCTTATTTCTTTCCATCTTCACAGTCTTTCCTACAAAGTGCTCATAAGAGCACTTATCTGCTATAAAAACACATGTTTTCTTATTCTTTGTTTGCACTTTTACTCTTTTCTATCACTACTTTGCAAAGTAGCCAGTAGGAGACATGCAAAACTGAAACTTAATTTATACTCTTTTATAGGTCTCTTCAGATTTTGGATTGAGACTTTCGCAGTTTAAAAGTTTCTTGATCTGACCTTTTTGCTGCTCACCCTAGGCTTCTATTGGGCTTGCTCTCTGACCACATTGGGGTCCTTTCAGATCCCAGAACGTGTGATAATATTTTTAAATTAAAAAAAGAATAGAAATGATGATGCAGAATTTCAAAACAAAATAAGAGATTAACAATGCTTAACACATTGCATATTGTTACCTTCAAAGTAGATTTTCTGAGTACAAGATGGAAAAAATGATCAAAGGATCAAACAATGAAAGCACACAGTTATTTTGGATGAACAGAGGTTAGTAGCATAATTTTGTGTAATCATTTCCCTTCATCCATTTCCCCTTTCCCCTATCCAGTTGTTCTTTCCTTTTGAGCAGTTTCTTTCCCTTTCACAGTATCTATTATATATTTTGGATCTTATTTACTCTTCCAGTTTTTTACAGTTGGGAGATAATATATTATTTACACATGGGAATCTGATTTACTTCAAGTTGCATTCATTTACCTATAAAAGTCTTAAGTTTATCCTTCTTTATAGTTGAGTAATGCTTCATTGTATTAAAATACTGCCCATCATTTTTATTCATTACGATTAATAAATTGGGTTAGCAAAGTCACAAATATAGACTTAATATAAAAATTAATCATAATAGTATACAATAAAGCATTTATAAATTTTAAGTGAAATAATACCTTAATATAAGAAAACATAAAATAACTCTGATCTTTTCTAAATGACATTGTCAATGTATTAAAGAATGTAATAGTTTGCTGAATTATTGAAGAACATCCAAACACATAGTGAGACACATATTTTTTAAAGAATTTTTTATATTTAACAAAGTACAAATCAAACACCTGGCAGACTTTTACTTTTTTTAGCAAAAGTTGATATGCTGATTCTAAAATTTGTATGAAAATATAAAGATCCAATAATAAGCCCTCAAAATAAAACAGAACAGTTGGAATACTTTTTACTACTTGATTTCTATATTTATTTTTAAATTATAGTTACCAAGATAGTATAATATTGTCCAAATAATATTAGCACAAATATTTTTCACTGAACTAAGAGAAAGTAGCTGAATAACAATCTTAAGTATTTTGCAATATTGCATTCATGTATCTTGTATTCTGAGTAATTGCTATGAACACAACAATGTGTGATGTGTTAATTATTTTTATTCTCCTTGAAGTCTGATTTGAAATCGTTTTGTTTTATTTCTGTTTTTTGTTTTTCTTCTCTTTAAATAATAAAAATATAAAATAATATTGATGAATGGATATTTGAAAACTTTGGTCCATTTCTTTAAATTATGTTTCTGTCTTAGTCTTTCTCATTCCTTTCAGTTTCCAAATATAGCCCTTGAGTTTCAATAGAAAGTTTGAGCTACTTACCAGGACTCTATAACTTGGAAAGGAACTCTAGACTCTTTTCCTAAGCGCTGGTCAGCTTTTAATACACCTGATTAACTCTTTTAGCATTCTGGGTACTTTTAGAAAGTTGTTTCACTCACTCATTTGAATTCAGAAAGAAATCAACGATTTGATGAAATTTTTGTATTAAGACCTCAAGGCTTTCCCTCTTAGTTCTCTACTTTCCCTTGATTTCTCTGCTCCGTTTCCAACTTTTCTGGGAGGCATGCTTGAACTCTAACCTCTTCATCCTCAGCCAAATGAAAGACTGCTTGCTGATTTGTATTTGAATCTATTCTTTATGGATTACAGAATGATAAATATCTTCAGGTCAAAGATGATTTCAAATGGATCTCTCTCTCTCTCTCTCTCTCTCTCTCCCCACCCCCAAGAGAAACTTTCTTTCTCCTGTGGTGCTATCTAGTGGCTTGAAGCCATTGTTCATTAAATGCTTTTTCATGTTTCTGCTTTTAGTGTCTAAGTACTTTACTACTAGATGTACACACTCTTAAATTTTAAGAATAAATTGATCAGTGATAATGGTATCCTTGTGTTAATAAATTTAATTTCAATTTATTTGCATCTTGTAGATATGACAGTGATGGAGTTTTAAAACAACAAATGAAGCAATCTTTTAAAGTTTCGAAGGAATCTAAAGGGTTTGCGCCAGTGAGATCATTGGTAGAACTAGCAGAAGCTACTTATATGGATTATTTACTGAAATTCTTATCATAGCTAGTTTTCTTTATTTCCACCTTAATTGAAGTTTCCATAGATAAAAATAATTTTTGGCATTAGAGTTATTTTAGCAAGATGTTTGTCAATGAAACAATTTTTTGAAGGCACATTCTTTTTCAAGATTATGAAAATTCTCTGGGCAAGTTTTTATTTGTCCTCTTTCTTTGAAGAATCACATAAGGCACACAAACTTGTTTCTAATGGTAGAGCTAAAATTGATATGAAGTAAAAGTTTTTCTTTTTTGCTAATTAATTAGCCATTGAGTTTTCAACATGCATTCTACAGCCAAAAGCATATATTTGAACAAGAATTTCTTATCATGGCAGTCAAAAAAGTCTTATTTTATCTTCGGTTGAAAAGTTATTAGTTCCCAAGTGTGAGTTTTGTTGTTACACTTCCATATTTATACCTGAAAGCTTAGTCATGCAATTTATTTTTCCTCTTTAGGAAGGAATTGGTCAGCATCACTGTATGTTCAAATGGAGGTTGATTTGGGCACACAGAGAGGCCCAAAGAAAAAGTCATGTTGGTTAGAGATTAATGCAAAGTAGCTATACTCTAAATATGTTATTTTTTATGTTTTACATAAAATTGGTGAGAATTCAAATTTCATACAAGATGTACATAGATGGAGATGGTATCCAATAGTATATATAACTCACCTCCTGAATCCATCAAAGTGACATCATAATTTGTAGTCTCAAAATGAATCTCTTTGGAGAAGAGAGAGTACTTTTCCTTCCCTGAAAAACAAACACATGCTTCTGCATATTGGCACATACTATAACCATGAAGAAAGATTATTCCAATCAGATATGAGGAATATTTGTTTCAATTCCAGTTCTATTGCAAACTGATATAAATCATTAAAGGCCAAAGATGAGTTTTTTCAAGATTTGAGCTTTTCTGTATCTTTTTAAATGAAGGAAAGCAATTAGACCAGAAGGTTGCTAAAATTCTTTCATCTCTATAGTGCTATAAGTTAAAATATAAGATAGATAAATGAAAGATAGATCAATCTATCAACCAATAGATTAGATCGATCAATTGATTGATCGATCAGTCGATAGATAGGAATACTCATAAATTGCTTTAACTTACCTTCTAAATTCTTTTGGGGATATTGACGGTCTTTGACAAAAAGTGAAGGAAAACCAGTGTGATTCAAAGGTCAACTAAGCTTTTAAAAACAGGAAATAGTGAAAAGATTTTTTCATTGCTACGATGAAAAGTTGTTGGCAAGAACAGCACAACCCTCTGATTTCAAACTGGCTGAATCCTAAAGTATATAAGCTTGCCTGAGAAAGGGGATTGCTCCAGAGAGTCAAGATTTAAATTGTGCTTTTCCAGTATGTTTCTTGTTTGTTTTTCCATTAATTATTTAATCAAGTCAATAAATTACTGGGCCTCTCTCTGTATTAAATATGACTTTTACAGGTTTTAAAACTTTAAAGGACAATTCATATAGCTGCTCAAAATGTAAAGTGAAAAATTTAATATACATATTCTTTCATATGTATACAAACTTCTCTAATCTTTATTAAATTCATCTGTTGGAGACATTCTTCCAATTTTACTATATCTGAAATAAAAATGTTCCATATAGTGCATGGTGCTTTGTTATCTCATAATAGTTTTTCAGTGTGTCTTCTTTGCTTCTAAGTGTTACATAAAATTATGAATTTTTTTTTTTTTACCAGAGATCAAAGTCTTGACCTTGCATTTTCCAGGCAGGTGCTTAGGTCAATGAACTAAAGTCCCAGTCTGACGAATTTTATTATTAATAGCATCTTATGTGAGCTATAGTGATGTACATGCATATTCCATGGCATCCTGTTTATTTGTTTGTTTCTTTATTTTCTCATTAATTTTTAGCAATGGGTTCAAACTCTGGGCTTTCACACTGAGTTACACCCCCAAGTCTTTTAATAAATTTTATTTTGAGGCAAAGTCTTGCTAATTCACTAAGTTACCTAGAAATGGTTTGAACTTGAAGACTTCATTACATATGAGTGAACTAAGTTAAGTGCATAAATAACTTACCTAAAGTCCCAAAGCAAATAACTAGGGATTAGGATTCAAAACTAGACCTCTACCCTTTCATAGCACATGATTGTTCATCCCAGAAACATATAGAGGAAAACAGAAACTCATGAGCAGTCAAGTAATGAAACTCATACAAAATAATTTATTATTATGCTTTTTATTCCATAAGAAAATTCCTAACATATATTATTCAATTAATAATCACTCTCAATTTAAAGAAGATGAATTTTACTAAAAATACAATAATGAAAACATATCCAAGTAACACAATACATTAACTGGGGTAAAATTCTATCCCAGTTGAAAATTAACGAGATCAGACTTCTATACCAAAAAAAGAAGATGATCTCCAAGGGCTATTAGGAAAGATGACTTAACTCTGCATGCCAGGACAAGGCAAGAAGTCACTAAGAAAGCTCATTACCTTGTATATGTTTTTAAAAGCCCTTTGTTTCCTGAACTTGTGATGATGTGAGAGAAGGAATTCTTATTAGCAAGGCATGAAATTGAAAGGAGAAAATTCAAAATAGAGTATCTGTTCTACTTGGCAGATGATCAAAATCAAATTCCAGTAACTGGCTTTTCTCTTTTAAAATATGTTTTAAAATGCTTAACAAACTCAAAAATGTAAATGAACATCTTGTTTTTCAATTGTTCAAATGTACGCAAGTTTTTTTTTCTTCCTTTTTAAAGTATGTTATTGCTACTTGAATGTGAAAAGAAAACCATGGAGCTCTTGATATTTGAAACTGCTAAAAATAATCAGGTTTCTTCTGCCAGATGACAGAAAGGTCATATTTGTGACGCAAACCTTAACATTAAATGCAATTGAGACTTCAAAAATGGAAGGGTCAGTGTAACCAGTGATAAACTTTTATTCATGCAAAAATATATATTAATGTGTCAAAGTGTCTTCCTCAATCTTTTTCAAACAAGGTGTTAGAGTAGAGCTTAATATAAAAGTGTTGAAAGTTTGAATTATTTTGAATATATATTTTACCTTATTAGCATATTTTGCCATTTTCCATAAGAAAGAATTCAAATAAAATTTGGTTTAGGTATTGCTTGTGAAAGTTATTTACTCTTTACTTGTGAAGCAATTACTTTTCTAAAAGGATTACCAATTAAAACTACTGGGACACGATCTTCAACTGAAAGAATTCTAAATAATTTCCAAGAAAACATTGGACTATAATTAAATTGAATATATGTCTTTTTTAATGTTGCACTTAATGCAATTTGTTCTTTTTTACATCCATAGAATAAAATATAACATGTAACAGTACAGTCACCTTCTGATATCCTGGGGGATTGGTTCCAGGACTTCATGAATAGCAAAATCCTTAGATGCTCAACTCCTTCCCTTGAGCTTATACAGAGTTTGCATATAGCATATGTAAATCCTCCCATATAATTTAAATCATCTTTAAATTACTTAGACTATCTAATGTAAACTATCTAATGTTATGTAAATACTTATTTGCCATTTTAATAACAGAAAAATTCTAAGAAAAAATGTGTACATCTTCAGTACAAAAACCAAATTAATATTAAAAATTTTACACATGAAATTAGTTAAGAATGTGGATGTAGAATGCATGGATACAGAATATACAATGTATGTGTACTGTTTTCACTACTCCTGATACATACACATATACACAATACTGTGTATATAACAGATCTTTACAAAATTCTGTGGTATGTCAAAATAAACTTTCTGCAGACTTTATTTTGTTAGAGAACAGGAGATTTTACATGGTCTTCTTCGAAGGGAGCAGATTTTATTTTTCTAACCTATACAAATAAAACTGAACTGCTTCTGATTTTGCTTATTGCTTTGTTTGAGAACACATTTTCCAGGTAAGTAACTGCATAAAGAATCCAAGATCTGTGTAAATCATTCTTATAAGGATATCATTGATTCTGAATTATTTAATTTTCCTGGGTGCTATTGTAAAGCATGTGGTTTCTCTTATTTCTCTCTCGGTGAGTTTGTTGTTTGTATACAGGAATGCTATTGATTTTTGACACGGTACTGTCAAAAAATCAGACCTCAATGTCAATGGAATAGATTGCAAGATGCAGCCACAACTACAAATACACTCAGCTACCTTATCTTTGATAAGGGCCAAACAAGTTCATTGGAAGAAAGACAGCATCTTTAATAAATGCAGCTGGAAAAACTGGATTTCCATATAGCAAAAACTAAAACTAGATCCATGTTGATCACCATGTACTAGACTAAAGTCAAAATGGATTAAAGGGACCAAGAATATAACTCAGTGGCGTAAGTGCTTGCTTGGCAAGCACAAGGTTGTGAGTTCCATTCCTGATAGAAAAAAAAAAATCAAAGTTCTAAATTTTAAAATCAAAATACTAAATCTGCTAAAAGACAAATTAGGTAAAAATCTTGACAAAATGGAGGATATAGGTAGAGAGTTCATGAACAAAAATCAAACTGCATGGGAAATACTTCCCAGAATTAAGAACTAGGATCTTGTCTTATTAAAAAGTTTTTGCATGTTAAGAGAAATCTCCAACAGAGTGAAAAGAAAACCCATCAATTGGGAAAAAAAAATCTTAGCCAACTCTCCTTCAGACAAGGCTTCCAAAATTCAAAGAACCAATACAAAAATGGGCATCTGAGATGAATACACACTTCTCAGATGAAGAAATACAAATAGTAAATAACTATATAAAAATGCTCAGCATCGTTGGTCATTAGAGAAATGCAAATTAAAACAGTGCTGAGATTCCATCTCACTCCAGAAAGAATGGCCAAGCTCAAGAAATCAACCAATAACATGCTGGAGTGGCTGGGGGGAAAAAAGAACTCTTTTCTACTGTTGGTGGGAGTGTAGGTGGTACAATAACTGTGGAAATCAGTAAGGAGGTTCCTCAAAAAACTAGGATTAGAAGCCCCATTTGACCCAGCTATTCCACTTCAGGAAATTTTCCCAGAAGAATTGAAAACATAATAGCACAGTGATACATGTTATAGCAGCACAATTTGTGATAACCAGATCTTGAAAACAATCCAAATCCCCATCAACCAAGGAATGAATAAAAAAATGGTATTTTTATACAACAGAGTACTAGTCAGCTATAAAGAAGGATCACATTGAGGCTTTTAAGGTAAATTGATGAAACTTGTGACCATATTCCAAAGTGAAATCAAGCAGACGCACATGTGAAAATACTATATGGTCTCCCTGGTATTAGAAACTGAAAGAGAAAATAAGATCCAAAATCTACTGTAGATATTGTTAAAGGGTAAGAAACTGCTCAAAGGGGAAAAGTAACTGGGATAGAAGAAATGAAAAAAAAAAGGAAGGGAAAAGGAAAAATATATAAATTTGTTTATATATACATTAAATAGCTAAGATGATTATACTATTGATTCTATTAGTTCTTGGAAAAGAAAGGTTAATACTCATACAATTAGATCAATTTTGTATACCTATATCCGGTAATTGAAACAACTCTTTTGAAGATAATATGCAGTATCACAACTATTGTTAAATTCCTACCACCTTGTTTTTGAAAGTCTATATTGTTATTATTTGGGTTTTTTATTGTTCTTGTAGTTGTTCTTTGTATGTCTCTTGGTTTTTGTTTCTTTTTTTTCTGTGTTTTATTCTCTTTAAGATAAAAAATAAAAAAAGAAAAATCTTTCAGGGTCAAAAAGAAACTGATCCATGAAAAACGATGCACTGAATTGAACTAAAATAAAAGATATGAAATGGGAGAAAATATCTTTAAAACACGCATTTGATAAATTAGTATACCCTGGATTTAATATGATATTATGGGTAGGCAAAATGTGTAGATATTGAGAATTAATTGATGCTTGTTTAGGACTAAGATCTAGGGGAAGAAGTTTGATCACGATGAACAGTGGAAGTATTTGGGGAACTTTTGCTGCTTTTGTGTGTGTATTTTTAAGTGATGGGTACAGGGCTCACAGAGACTTATAAGCTCTAATGTTCATATCATATATTTATATATGTCTTATTTTAAAATTGAAGACCACATGCCACTGGAAATAACATTAGCCTACCCACCACTTATCTTACCTTCCCAAGGCTTCGACCTGCTGCTCTAGTGATTTAGCTCTATCACGATTAGCAAGTACAAATTGAGTTCTGGGTAAATTCTTTTAGGTCTTGCAATGTTACGCTTTTAGAGCTTGCTATGATTTCTTACACTTTTGTCTCTAATGCAGCTAAGTTGTTGATTTTTGTGTTACAAAGTGTCTTTGAGCTGTTCTGGAATATTTTTGGGGGTTCAGAGGGGTTCTACTAGAGAATTTCCCCAAGATTCTTTTAATCACTTTCCCTAAGTTTTTTATACCATATAAATGATAGTTTACTAAGTGTCATTAAATTATTTGTATGAATAACGTTGAAATATTTTTTAGTGATGTGTACTGCAGGTAGTTTGGCTAGTAATTCTTCATAAAACAGAAAGATGATGTGAAGTACAGCAGCATTTTTTAAAATTTTATTTTTGCTTTCCAGCAGATATATTCACTCAGTGAGCTAGCAACAAACCATAGGGAGGAAATAAAATAATGGTTACCATGAAATTTGCTATACTAACTGAAATTAAGTATAAAACTCTTTAAATATTAATCATGATAAAATAAAATGTAATGACTTAGAAATTTGTCCTTGGAAATTGCTAGTCTAAAAATGCCATTAAGGAAAGAGTGTCTAGGGATAAATAGTGAAAAACTAATTAGCTCCAATCATGTGTCTCAGAATAAACCCCAAAAGTCATGAATCACACACAAAAAGTCTAATCTTTCACAACTAGGTAGATTTATTGATGGGCATGGATAAAGACTAGTTGTTATAACATAGTCACTTAATAATAAGAACCATATCATTTAATTACAAAAGTATGAGTGAGTTAGAAAGCATTATTGGTGAGAGACCATTGCCTACTTGACCTTTCTACAGGGTCAGTTTTCATCTACTCCTTTCCCCTGATTCTCTTCTTGGTTTCCAGGGCTTTTTCTTTGTCCTTCAATTTCAGGTTGTTTATAGTAGTAACCATACCTTTCATGAAATGAGGGCTACCTTTTCCTTTTGCAATATGAAAAAGCATACATGGACAACTGCATGAAGGAATTTGGAATTCCATCAAGGAATTTTTTCTGGTGAAAAAATGAAGTCACAATGCAAAATAGCCACTAATCAAAAGTCCATTTTTATGGAAGGTATGAATTTCTCTTTCCTCAGTATCTATGTGTATTCATTTTCTTTGTGCAGCAACTTTGTAAATAGCTGCCTGACAACTCAGAACTCATGCTTAAAAGACCTATTGCAATGTTTTCTTTAAATGGGTTGTGATTTTCTCTCCTTACCCCTATAATCCTTCAGCACAAACATGATCATAAGTTATTTTCAGGAATGATTTAGCCTTCAAACAAACTACTATGCATATTCATACTATCAAAATAAACATTAAAAGCAAACAAATATTGAAAGTTTTGTATGTCTTCAAAATTAATAATCACCCCCTACTTTTTGGTTTAGAAAATAGTTTTCATGCAAGTGAAAAAAATCAAAGAATTTACAAGGAAAATAAACAAATTCATATTATATCTGCAAACTTCAAGATCTTTTTATTATGTATTGATAAAAAACTGTTTCTCTTATAAAATGATTATCTCACTAATTTGTTATAGTGACAGAAAGCCATTGCAACATCTTACTTCATTCACCTGAAATCTTATTTGCTCAGGTGGTAAAAACTCCGAAATTACTAATATGTAATGTCCTTATTATACATTTCTTTCTGGTTTTGACTCTTGCACAGTTATAATTTTTTATAATTCAAGTGCAACTTAATATGGAGGACATATGAATATATATCTTCAATAAACCCCTGAAATTACAAGTTTATTTAATTGATTTAAATTTATTTTATTAACAAAATTACTATAACATGTTTAATTCAATTTCTCCTATAAACTCATCATTTAATAAATTTTCATTCTGCTTTTATTTTTAAAAAATTAATTTCAACTTTTAGGACTTTAAAAATATAAGCAAAATGCTTTCTAACATGAATAGTAATAATCCCCAGTTTGGAAAGACAAGAAATAAACTCTTTGAAAAACGACATTATTTGAGAAAACTAAGTTATTTTTTAACATACTGACAATCAGTTCAATACTTTTGTTAGAAATTTTCCTGAATGCAGTTCCCACTGACTTTTCATCTTAAATAGAATGATACACATTTTATATTCTTCTACCTATTATTGATAATTTTATGTAGCAAAAAGTAGTTGATTTATACATAACAAGAATAAAAAGTCTTGCACTGCTGAAATACATTGAGAAGTTTATTAGGACTATAATGCTAGATTACTTTTACTTAATTTTTTTCTCTTGACTTTGATGTCTGTTCTCATAGCTCTAATTCTTATTTTCAACTCTATTAGGGACTTTCAAAAATTTCTTATTTCTTCCTGGTACACAAGCTAAAGACAATTAAAATGTACAATGTTAAATGAATATATATTGGCTTTATTGAAGTATTGAAATCTGTTATTGTGGTATTCAGGGTTCTTGTGTTCAAAGTAGTTTTAACAAAATAATTCAGTCCTAACAGATACTTTCTGCAAAGACTTTTTTCCTAATCCTTCTCAGTTCCTGGGCAGGTTTGAATATTTTTTAAAAGGGTTTTTCTTTTCCATCACTTTTTCTTATTTGAATATGCAGTTCTAAATAAATACAGAGTTAATCTGAACCATCATAAGCCAAATTTTTCTTAGTTTCTGTTACTTTCTTCACAAAATGTATATGTAAATTATAAAACATATTCCTAATTATATATATATATTACGTTTTATATTATATAAAAGAATAACATATATACATTCCTCAAGTAATCCACCATGATTGTTATGTGCAGCATTAATTGATTAAAATATTGCATTGATTTTGGAAATTAAACTAATGAAATAACTATTCAGAAACTTTAGTGTGGATTCCACTCCTTTTTTTTCTCTGGGGGGCAGATTTTGCTTTCTTTTCTAACAGTAAATGTAGAGGAGGGTCTCTATGTGCTCCCTTTCATCCCAAATCTCTTGAATGCAAATGTCCCCAAATCAGTCACTATGAAGCTGGCACAAAGTGTTCCTTATCTATACGAATTGTAGCAATCCAAATGTTACTGATTAATTTTTGAATAAAAATGAATGGCATTATTACAAAATGAATAAAGTAAAATCACTGCTTATGTCTATTTTCCCACAAGTAAACATGCCCAACATTCATAGTTTTCTGCATCATATGAACTCAGAAAAGAAGTCAGGCAATTTGACATTAAGAAATTTAATCACATTAGTTGTACCACAATTTCAAAAACAGATGACTGGTAAACTTATGCTTCACCATTTCATAGCGTCCTTTGTGAGATTACACAGAAATCTGATAGAAGTAATCATCTCCATTATTTATGAAACATTCTGATAGAATTTTACAACAAACATTTGAAAATGTGAGTCACTATTTTTCTATTTTCATAAAATTTTATGATTCAGTTGTGATGATTCTTCCAAAAAATCCAGAACTTAATTATATAAAAATTAACAAATGCAACAATTACACAAAAATTTTTATTATTTTGCAAATTCTGATAATTTTCAACTAGGTAAATAAATTATATTAATTATTAAAAGATAACACTGGGATAGTATTCTGGCATCTCTGCTCAAAATAGGAATTTGTGAAGGAACACAGAAGGAAGTATACAAAAGAATAGTAATAAGGAAAAGAGTAAACGACAAATAAATTTTCAGCAGGATAGTGGGAAATTATGAAAAACATTTATCATCTTTCTGCTACATTGTCTTCAATGTTTTTGACATGGCTAATATTTGACAGACACTGAGTATTCCACAATAGTATGTAAGAATTATAAAGCTACATTTCTAATTTATTGGAACTTCTAAAATTTTTCAATATTAAAAGAAACTACTGTATGAAAAAAAAGTCGTTGAAATATTTTAAGATGAGCAAATAGACTGATGAGATAAATTGAAGTCATGGGGGTCATGTGATCCACTGGCCGATTAGAGCCCGTGTATCACTCATGACCACTCCATATCAAAATGTTTTCACCCTGTGAGCTTTTTCACAAACTTAAAATTTCCTTACCTTTTTTACCTCCCTTATGTTATAGCAAAAATTGTTTTGTAAATACAATACTAGCATCACTAGTAGTCTCCCAAAAGGATGTTCATATTAGTCACTGAAGTGCTACAAAATATGACATCTTCCACTTATATGATTCATTTTCTCATGAGATAAATAAGAAGTACCTGAACAGTATCTGACAAAATGTGTATTAGTTATCAAGTCTTCTTACTACTCAGCTATTTTGGGACAATGTTTAACAAAGCTATGCTTCATCCAAGTTTTTATAAAAGTATCATAAAATGTCACTAAATAATACATCTTTGAAATAGTAATGACTAATGATTAGCATATTTTGAATATTTTATTCTAAGGAATGTGCAAGCACAATACATATTAATTCATTTGATCTTTAATACAACTCTATGTTGAAGGGGCAAATACTGCCCTGCACTTCACTGATAGAAAGTCTGCTGATGAGGCTGGGCGATGGTTCCGTGCCAGAATGTGTGCTTGCCAAGCAGGAGGCCCCAGGTTGCTTTCTAGCACCAAAAGTAAAAAAACACACAAACGAACAAAAGAAGAACACAGACGAAAGTCTTCATTCACAAAGATTTGAACTATCTTTTGCAGAGTCACCTACCTATTCTTTTTCTATCCTGAACATCACTTGAAACTATTGTACTATTAGCCCGTAGAACATTGATGTAAGTCATATAAAAGTGCTGTATAAATCTGAGGTACCTACACTGTTTTTGTGTTTGTGGTCTTTACAAATAAAATAATCCCCGTGTAATCTTGGAATTTAGTATACAGGTTTATTTTCAGAGACATTAAAATTTTTACATCCAGCATTTCCCATTGCATATTGTTATAGTGGAAATATTTAAAAATGGTGTTCAGATTAGCAAAATACATTAGAGTACACACAAAATCATAGCAATACATGAGAATTAGCATTGTTTTCTTTTATGAATGTTAATATTTGTATTTAACCTGATGAAAAACGGTATAAAAACATTTATGTAATGGGTTTCTTGTAAAATTAAGAAAAATATTCCATAAATTTCCTTATATATTCATAAACACATTTTAGAAGTTAAAAAAGTGACAGAATTGAAGTGTTTTCTTAGGCTCAATGGAGGAACTGATGTAGCTAGATGAAATAGATTTTTACTTTCTATTTTTGGGTTACTAAATTACTCCCTTATTTTGCCTATTAAAAATCAAGTTAACCTCAAAAATACTGACATCAGTGTATTGAAATTGATCATTTTGTCAGTGACAGATAAAAACATGAGAAATTAATATACCTTAGTAAAAACATAATAATGAGATATACAGAGTGTGAGTAAATGTCTTCTTATTTGAGTGGCTCTTATGTCAAGGCCACTAAAGAGAAGAGAGAGGTATGGCAAATATTTGGTCCCGAGGCAACAGAGATTATTTAACTAGACTCATGCATGGACTCTGATGAAAGGGTTCAGTGCTTGTGTCTTCCAGTGAGAATTAAATGAATACAAAGAATTTAGTTTTTCTCACTGGGATGTGATCACATGTGCCATTTTTCATGGAGCATAGTTGCAATTGAAGGTTTTAGTTAACATCTGCATAAAATGATCTCAGAATATTGCATCAAACTATTTGGAAAAATTAGAGATTTTTTTGCTTCGGATTTCAAGTGTTTTAAGTAATGACAATACTTTTAATTTTATACTGCAAATTTTAGGTAAAAGTGATATTATCAGTAAAAAAAAATCTATTAAATTCTTCTTTAGGGACAATGCGTGTTTCTGTGGTGTATATATATGGATATCTTTGCAACACCTGCAAAGTATACATGCAGTCTCAGGATGATAATTCCTTCTGAAAGATACATGCAATTATTCTTCTTTCTTGCATCAGAACTTTAGAATATTTGACTCTCAAAACTGCTATCTCTTTTCTGTCTCCCAAAGTTGGAAAGTGAGAAAGTTGCTGCTTTTGTTTCTGTCCTTATTTTCTATCTACTAAATTCTATTTCAGATAACTTTTGTTCTAATAGCAGTCTTCTTGTCAAAACTCTTCCTTCCACCATATCACTTCTGATATAAAATTCTCACAGGCATTCTGACATCTTAATGATGTTTACTGATGACTAATTGTCCATTCGGTGTGGTGGAAGTGATGTGTTCACACATCCAATAAATCAAAGTTGAATGGCTATTATAGAAAAGTAATGTTCCTTCTGTTTTATTATTGTTATTTATGTTCAGTGGATCACACTGTTACTTTCAAATAAAAAAACCCCACAGAATATTAGCATCCTTGGTACAATTTTCTAAATTATAATACAAGTGTTTTATGAAGAAGATAAATTAAGTAGAAAAATCAACTGTTAATCATTAACCAAGTCTTAAAGGCCTATAATAAGAAGCAAAGAAAAATTGGTAAAACCATTGTTCACTCACAGAAGAGATCTGCAATAGCCCTAACTTTGAGGGCTTGAGTGTGAGTTAGCTCTATAGGTTTCATTTACAAAGTGCTTTGGTCCTTCAGCAACTAAATATCCTTTGGAGGCCAAGAAAATATCTGCTATACCAAATCTGTATCTGTGATGAACATTAAACAATACAGATATGCGTAACATATGCCATGGGTATTTCTACAAGATTTAATTGCATATTTTCTTAAAACTATAGCAATCATATCAAATATCTAAAATTTATAGCTGGATTTAAGTGACAAAAGAAAGCAACCAAGGGGAATCAAACTCTCACATTTTTGTTTTATGAAAAAAATAAAACAATACCAATAACTAAATAAGACAGTAACAATAGTTACTATACTCTGTATTATCTTTAGAATAGTTAAGCCAAAACAAGTCTTACAAAAAATAAACAAACAGGTAATAACAAAAATTTTATTTTCACATGACTCAGCACCATTAGCAGACTGCAGGGGGAGAGAACAAGGATTTACCAAGAAGCAAGCCCTCCCTGCGAACAAGCACCATGCATGGGCCACTGCTAGCGATGGGACAACCAGACCCAAACCCCTTCGAACACACTGCCTTGGCAAACAAGAAAATCCACCCTTACCCACCTCTGGCCAAGTGACCAGCTGATCTGGAGAAATGCAGACTGCAGTAATAGTTACTGAAGTGAAATGCAATTTGATGCTTGTGATGCTTGGTGTTTCACTGACCTTGCAGGTCTAGGGCTGGTGGTCTGGTCGTCTATTCAGAAGATAATGGTATGCAGTGTGGTATCTAGGGGAGGCATCATGTCTCCTTCCGAAGGTGGTAGCCATTGTTAATTCCCTATTATCTTGTTTCGAAGTCTATGTATCATTTCCATTGTTTTGTTGGTTTGGTTTTTTGTTTTGTTTTGTTTGATTTTGTTACAACTGATGGTATGAGCAGCTATTTCAAAGATAATAAGATATATTATGGCAGCCATTTTGGATCTACTATTGTCTTGTTTTGAAGTCCTTTTTTGCATTCATTGCTTTGTTTTTATTGGTCCTATTCTATTCTATTCTGTTCAGTTTGATTTTTCCTATGTCTGAGGGTATTTATAACTATTTTGAGGAATACAGGAGGCATTACTGTAACTATTGTTGATTTTGAATAGTTCTGAAGTCCTGTATCACATGGGTTTGTTTGTATTGGTTTTATTCTGTTTTTTTTCCCTTGGTCTTGTCCTCTTCAAAGTAAAAAAAAATATTTTCAATGAACTAAGATAAAATAGGAAATATTAATATGATAACATTTAAAAAAACTAAAAATAGTCATAGTTGTTAAATAGTCTGACCTCAATATGACCAAAATGATAGTATTCATTTGGAACATAATAAAATCTTTCAAGCAATTTTAAAAATTTCATTTATCTTCTCAGTGCTTATTTAAGGGCAATTGAAATCAATCTCCAAAATAATCAGATTTCAAAAAACATGATATTATGTTTCTGAAAAGACTCCAAATTGAATGAAAGTAGTAAGTCTTCCAATTAATACAAAGAAGAGAAGAATTGCTTTTACAAAATATATATTCATATGCTGGTGGATAAACCATTCCTAATGTGCACAAATTGCTTACAAAAACCATTTGGACTTATTTTTTCTAATGTTATTTTGAAGCTAGAGAAGAATACAAATTTGAATAAATTCCATGAACTTACTACTCCCTGTGGGCTAGGAAATAGCCTATATCCAAGATGGTTTAAAAATTAATAATTATGCTCAATTCTGTTGCTAATGAAAATTTCACAGTTTATTTTCTACATGCCTATAATAAAAAAGCAGCATATTTTACTGTTTCTCCACTTTATATTTCTATATTGTATAAATTCTAGGCATGAATGAAGGAAGGATGATGTCATGAAAGGTCTTACTTGACCAACTTCTAAGATGGCATTGGACCATCTCCTAGCACTTGGTCACTGTTTAAAATTGTTCTATATTTCATGGGTGTTTCTGAGGTCTCTTGAAAAGATTCTCTTCTGTTGAGTATCTTTCTACTACAGGTACTTCTTTTGATGTGGAAAAAGGCATTTCTTTACCTGGTAATTCATAACTTTATTCTTGGTCTCTGAAAATTTGGAGTCATTCCCCAACTTAATTATATGTTTGCTACCAGGTGTCTCGTGGACAGCAAGTCAAAACAACTTATTCTAGCATACTGCTGTGGATGGTTCATACTTAGTCATTGTGAAATGCTCATCTTTACTCCAACAAATCCTGGAAGCCTTCCATGGTGGCACCTTTCTTTCTTTCTTGGGTATCAGAATATGTAGTTAATTTCAGCTCCTTCAGTCTGCCAAGATGAATTAGACTGTGCACACCATGTCTTCAGTATGATAAAGCATATGGTAAGTTCTTGACTTGGTTACATCAGACCCTACTAAATCCCCTTTTCCTAGTGTAATGAGGGGGGCAACATTCCTTACATCACCTCTGAGGCTAAAAGGAGTAGAGTTTGAGATAAAAATTGTCCTTGAGTCTCTCCAAAATCCTTTTCCTAACATATGATTTTGTTGGCTTTTTTCTCCAAACCTCTTTATAGACTGAAAATGGTTATTAAGTGATCATGTGACTACTTACCTAATTTTCCTTTCCTCAAAACTTACATGATATCCTTTCAAATATTGTATCTATTCTCACAGAAAGTCAGGTTTCATTTTACACCTCTTACTCCTGTCCTGCTAAGTTTAAGGTTATAAAAACTAAATGAGAGCTCAGTTTCGGTTTGTGATTGTAATTTCACGGGGTGATCTGGAATTGATCACCCCGATTATAGTGTGTTTCACTATAATCTCAGATAGTGCTGGTATGTTTTGTAGGAAAAACTTTGTGATATATTTGTGTCTGTTGATAATAAATTGTTAAAAAGTATTTTAATACATAATGACATGAAAGATGTCTACATGTACAAATGAACATAACATGTACACATATGCAAACTAAAACAGCATGTTTCTGGTTTTATAATTAGAAAGACATCATAGAGGAAGTAAGATGATGTGACTTTAAAACTTTTATCTGACATCCATTCAGATAATTGGGTACAGCTGAACTTCCCATACATATATTACTTAGTTAAGTGTTATTTTGGACAGAAAGGAATATTATCTGCTTTCCAGTCTCTCTTCTTGAGTAACACTGATGGAATGATGAAATAACACCGTCTTGCTCTGCAGCATAACCATTACATTTGGAGTAAAATGACTTGAAGAATAGAAATACACTTTCCAATACTAGGTGAAGAATCTTAATAGTACAAAAATTTGGCTCAAGCCAAATACAAATTGCTAATATAAGGTGAAGGATTAACATCATGTTATCTTATGGTTAATAGTTGGACACAAATACCTAAAATAAGAAAAAAAATGACAAATTACATCAAAAACCTTTTGGACTTTAGAAAGAAGCAGACTTTGTCTGAATTTTAGATTCAAGAATTAAAGGAGAGCAAATAAGGCAATTCTGAAGCTTCGCTGTTAGAATTATCCCTGGGGAAAGGAGTGTACTCTTCTAGAGAGAGAAAAGAATAGAGAAGTCACAGCGCAGACTTTTTCTCTGAGATTCTCACATTTTCTATTTCCTTCTTTGTATTCCCACTTTGTGAACTTTCTCATTGCTCAGCACAAAAGTTTCTTTATCTTTGGTACATTTTGTTTCATAAATATAATCGTATCCATGTTTTATTTAAATATCCCTCAGTTCACTTTCAAATTTCTTCTTCATGTAACAAATCACACATCAATATACACCGCGGGATGTTAATAAAGAATGTAAACATGACATCTGTTTATAAGAGCATAATGCAAATTAAACTAGCAATACAGAAAATAGAGGGCTGAGTTTTTAAATCATTAAAATCTTCATGAGGAAATTTCGACCTAACTTGATGAAGAACGCACAGCTGCAAAGAGTTTATGGCCTAAGTGATGCTGTGATTCATGAAAAGAAAACTGTAATTCCAGCATTAGTGTGTTTAGAGTGAAAATAAATCACTCAAAGAGAAAGAAATTCACAGTCATCAGGAAGAATCATGAGAGAAGTAAATAAGAAATGTGAATTTAGAAAACTGAAGTTAAGACAGTAGAACAGTGACTAATAAAGATCTTATGAAGAAAGGAACTTAGAATTCTATCACTTCTACTTGTTCAGGGAAACAAATGGCATAGCTATACATCCATAAACGAGTCACACTGAGTTCCAAGTTTGAAGTCATACACAAAGGTAATTGAATTTTGTTTTAGATATTATATTTAATGCTATATCTTAATATACTTTATTATACAAGTTGTATGTTACGAATCAGCCATTTCATACATGTTCTGCATTCCATATTCTTCACAAAGAATATGAGGTTAAGATTTTACTTCCCATTTTAAGTTGTTCAGTCTCAGATCAATATCTTTTCACTCCTTCTATATGGCTGCCATAATACCAAAGCCCTGATAATATCAGTAAGCTAACATTTTAAGAGAAAACCAGAAATTTGAAATTTATTACCAAAGAGATTTATTACAAAGAGATTTTGAAGTTACCTTAATTCCTCTAAACAGAGTTATCAAAACAGACAGACAGACAAACACACACACATGCACACATAAGCATATAACATATCTTTTTCCCGAGATGATGACACTAGCTAATAAGTGACAGACTCATGTTCTTAATAGATTAATGGGGGAAAGCGCTCTAAGGTAAGGGTGCTATAACTCAGACTCTATCATAAAAGTTCATTGAAATTTGATCACATTCATTCTTACTGATGTCCATGACTGCTTTCATCAAGAGAAGAGCTGAGAAATTTTGAAGGCTGGCATACTTGCTGTATTGTCTTTTACAGAAAGTTTACTGATTATTGCTCTGGCTCCCACAGGGAGGGGAACCAGAAAATATTCCCTAAGGCTTCAGTCATTTTGGTCTATAGAGAACGTTGTTAACTTTGCAAATATTTTAAGGTGATTTAATTCATATAAGAATAAGCACCCTTCATTAGTAATATCTTAAGTATATCTAAGTTGAACTCCATAGAGAAAGAAGAGAAGTAAAGGCACAAAACTGAAGGAGTAGGCAACCCGTGCTTTGAAAGTTCCATCAGGAAAACATGAGCGGCAGACATAGAGGACAGAGTGCTTCCTTCACATCCTTTCAGGATAGTCCTCTTTGCCCAGCAGTCTAATGTACAAGTATATGAGTTGCTGAATGTTGGGTTACTAAAGAACCAACACTATTAGTAAAAATGGGACATGGATGCTTATTCTATCTACTGTGTGAATCTCATCTCTACAAGTTTGGTTGAATCAGTCATTATAGACACTTTGAGGTTTTCATAAGTACCCTTTACAGAAAGAAAGTATGTGTAATTTTGCATTGGTAGATGACGATTTTTATGTGATTTTTAGGTAACAAAAAACTTAAATTAGTACCTAGTGAGCATAATGATAGCTACAATTAGTAGTAATATTAATGTTATTACTTTCACCAATACAATGCATGTGAAAATTACATATTTTCCTGTATTAATTTTGTGTTGCTGCTGTAATAAACTACCACAAACTTTCAAGTTTCAAACCACAAAAATTTATTTCACAGTTCTAGCTATCAGAATCCAAAATTGATCTTACTGGTTAAAATCAACACACCATTGCCAGGGATTTAACTCAGTGGTGCAGAGCCTGCCTGGCAAGTGTGAAGTTCTGAGTTCAAGTCCTGGTACCAAAAAAAAAGAGACATCATTATATGTATTTTAACTTCCTGTCAATATTTCTCCAATATCTCTATCCTGAATATGCTTTCCCTCCTGCTATCTCCTTTAAAGAACTGAGTCTCCTAAAATACTTACTTCATTGTTCATGAGTATATCGTCACAGTTCTGAACTGCAGCCCATCAACTCACCATTACGGTTCCTTTCCCTAATGATCCTTTCTTTTTAAGAAACTTTAATTCCTAAAATATCTTGTTTAAAATTCTACACTTTTTATTATTGTTGCCTTTTATATTATTTCTACCATTTTCTTACTGAGAGGGCTACTGCTCCAAAGAGAATACTCGATCTTTCTGATGGTTATTTATTAGCTCATCAAGCCTTTCACATGGGTAATTTTTCCACTCTAAATACAAAGTAAAATGGCCAAATTTCTCCTCTGAAATACTTTTGTAAGAGGAGGAGAGTCTTTATTCAGACTGTCTGGCAAAAATGAAGTAATTATTCTGATCAAAGTAATATGTAGAATGCTTAAGCAAATGGATTCTGGAGCCAGATCAATTGGGTTCAGATGCATTTCCCACATAGAGTAACAGTGTTGTGGTTTTGGCAGAGTTACCACCCTCTACCTAAAGTTGTTTATGTTAAAAGTATGTATTTAACCACACTATGTAGATTTTTTGCAAAAGTTTTGTGAGTTATACATTTTATAGTTCTTAGAAATATAAAACTCTATAAATATTTTTCATTCATATTCACAAATATAAAACAGATTTCTTGAATGGGTTATCAGGGCTAAGAAGATGAGTAACTTCAGAAGTATTCAGAGACAAGAATTTGGAATTTTTGCTTATATGAGGACACTAATTATAATGTGTTTCCATATAGGAAGTATTTCCTGCTAATCCTTGCCCTGGTTGCAGTGTTATGACTATGAGATAGATGGATTATACATGGTTTGTACTTGTTCACATCAATTAAGTGTTTGCTAGTGTATATACCAAGAATAATGATGAACAAGACTAAGACTATTTTTTATTTTCAGTCTAGCACTCAGTTCCTATGAGACAATAAATGTAAATATATATACACGGTATTTATTAGTGCTTTTATGTGCAATTATGGTACATACTTTAATCCATACCATTTGTTTCAGAAGTGCATTCTGAAAAACACACGAAAGACATAAGTTGAAGCAATTTATAATAGGTTATCCTGTATTAAGAGCAGCTATATTCATTTGAAATGAAGAAATGGGCAATCATATATTAACATATCAGTGTTTTTAATTTCCCAGTTTAAAAACTCTTACTGTCTAGACTATCTTCTGAAATTTAACATATATCTTTCTCTTGGCACAGTTGTCTAAGACATTTCACGGTCCTCTTCAAAATGGACATCTGTTTACAATGTTTCTATCTCCTTGTAATAACAATTACCAGTGACAGAAAGCATGCAAAATTCTGTTGCTTGCAGCATTAGCTTCTCTAATGATTCTTTCCCAGCATTTTCATTTTTATCTGTATTTCTACTCAATGTTGCCTCTCAGCTGAGGTTTCCCTCTCACTAAATTTGATCAGAAATCAAGAATTTGCCTAAGTCACATGCATGGTTGCCATTTTTAATTTATGTTTTTCATCTTCCTATTCAATTAATGACCAATCCTCTTAATTCTATATAAATATATAATCTATATACACATATATCTTATAAAAAAAAATCAACAGACTCACCAAAAGCAAAAATGTTTGTTTTCTTGTCTTCTGATTGGACAACAGTGTCCAAAACACTCTTGTAAAATAAGCATTCCACAGTTATTTAATAGATAGTTAATATTATATGCAATACATCATAATCAGTCCACATATTTTATGTAAATATAAAATATATTATCTGAACTATCCACTTATATGTATGACATGCAGAACAGCTCTAGAAAGGAGATGAAAACATGAGCAAACTTTCTACTTTAGTGTCAAGTAAAGTAATACTAGCAAATATGCTCTGATTGTATCTAATGATACCAGGAGAAGAAGCAAGAGTGAAAAGACTCTTCTTAGGATGTGTAAGAAAGCATTAAGATCCTTTAGTGTTTGGCAAAGCCAAAACTGGTATCTTGTTTTGATGTAATAAAGAGTAAGGTATTTTTAATCTTATGACTTCCAAGAAACTAAACTCTGAAATCAGCAATGAAATAATCAGAATTATGGTAAATTAAAATACATAGTTATATAAAAATTATTAAAAAAACCTGAAGCTTAATTGATATTCTTTGTGCTAAATATAAATTGATAATTCCATTAAAAGATATAAATGCAAGACTGGATTGAAAAATCAAAATGTGTGCCACTTATACAAGCATTAAACATAATGTGATTTTAAAATGAAGACGAAGTGATCATCAGAAGAGAAATCAGGAAATGCCCATAAATGGAATAGCAATACTCACATTAATGCCAATAAGGCAGAATTTAAACAGAGCATCACTATGGAACATGTGACTCTATAAGAAAGACATCCCAGTAAAAACTGTCACACAAAACTTGCAGCTAAATTTAAAAAGTAAAACCTGTTACAAATGTACAGAGAATGTGAAAATAAGTAATGGCAAAGAAAGACTTCTATTGTTTAAATTAAATACATCTCGAAGCTAAAAATCAAAGAAGGTAAACAGCCTATCAACAAAATTGTATGCATTAAAAATACTACCTTTCAAATGAAAATAATTTCTTTCTTTAAACCACTAAACATTTATACAAATTCATGTAGCTACTTGAACACACACATACATACACACACACACACACACAAAATCGTTAACAGATGTTAACTGGCAAGTAATAATTGAATACAATTAGAAATACAGATAACTAGATTGATACAAATATACATAAAGAATACACTACCCTTGAGACAATTAAAAGACCAAGAGTAAAAATCATGCATAACATTAAATAGTACAAATGAGCACAATTTATATTAAAATCGAATAGCTACAGGTAATAGTTCCACATTTAAAGAAGAAAACACTTAAGTACCTTATTATGGCAGAAGAAAAGAATTAAAAGGCAACAATTAACTATAAAAAATCAAAACAGGGCAAACAAAGTAGTCAAAAAGGTCAATCAAAGTTAAAAACTAAAATGAATAACTAGTAACCTTTCCACCACCTTTGGAAAGTAGTATTTCAAATTTTTCTGATGGAAATATGTTATAGTCCTTTTGGGAGAGCAGTTTGGAAATATCTTAAAAATAGTTATATAGAAAGACTTTAACCCAGAAATTTCATTCCTAGGAATTCATTATAGGGAAAAAGAGCATCAGAAAATATAAAAATTTCACTTATGTACTTTTGTTTTTATTGGAAAAATATAAACTAGAAAAAGTGTTTACAAATCAATGTAAAAATGCATAATAAGCTCAAAGAAATTATTTCATATTTCAAAATATTTTACATTTATTAAAAAGAATTAACTAGTTAAAAAAAAGAATAAAGTTATGGAAGAATATTCACAGAGCCTAAAAAAAGATAAAATGAAGAAAAATATATGAAATAATCCTATTTTGTAGAAACTGTCTTATGTATGCTAATTTACAAATGAAGAAAGAAAAATGAGAATAAATGTATTAACTAACTAACAGAAATTTAATATATTTCCTGAAAAAAAGAATATGCTTTTAAAATACACTTTGAAGGGCTGGGGATTTAGCTCAGTGGCATAAGCGCCTGCCTGGCAAGCTCTAGGTTGTGAGTTTGATCCTCAGTACCAGAAAAAAAAAATACACTTTGAAAAATTAGGTAGCATTACCAAAAATTTTAGTTATGTTTTTCACACATATTATTTATATTTCAGCGCATATTAATTATTTTGATAGCTCAAATTAAATGTATGCTTTACAGCTTCAAATTTTATTTCAAAATTAATGCAGAGTTTTTTCAGATATCAGATATATATCTTCATATCAGTCTGCATCTTAGTATATTATTGTAAAAGAAATCATATACCCTGCCTATGTTCTTTCTACACATTAGCATTCTTAACCAATGGCTCTTCCATTTGGTGAATTTATGTGAAATAGCTTGGATCACTTGACATGATAATAGCTTTTCCAATTTTATTTTGTAATTCTTATTATGGTATTTCAATATTTTCAATAAGATTCAGCTTTTTATAGGAAATCCTTTTTTTTTTAGCATTTGCTAAAGGCAATGCACTTAAGAATTACTGGCTTTGTCCAGTGAGCAGTCACAAATGATGTGTTATAGTCACAAATGATCATGGTAGCAAGTCAAGATTTTGAGGTTTTCCACAATAAGATTGCTAAATCAGACGTCTTTGTAATAAAAATAGGCCAGATGCTACTGAGGATATTACACTATCTCAGGTTCCTGGTAACAGCAGGGATATAATAGAACTAGTTCCTTAGCATGTGCCTGAGAATGGATTAATTCCACAAGTTTGTTAATATCCCCAACTTCAATACGAGTTTGTTCTCTTGGTAACTACTGGTAGAAATTCCTTGGCTGCCACTCAAAATTTAAGCCAAGGCTTCAGTGTCGGCCTATTGACTGAAATTGGCCCCTACATCTGTACTTAACTCATCAATAAATTACCAGAAGGAATATTTCCTTTCTGTCACTTGGGAGCCACATATGAAATGGAATCTGCTTACTGCTTGTTCATGGTCAGGCCTAGACTGATTGCGGAGCAGGGATGGCCAGGCACAATGACTCATTCAGCCTGAGCACAAGGAAGGAAATGCTCAAATGGCCAAAATGCTATGTGGAGTTCCATTCAGAGCACCACACATTTCCCTGAAACTTGCTTAGGAAAACATTCTAATGCTGTTTTTAGTGTGTTCTATTTGTCATTTTGAAACACAACACATTAGCTGCTTTGAACTCCTGGGCACTAAAAATATTTAAGTTACATAAGCAGATTGAGTGAAAGACTAAATGGAGCTTTTAACACAACCCACTCAAAAGCATCTCCTTATTGCCCTACCGAATAGTGAAGCTCTTGTAAGCCACTGTGGAAAGCCCTGCAGCCAGCCAGCCCATGTTGGACAGTGCAAAGGGACAGCAAAACCAAGATAAACAGCAGTGCATATTTTCTACTGCTGGAATGAAAAGCAATGTTTTGTAAAAATATATACTCTTTTTCCTACTACTATTACAATTCTTGCATGACTTTTATGTTCAATTGTTGGTCCATTGGAAGATCCAAAATGTTTGAGGGTAGAAGGAAAACAGAAAAGACAGTGCTTTTATGCCCTATTTTGTTCAGCACACATTTGAAAATCAGACATTATGCAAATATGAAAGCAAACAATCCAAATGTACTAGACTTTATTTGCTTTCATTTTTGTTTTCTTTTACATTTGTGGGGCTTTGATTCATATTCACAATTTTTTCAGTGTGGGTACATTTTGTTACCTTTGGATATCGCATACGCTGCCTGTACGTTTACCTGGGATCCCCGAAATTCTTTTGGATAGATACTGAATGTCTGTGACATTATAGATGAAATGTGTTACATAAGCTTGAAAAGAAAATCTTTTAGAGGCTTTTGTTTTAAACAAGTTGTATCATCAATGTTAAAATAAACAGAAGAAAAGTAAAATAAATGAATCATAGTATAATTCTTTTCTAGCAACAGTGAAAATAAATGTGATGCCCAATGCCCAACACACACACACACACACACACACCAGTTAAAGAAATATCAAGTACCTAGATAATTTTCTCTGTAATACCCATTTTAAAAACTGCTGAAAGAAAGGGGGAGAGTTTGGTGGTGGTAGTGGTATTATAAGGCACACAATCTTAAAAACAAAAGAAACAATTATTAAATTAAATTATTTCTTAAATTTTAATTTGGCATTTTGTATCAAATGTATGCAAAATTCAAAAGAAAGCTGTACGCAACATTTGATTTAAAATCACATTTGTATTTAAGTAAAACGGGTAAATGTTGCCTTATTCTAAATATAAGCCCAATTTAACTTCAAACTGGTCTCTGTAAGAAAGAACTCAAAACATTTTTACTGCAGGAAAAAGAAGTTTAGATGGCCAAGTTAACTTGCATAGTAATAAAAAGTATATAATTATATAATAGACATTTCTTAGAGAGAAATGTTTTTCTAAAGCTTCCATATTTGAAAAACAAAAATAATAAAAAAGAAGTAGTATAATTAGTGGCAAACACAGATGTGAAGTAAAATGGGGAGGGGCACAGGATATAGGAAACTATTTGAACTATTTTAGCACTTGAAAATGTCAGACAATTTATTGAGGATTTATTCACTTGGTTTGGAAGGTCCTACAGCCTGGCTATAAAAACATCTAAGAGCTGGTCTGTTATAACTGACTCAAACAGCAGTGCCACACAGAGTACTTGAAGGTATTACACAAGTAAATGAAAGAAGCTAATTAATTATTGTTCTTTTAATTCTAGACTCAGAGATGACAAGAAAGAAAAAAGTTAAATCAGGAAATATTTTGTGTTGAGAAAAAAATTAGATTCTCCACTCCACATACCTCAATCTCAAAGGAATGTCATGCCTCATTTAATTTCTTCCTTATTTCAGGATTAATTTCAGAGAAGTTTTACATTACTTAGTGAACTTTCAGTTGATAGGACAGGAGCTAATACCAAAAGGACTTTCTTACTCCACAGGACTCTTCTCTATGAATGAGATTATTTATGTGTAATGACTTTGAGATCTTAGGGAAAAAAAGTTAAGCTGATTTATTTAAATCATTACTGACCTGTTTAAAACACTGAGAAATTAATATGAATTAATGTTTTGGTTAAAACCTTGTCTTATTTGTGAAAGTAAATTTATTTGTATCCAATGTCTAAATCCAGAATTTATCATGTGTACAATGGTTTTCCTCCCACAAGATATCAGTATTTTTTTTTGTTAAGGTGAATTATGAAAAACAGTAACAATGATACAGAATTTCCAAACAAGATGATAAGAAATTAACAATGGTTACTATATTGCATATTGTTGCCTTCAAAATAAGTTGCTCATTACCAGATAAAGGTATTAAAAATTGATCATAAATATAAGCTCAATGAATTAATGAGTATTATAATTATCTTAGCTATCTTGTGTATACATTTATTTTCCCCCTTCTTTCTTTTCTCCTTTCTCTCATCCCAGTTGTACTTTTCTTTGGAGGTAATGAAAAATCTAAAGCATACATCAAACGTTCTGAAATCAGATGTGTTACTATTTTTTAACTGTCTTGCCTTTTATCACCATAGTATCTCATACACCTTTGAATTGGAAAGAAGTGTATTTTTAAACAAAGGCAACCTTTGCCTTGGAAAGAAACCTTTTCAAGAAAAACTGGATTTTCCAAATTTTTTAGCACCAACCACAAAGTAATTTCATATTATTGGGTATAAAATGCAGTACAAGTCCTACTGTTTCCCTTGTAACAACCCAAAAGTGTTTACACAAATCCTCTATAAAATTTATTAATGATTCTTGTGGAGATTTCTGTAGACAGTGCTTTTTTTTCAGGGGATGGTCTGTGAAGGAAAGAAAATTTATATTTAAATAAGAAAGTATTGTTTTATTATTTTCCTACTCCAGTAACCCAGAGTATTGTGCTATGTATCACCTTTTTTGATAATGTTGGTGTTTGTTTGTGTTTAGAAAGTGAATTATCTCATGTTCTAAATCTTTTTCCATGACATAAATTTCAGACCAGTAACTGTATGCATAACAAGTATCCAGTATTGTGTGCAGAATAATTATTAGGAGACCATTCAAATAACAAATCTTCAGATGTCTCTCATTTTTTTTGTATTACAAACAAATGAGAGATAATAGTGCCAATTAAAATAATATTCTTTAGAATTTATTTTACAGTATCTTACAGAGTCCCAAACTATAAAGATTTCTCAGCCCTTTATCCCATTATTCTATTTCAGATATTATTTTTTCTTCACTTGAAGGTAATTAAGAGAAAAATGCTTTACTGAAAATCACTAACTTTACCCAGGTTCACGGAGCACTCTGCATCCCTTGCTTCCTCTCTTCATGTTTCAGAGCACTGCACAAACCCTGCAGTGTAGCTCAAAGCAAGATTTTCCCTGGTCTGAAGACACCCTAGAAGCCACTGGGTAAGAGTGAACAGGGCATACATTTTCTTTCTTTTCCTTTTGGTAAACAATGTGGCTCTCAGCTTTTACCAGTAGTTCTCACTGCATACTGCTGCCACCTGCCAGGGCAAGAGCATGGTCAGGAAAATAGTGCCTGTCCTGCATGCAAGAAAAGCAACACTTATGTGAGCAGGAGCTGTGTCTAAATTAATGTTTTTCTCAAATCAATTAATACTTACTTTTACCAACATGTTAGAAAAACAATGAGGTAAAACATTATAAAATGATCATAGTTGGATTTTTTTTTTTTTAAATTAGAGTAGACCATGGCTAGGTTTTATTATTGTCTGGTCAAATGACCATAAGCCAGTTCAATTAAATTTAACTGAAAAAGAAAGTACATCTCTTTACTACTAAATTGTTTTAAACAGATTATCTTTCCCAACTACCATTGGACAAATAAAATTAATGTAATTTGATTTTGGTAGTTCAATACAATACCTGAAAATAATTACTATGGGATTTTACTTGCAATCCAAACTCACAGATCTCTGCATGTATAAAATGTTCACTGTATAAAATGTTCAAATTTGCCAGTGTATTTCAGTATATTTTTACCTACAGCTATGCTGTTTGGAACAAGCTGAGGAAGAGTAAACCATTCTACCTTATAACCAATATACTCACAACACTAAAATGGACAGACAATGCTATCTTTAAAGACAGTGGGCTTGAAAATTAGAGCAGTAAAAAGACTGCAGAAACTGAGTACACACATGAAGATGAATTAATACAGATTATAAGGTAATTTTATGAGTATGAGACTGACTTTGGTTTTCTTAGAATCAACTATATCAAAGAAAATTAAGCTTTTTCCTGACATATTTAAAGCAATTTTCTTTATTTACATTCATATATTATGTCCAAATAATGTTCATTTTAGAAACTATGCAGGAATGGCTTATTATATTATCATTCAAAAACCATTATTTTTTGTATAATTTCATCTAGATTATAACTTCTTCAATTTATTTCATTCTTTTGGTTTTTAGTATTAAGGAACAAAAGTTTTTCAAGTGGCCTAGTCAGGGCTAAATTAGTACAAGAGGGGATAATGAACATAAGTAAAATTTGAAGATGGTTTGCTTCTTTTCTTTTTTGTTTTGATTTGTTGCTTTTGGTCTCAAAATAGGGTAAGCTGAGTTGAAAATAAAAGGTGATGAATATCATGCTTTCAAGAACAATGTGATCATTTTATCTTTGTTAGGAAGTATGTTGAAAGAATATGCAATGAAGGACTCCTTGAAGGGTTTATGTACTTTGTATATCAGAATGAATCACAGCCTCAAATACAAATAGTTTTTATTTATTTGCTGTGATTTGCTTTAGGCTCCCATATTTATTCCCTTTTAATATGCAGCACCTAGAAAACTGATACTCATTCTCCATAAGCACTACCCCTAGGAATGTTCAAATCTTATTTAGTTGTAGTTATTTGTTTAATTTTAAGCTAGAAATTTTAGTACTAGACAAATGTTAGTCCACTATTGTTCAAGCATGAAGTCTACTTATGCCTACCACATTCAGGTAAACATTGTAAATGGTATTTAACTATCAGTATGTAAGAAGCCAACTAAAATGCTGTGTTATTAATACTAATAAAGATGTCTAATTTTTGAACAGTTTCTTTAAGCATATGTCTGGTATGCCATTCACACGGTCACAGATTCATCTATGCTTCTGATCAACAGATGTATTAATCTGACTTTTATAGATGAAGGTACCAATGACCCAAGACATTAAAGAGGTTTCAGAAATCACAAACCCACTTTCAGAGGTATGGGTCAGAGTTAGTCTCTTTTTCCTATTTTATCCTGTTAAGACAAAAACAAGGCCTATTTTTTAAAAAATTGGAGTTGATTTTAAATGCTATCAAGATTATTAATATTGATCTTATAATCTCATTAGCCACCTAAATCTGAATTAGTACTCATATTCAGGATAATTTATGTCACTTTCCTCCCTCTTTCTTGTTTTAATTTGCTCTAATAATAAAATTTAACAGTATTTTCCATTTGATCTTCCACATTTATAAACCATTTTCAAGAGACTGAGACATAAAATACTGAGGGTTTCTGCAACCTGCAAGAGTAAAACTCTGGTAGCAGCTTTCACTCCACTCTTTGCGTGAAGCCCACTGCTATGGCCAGGCTAGCAGACTCTTAAAGTTCCTGTGGCTTGGACAAGAGCCAGATTTTACAGACACAGTTTCATAAGAGAGAGATATTTTCCCATCACAGCTGGCCAAGTTTTAAATCCATCAGTGATGGAGTCTTAGAAAGGTAGGACTGGGGCAAGGTGAGACGGAATGTGGGAGGAGGGTTGTTAGTGAAGGTATGCTTTAGTCAAAAAAGTAATGAAACTCACCAGCTGTGAAAGGTAAACAGACACAGACATGGTCAGTTTATAACAGAGTTAAAAAGATGGGTTACTTTTAAGTCACTGGTTTTGTCTCTTGATTTACAGGTGTCTGGATATAAAAAGGGCAGCAGCCACCTCACTTCATTGTTGCCATTGCTGTTTCCCTGGGGAGCCCTGAAGATGTGTCCGATTTTTTCTCCCCCTTGCTCATTCCCTCCCTCCCTCACTCAATAAACTCTTCTTTTTCAATTGAGACTGAATGAACTGGGCCATTGCTCTAATCTTCCAAGTTTAGTTAAGTCCATGTGGCTCTATTCTATAATCATTTAATCCCCAAATTATTGAAGCCTCTTTCTAACCCTGGGTAGGGTAAAACATGACAACTTTAAAAGAAATGTATGATATATTTTCAACTAAAAAGTTCAATTTAAAGTTACTGATGTATTTATGCTTTTGTTGGGATAAATTTGTACAATTAATTAATATTTATTCTATAGGAAGACAACAACAATCACTAGCAAACACAGCAAACATTCTCACCAAGGGGCTTTGCAAACTCCCTCCTTTAAATGAGTATTGAAAGGACTCTTGAATTATAGGGAAAATAATATATATGTATATATAAATTCCAATACAAGTGTTTGATATTTTACCAGATCCTCCAAGTGGTCTGTTCCACACACCTACAAACAAAACTGTTTATCACTTATACACACTTTAAAGTTAGATATGTACAATTCTATTAAAATCAACAGTGAAATGAAGCTAATGGTGATTGGCAATGATTGGTTATATGCATAAATTCATTAAAATCTTCTCCCCAAACCAGACTTTTAATCTGTTTCTCTTAGAAAACACCAATCACAAATCTTAAGATATGCTATTGTACTCTAGTTTATAAGAGCAAATTTTCACAACTAAACACAAATGAATAAACCCTAAAATACTAATTGGATGATATTTTCTTAATCATCTTGATTTGATTTCCTTTCAACTGTAAAATTGACCAACACAACCAATTAGTCTTATAATATCATTTTAAAATATCTGTGAAATAAGTTCTCAAATGTAACTACACATTTGACTAAAATTTATTGATCTATTGTTCTATTTTGACTAAAATATATTGTTCTGAATTCTGTTCACCATACTGCGAGAAACAAAATTCTGAAAAATGAAGAGAATAAAGGAAAAAAGGGAAGCATCATGAACAGAACTTTCTAAAAATGATTAAGTTGAGGATTAAATTCAGTTTTCTAAGTCTATATCTTCTCATATTTCTACAACTCTTTCATATTATCCATTGCTAAAATTATGTTTTTCTATATTATTGTAACTTTATATTCATGTTTTCCAAGTTCTCTTTTCATGGTGTTATTTTATCATCCCTTATCTCTTTATTTTTTTCAAATTTTTTATGGTACCAGGGATCGAACTCACGACTGCACGCTTGCAAGGCAGGCACTTATGCTGCTGAGCTAAATCCCCAGCCCCATCGCTTATCTCTTTAAACTCCTGATATCATGACATTTATCCATTTATCACTCACTTTTTCCTTATTCATTAATGCAAGCTTTCTAATTTCACTATAATTTATTTAAAGAAAATGTCTAAAGGGCTGCTTTAATCTCAAATTCACTAACCTTTCTTTTGTTGTAGATTAATTTAAATTTTACACTTTGAAGACTCGGTGTCATATCCTCAAAATGCTCATTTTCATTTTTCATTTTTTGGTTTCACTAGAGCATTGATTTTTTTCAAGATCAATGTACAGAGGAGGAGGAAGAAAGAAATGGGATTCATTTGAGTGCTTAGACAAGATGACAGCTTGAGGAGATACTTGGACATCTCATTTCTCTCGTCACTTCTTGAATAAAGTTTTAAGTTCTCCACTCTTCATTATTTTAAAGAATTACCTATTTTAAAACATATACATGGTAAGATATTTAGCCTCATATTTTATACATTTTTGTTTTTTGGGGGGGGTTTGTTTTGGTTTTAAGGTTTATTTTGGGGGGTTATTTTTGTTTGTTTGTTTGTTTTTTTGTCTGTTTGTTTGGGACAGGGTCTGCTATGTAGTTCAGCCTGGCACTGAACTCACTATGTATTATCGACTGACCTCGAATTCCCAGTGATTTTCTTGCTGCAGCTTCGTGAGTGCTGGGATTACAGATATGTGCTACTATGACAGGATTAGCCCTCTTTTAATATTCTTGTCCCATGAAGTCTCCTCTTATCACCATAGCCTAAAACCAATCTGTCATTTCCTGAAATTTAGAACCATTGTTTACTTTGGAGTCAATATTTAAATAATGCATTCCAATTAATCCAAGAACTATAGTAAACCTTCAACACTGTTTCCTTGCATTTTTATCTAATTAATTCATTACAGTATCTTTCTGAAATGCTGTTTTGTTTGCGCAGCCATATAATCAACACCTAAGAAAGAACATATTTCTTTGGTGTCCTACAATTTTTAATGAAATTTACATATTCAAGAGAACTAGAGTAATTCCATTTTAATGATGATCTTCATACTGTATATTACACTTCAGTTTCCTTAGAATTTCAGATTCTTTTCTAGAATCCTCCAATCTGTTAACTTATCACTTTTATTATAAAGCTTGAATATATATGCAATAAACATGATACTAAGTGAAATAAATCAATCAGAGAATACTGTATAATATACATTTCACTATAAGTTTAAAAATTTAATCTGTCATGGAAGAAATCAGAGAAAAAATGTTTGCCTCTGTCTTGGTAGTAGGGATACTGAATGAAACAGAGAGCTTTCAGGGTGATTAAGATGCTTTGTATCCTTTGAAAGTTGTTACACATATATATTCCATTTCAAAACTCACTGAACTTTACACTTCAAACTATGGATTGGACTCTTAACTATGACTTAAAATGCAGACAAAACTACAGAATTGTGTTTAGGAGTACATAAATAATACTATTAAAATAAGAAATAACTTTATTAGGAAAAACTTGAGTATGGAAATTACCTCCATTCCAAATGTGGTAATTGATTAGAAGAGATACATTGAAAGATTCTTAAGCACTGATAATACTCTATTTACTTAACTAAGTGATGGATATATTAATGTTAGCTTTATTAATGTATTTATTTTATATATGATATATTTCAAAGAATTTGTATTTAAGGATTAGCTTATAAATTGTTCCTACTTTGGTGTCCAGTGTTGTTGCTATTGTTTACATTCTTGGAAAAGCATTAAGTTAATTATGTTTTTTGTTTGTTTGCTTCACAAAGATATATGTTTTTCATCCTAATTATTTGACTAATAATGATGAGAAAAATGAATCCATGTAATAAAGAAACACATGTGGTCCTTAGAAATATCATTTATTTGATCATGATTTTACAGTGTATAAAACACTCTAAAATCAACTGGAGCACTTTGTTATAATGATAGAAATGATCATAAGGTAAAAAAATTTAAACTTTTGAATAAAAATGCAGCAGAGGCTCGCATATATTATGACACACTTTTACTAGCAGAGATTTAGAATGCCAGCCAGAGAGTACTGGAAGAAAAAAAAAACCTATAATGAGAAATACATATTTTGTCACTCTTCCCAGTATTTACAAATCATAAAGCAGAGGCAAGGAAAGGGATTTGATCAAGATTATGCAGACATTTAGTTGTAGAGCCAATATTACAATCTATGTGTTTTTAAATTTTAAACTTGATGTAAGTTAAATTTTGCTTTCATTCAGGTCTATAGTCTATTACTACCAAAAATACAAGATCATAATGTATTTAAAAACCATTCACAACTTCTCAGCAACTCTAACTTACTTTGATATTTTTTTTGCATTTCATCCATTTATTTAACAAACAACAATTCTTTTGCCAATCATCATTCCAGATTGAGAAGAGGAATAAAAGAATAGATGACTCATTGTCTTTGAACAGTGCTGTTTTAAGACATCAGAAACTCAATGGTGAAAATGTATACTGTTTATCCTCTTCCATGTGCAGACTAGTTGATTACTGTGTTTGTCTTCTCTGCTGATGAAAACAAATTATATCACAGCCCTTTCTTTAAGCATAAAAATAGAAAACCACTGACAAAAATATAGTAACATTCTATTCTTTTTCTGTCTGTGTATTTGTATTTTGGGGAATACAGACCAATTTTTATAGCTAATACTCAGTTTGTGCTGAATTATATTTGAAAAGAAATTCCAATGGCACTTACATATGTATTAATACTTTTCCAGTTCAGTGTCTTTGTAATTCCTATAATAAAAACAAGTAATCCTTTTCTTCTATTTGTTTACTTTATAATCTACATTTTTGTCATGTTTTCCTGGTGGTGTTTTCATTTACTCTTTCAAATAAATGCCTTTAATTTTACTATATTAAAATTTTCTACTTAAATTGATGGAATGGGTTAATGATACAGATTAGATGCTCACAAGCAAGCTTTATCTGTTTACTCTTTTAAAAAACTGATTTTCTTTTTTTGAGACAAGGTTTTGCCGTGCAGTTCAGGCTGGCTTTAAACTCACTTTGTAGCCCGTGCTAGCCTTTGACTGGGTTCAGTCCTCCTGCCTCAGCTTCCTGAGTACTGGGAATATAGGCATGTGCCACAGGCCTGCCAGCATCAGTTTTAAAAGTGACTATGGCCCCAACGTTCACCCATCAGTGGAATGCACGCGCTTACAAGGCCATCCTCCCCCTCCCAATGACTCACGATCTCACTTAGTGCTCTACGAGACGAAAGTATTTTAATGTGGCTGTGCTGTGATGTTTTTATTTCTTTCAGGAAGATATCAACAAGGGAAATAGCTGGGCCAAATGGAAACTCTAATTCTAGTTTTTTAAGGACTCTCCACACTGACTTCCACAGTCCACACTCCCATCAGCAATAGACTTTTCTCGACAGCCCTGAACTGAGGAGGCCGGAGGGGCAAAGAAAGAAAGGGGGGAGGAATAAACGAAACAAACTTTTTGTAAATACAGAGGGGAAGAAGCGTTGAAGAGAGGGTAGGGGAATGGAAAAAAATAGAAATTAAGATATACCACATTCAGGTACAAAGTTCCCTGATAAATGCGATCATTATGTATATTTAAAATATACCAATAGCTTAATTAACAAAAATAATTTAACTTTGGTACACTTTTAGCCTCACTTTATAAGATAAATCATCTTTATTTTGAAATGTTGTCATATTAATTCATGATATAAAACAAAATACTGTTTTATTGTTTATTAATTATAATTGATACCATATTATTTGCTGATTTAATCATTTACAATATTATATTAAAATAGGTTATATATGTAAAATAATAGGAAAAATGTTACCTAATCGCATATTGATTCAAGTACAGTTTTTACAGCTCCAAACCTCAAAGTTTATGGAAAAGATTAATATTTTTGTAAACAGTTTTTGTAAATAGTTTTTAAAATATGCATTGTGGCATATATCTATAATCCCAGTTTTCTGGGAAGCTGAGGCAAGAAAATCACAACTCCAATGCCAGCCTGGAAAATTTAGCAACTTAGTAAGACCTTGTCTCAAAGCAAAACATTTTTTATAAGGGCTGGGTATGTAGCTCGATGTACTGGGTTCGAGTCCTATAGCATGTACATATGCACACACACGCACATGCATGCACACACACATGCACACATGTGCACAAAAGCAAAAATATTTCCCCACGTGTGAACCATATTTATCTTACATATACTTAGACATGTATTATTTATAGACATACTAATACACACTAATTTGTACACCCTGAATAAATACTTAAATAGAAGAATAATTTAAAAACTTTTAACTAGCCATGTTTGCCATTTCTAACCTTTTATATAAGGACCCAAAGTGAATGAGAATTATCCAGATTCCCACAAACAATGCTTTATTCATGTTCTAGCTAAATGAGAACTGTTTCATCCTATTCTTGAAACTTCATAATACTCCTATTTTTTGATATCTGGCTTCATCTCTCATTTCAGTCCTATGAAAATTTCCCTGTATCATAAAAATGCTCCTTAGGTTTCTGTTTTTCCTATTTTCTCATGTAAGTTAAATTAGTCAGATATATATTGAAATTTGAGTAATAGAGTATATGATATATAGATGATTATAAAAACAAATATAAATATTTATGTCCTAAGTAGTAAACCAAAAGTAGTCATCATTTTGTATAGAAAAGCTTATTTTTATTGTTTAAAGAAAAAGCAGGGGGAAAATGCAAGGTTCCTACTTACATCTGAAAAATACAGAGCAAATATTTTTATTAGCATTATTAGCACCTGGTAATTTTTATGCTCCCTTTTTTCAGATTACTTTCAAAACCCTTAACACAAGTTCTTCAATTTTATTAACTTAATCTCACTCAAAATCTCTCTGAATTTGATTAAGATGTAGGTATAAAACAAGAACAATAAAACATATTGATAGACCTAGTGTGTTGGGTATGTTGGCTCACTACAAAATTCATTAATCTTTGTACTGCTTAAATTTTTAAATAGCATATTGTGAGTGAAACTCCCTGAATCACACTAGACTGTAAACTTTTTATCCTGATCTTAAGTTATTCTCACTGAAAACAACATATATGGGAAAAAAAAGTGAGATTACAAAAGTATTAAATGTTTAGTTTTTAAAAAGTTTCACTGAGGGGGGCAGTAAATGAAAGGGGGAGAGAGAGAGAGAGGGACAGAGAGAGAGAGAGGAAGGGAGAGATTCACAGGTCATCTGGACTGTGACTGATGTGCTGATTATCATTCAAACGTCTAGTTTTTGTTTAGCAAATAATAGTTTCTCACTCCAACAATAGCCAACTTCTCTGAGATTTAAGGATTAAGAATTCCCTAATGCACTCGACACATTAGCACAATTGCAGACAAAACAAACTTTGGGATGCCACTATGGAAATGGAAATTTTGCTTCATTTTACAAACAGGAAAACTTTCAGTTGAAAGTAACTTCCATGTAAGTATAATACATTAGTTAGGATCAAAAAAATCCACCAAAGATGTGGAAAAACTTAACACAACCATTTATCACCAGCATCTTATCAACATTTATAGAATACTCCATCCAAGTTCAGCAAATAAACATTCTTGTCAAATGACCATAGAGCATAAACCAATATAAAACATATCTTTGGCCATAAGCAAACCTCAACATGTTAAAAAGAATGATAAATATACAATATACAAAGTGAATTCTACAATCCCAATGGAATTTGTTTAGAAATAAAAATAGAAAGCACATATTATGTTCTCCAGACGTTTGGAAACTAATGTAATTCTAAATAATCCATAGGTCAAAGAGGAACACTCAAGGGAAATAGTTTAAAAATCACTGAACTGAGTGTATTTAAAAGCAACATGCCAAAATCTATGTGACACAGCAAAAGCAAGGCTGAAAGAGAAATTTATATCACTAAATGAATAAGCTTGAAAACAGAAAAAGTATCAAATCAATAATTTACATTTACAGTTAAAGAACTGGTGGATCTCTAGTAGGCTCAGCAAAGAAACAAAAAGATATAAAGAATATCCAGAATGAAATTTAGTTTGCCATCGTAAATTCATTAGACAGTAAAAGAATAAGAAGAAATGTTGTAAACTATTCTACATACATAAATTCAGCAACATAAAATATTAAACTAGATGGAATGTCACAACTTACTTTACAAATATGAACTATCAATTCATCCTCTGTGAAGCAGAACGTTCAAATAACCTTCTATTAAGACAAATTATATTAATTATTTTAAAAACTTCCAAAGCAGAAATACACAGGCCTAAACAGCCCCACTGGAGAATTCTGCCAAGCACAGAAACAATTAACACAAATTATATCATGTGGTCAAGAAAAAAAAAATTGTTTCCCAGTACATTTTATTAAAACAGTGTTAGACTTTTACTATAATGACAAAAGTCAGTACAACGAAAGAAAACAAGAGGTTAATATCCTTTATAAATATATACATAATTTTTGCAAGATTTTAATAAATCAAATTTGGGAATATGTTTTAAAAATGTAAACCATGACAGAGGTGAACTTTTTCCCTGAAATGCCAGATAGTTCAGTATTTGAAAAATCAATTTACAAATTCTACCTGCAAAATCACATGAATTAAAGCAACTCTCAGTGAATAAGATATGCTACCCATTTTATCCTGATGTCCTCAAAATTTATAGTATCTGTGTTTTGATTTCTGTGAAGTTTGAAAATATCTTGGTCACTATTACTGTAAATATTCATTGGCCTCATCTTATCTTTCATGTGTACTAGTTATACACACTATGGTTCTGGAAATTGTTCTATGAGTCCTAGAAATTTCAGTTCTTTTTTCTTATTCATTATTTCCTATTGTTACTTTGTTTTTAAACTTGTAAAATGTTTATATTAACAGATCTTCCAGTAAAAATATTTATTTTCTTAGACATCTCCATTCTACTCATGAGCCCACTGAAGCACCCTTCGTATATGCAAAGGGTTATTTTTATTCTTTCTCTGTTTTTTTTTTCTGGGAGTTTTCAATTCTTCACCTATATTATTCACCTGTTTTTATACCTTGTTTACATTTTTTGTTGGATTCCTTAACATAATTATTATTTATTTTGAAAAAATATATTATTTTGATTTTATATCATTATTCATAATACATATTAATATTTCAAAATAACATGTACTACTCTTTTTTGCTGTTTTCCTTCCACTTTTTGCCCCTCCTCATTCCCCTCTTCCCAGTTGCCTCCTCTTTCAGGTCATCTTTACCCACATAAGAGATAAAATGTGATATTGGTATTTTTATGACTGGCATTTTTTGCTAAGTATCATATCACCCAGTTCTATCTATTTTCTTCTAGGTGACTGAATATTGCTCTAGTGTGTGAGGCTTATTCCATATCTTGGCTATTATGAACAGTAGTGCAATAAACAGGACCATGCACATTTATGTTGTGACTTCATTTAAGAAGAGGGATAACTGTATCATACAATAATTTTCATTTTAGGGTTTTTTTGTTTGTTCATTTCTTCAGGAAACTCCATACTCTTTTGTATATTAGCTGTACTAGTTTACATCCTCACCACTGGAGGTTAAGATACAGCATTTGTTACTTTATGATTATTTTCATAATAGATATTTTAACTAGGATAAAAAAAAACTAGGGATTGATTTTCATAATGGCCTTGATATGCCAGTCTGATAATCAAGTGATCTTTTCCATGTCTGAATCTCTTTCTGTTGCTTGTTTTGTTTCTTCAAATTGTTGTTTTTCTCTTATCACAGCATTAAATGTCTGGTAAAGCTTGGAAATATATCAAATAATAGGCTTGGAGTTAAATAACCTTTAACATGAGAATTTTGACAGTAGTTCAAATGTGTTTAATATTTACTACATAGTAGACTCTCAAGGTCTCATATGTCTCTAAAGTTCCTGATATTTTCTCGCTTCTCATTTTGACTGTTCTTAAACGCTATTTCTTAAAAGAAAATGATCATTAAAGTTCTTTCAGCTTTAATTTAGTACCATACTGAAGCTTATTGTGTTTGGAAGGTATGTGTATGGTAGGAAAAGCATTCTGTGTGTCTAGATTGTCTCCATCACTAGTGGACAGCTGTACATAGGCCGTGATCTTCATAATGTTTCTAATCTTGCCTTCTTGTGGCAGGAGGGTGCCGAGGATGGGTAACTGCCTTTCTCTTGTGTCCTTCTGTAAACCTCTGCTAAAGTTATTTCTCTTGGAGTGTTGTCCTTTGTATTGGAGAACACTCTGGAAATATTTGTGAATAGTCTCTTTCCCTCCCTTGCCTGCCAAAAACACAAGGATTTTTCTTGGCTCTTTACTGTGAGAACCTGGTATTGTTCCTGGAGTTAAAGCCTATGAAAGTATGGGAGCCTCTAAGGCATGTACTGCTTTGAAACTAATGTGTAATCTGCTTCTAAAAATTTACTTAAATTATCAGTTAAGTCTCTTTATCAGTTTGTGACACTTGCAGCATTTTCTGCTGATAAGGCTATTTCACTTTAATTTCTATAGTTACATTCTCCACAGATTCAGGATAGTAGTCTGTCCTAAGACTTCAAAACTTTGATAAGTCCAAAAGAGTATTTTACTTTGATTCATTTAAATTTCTTTTGTCTGTAACATGAGAGCCCTGGCTTCTGAATTCCATACATGTCAGAGCTAACAGTGGGAGTTCTGGACACTCATTTATAATAATATAAAAAAAAAGCAGAAATTGGTGGAATTTTCCCCATCTTGATAAACTACAAAAAAACAGAAAATAAAAAGAAAGAAAGAACCATATTTAAGATTTTATTTAATAGTTAAAGATTAAATATTGCTTGAGATTAGAGTGGGCAAGACAAAACCGTTCTGACCATAAACCACTTATGTACATAGTGCTATAAGTTGTGTATTTTATTTGTTTGCTTATGGCTGTGTGCTGTGGGTTGTGCTCAGGGTCCCACGCCTCCTAAGGACATGCCCTATCACTGAGCTGTACTCCCAGTCCCTAAGGTTAGAAGTTCTAGTTGGTACCACAAGGCACTAAAAGAAAACTAGTTACAACTTTCAGAAAGGAAGAAAAAAATTCATCCATTTTTTGGACGTCATGGTAACCTCAAGGAACCTACAAAAATTTTCCTAGAATTAATAAGTAACTATAGCAAGGATCCTGTGTAAGATAAACATACAAATATTTTCATAAACTAATAAGGAAGACTGTACAACCCTGACAGCCATGAGATTACAGTACTTGATGGTATGCTTTATTGCTAAACTATGATATTTGGTAAATTAAGTGTATTAAATACATTTCCAATGTATGATATTCTCATTTTATGATGAATTGATCAAGATATAACCAATTTGTAGGTCCAGGTGTGTCTGTATAGGAACTAAAGAGAGATGATAGCAAGATAACATGTGGGTAGAAGTATTAGAAATGTACAGCACTGAATTTATTTGCGATATGGCTGGGAGCAAGAGCCAACAGACTGATGTGTGTTAGATGTGGTAAATGGAGAAGTGACACATGAAGGATTATTCAAAATTCTACAAAGATAGTAAGTGAGGTAAGATTAAAAAAATGTGAATTAAGTGATGGTAAGAATGTGGAGTGATTACCATTCACTTTTGAAAGTCTATTGAATATATAGAATAAAAATAATTAATTGAAGATTAAAGTTATACTGATAATTCATTTAAATTGATTAATTAAAAAATGGAACATTTCTAGACCTTTGGGAGTAGCTGGCTAAAATAAGATAAGGAAGAATGTTAGTGCAGATGAGAAGACCTAGGATCACAAAGTCGGAGGAAAACTGGATATCATAAACATCAGGAGAAATGACAGAAGAATGGAGCCATAGCTGATAGTGGAGAATAAACGACACAACTGCAAAAGCACACATGATGACTGAGATGTAGAAAGTAATGGAAATAATAATGGTTAGTGCGCAAGGATTGCTGAAGGGCAGTGGGAGCATATAGGTATGTGACTAGCACTGCTGGCCTTCTGACTGGATAGTGAGGTAAGTTGGGCATGACAGAACAAACAGCATTTCAGGCGGTAAAATCCATGAAGGAGAAGGTGAGGCAAACATGAAGTGCCTGGCATAGATGTCAAGGAAATAAGAAGCATGTTTATGATGATGTATGTAATAATTTGTGAAATTTGGACTAGAAAAGAGGAAGTGTGTGTGTGTGTATGATGTTATGTTGTAGAAAATAAAAATAGATGATCTGCTGAGCTTGTATCACAGGAAAGATGTCAGAATGAATAAGAGACCAATTTCCTAACATTAAATAACAGAAGGAAGTAAGACAAACAGCCATTCACTATACAAAGTTTCCATAGGGATTCATTTAGTGTCTTGTGTGTGGAGCACTTGTGAATAATATACTGCATATTCTTCCCAATCAGGGAAGTCTGCTTAAGGGTTGTAATTACTCTCCCTGGTATGTTACCAGGGTGGGAGAACCCACATTTTGTCACAGGAATGGAGGAATGTTTTTATTTTGAGAGGAGATGCAGAACGGTCCTTGATACTCAGCCAAAAGCCAACATTGGCAAAGGCACAATAGTGTTCTGAAAACTGATCTACCTCAAAGTCTTTTTGAAATAGCCTGAGTATAAATACTATAAACTAATTGACTGAATAGTGGGTAGCTTACGGTTTCATGCTTTTATATCCATTCTCAATTTTTTTACAGGTCTGTGTAAAAAAGAAATTGACATGTATTATGTTACCAGATCAAGATTTTATGTCAATCAGGGCTAGGATGGAACACCTCATAATAAGCCATAAGCAGAAAGGTTTAAGTAGGGCATTTTAGCTATTTTCCATCTCACAAGTTGTCTTGCAACTCTGCCCATGCTTATCTTAGTGACAGTAATATAGTACCTTCGTTATCAGTTTCCAAAGGCTTTGTGTATGGCAACCTGAAAACTTTAACTCAGGTTGGAATCTTACGTTTTTGGAGCAACAAGGCCAAATGGTTTAATCTAAAGCTCAGCTCAGTGGAATGAGTATGAGATGTAGTGAATTAAATAATCTACTGCCTACCAAGGATCTCCCTCATTGTATTTTTTTCTTGTGACAAAATAATGGTTGCTCCATGTGCACTAATACAGAGCCCAAAGGCATGTGTGGAAGATGTTATGCTTTCAAGAAGAAGGCAAGGTGACAGTCAAATATAAACACACTATTAAATACTCCATCAATACTATGGAACTAAAGTGAAATCTAACATGTCAGTGGGACAAATTTAGTTTAATCTATTTTAAAATTAAACTGGAATTTCATTCATGGAACACAAGATTAACACTGACTTTTTTATTTCTAATTTATTGCATATTTCCCTGGAAAATGATCTTCTAGCTACACTGAGAATTCGATTTCATTCTGATCAGTTGTAAACATATTGGAGGTACATAATTTCCAGTATGTGTCTGTAAAGAATATCTTTTCTCTTTAAGTCTGGATCACGGGTGTACATGGGGTGAAAGCAACCATGCTGTACAACAAGTTTCATCAGAAGTGGAGTCCAAGCATGGTGAAACAGTATGATAAATGGATCCTGACTTTTTTACACTATAGAAAGCTAGACCAGGCTTAGTTTATTTATCCACCAAATAAACAGAGAAATAAAATAAGTTATTTAAGCTATTGTTATCTGTGCAAAGATGAATTTAATTCTAATCAATAGTGTAAGTACTACTCCTAGAGTTCTGTATTTTCCGGAGTAACCAATTCTAATCAAAACTTGCACCATTATTTTGCAAAATTCTATAATACTAGCTGTTTATAATGATATCTTTCAATAGTTTTATACTAGTAAAGTTTCATTCACTCTCTGTTGGAATCTTACAGAAGCATTAATCTCTGGGAGTTTCAAATTCTAAGAGATATTATGTATTAACCCATGGTGAAGTAGAACTTATGAAGTTCCAGTCCTTAAAATAACAGATGGGAGCCCTCTTTCCCCTCCAGCTTCCTCCAATAAGGAGGCAAACATGTTGATGCCTTTGTTGCCTTACTGAACATGCAACAAGGAAAGTCTTTCTCTGACTCTCATTCTTACCAATTTCCAGACCTTTATTTGGATTAGAGCTGAGAAATAAGCTAGCTGTAGCAGAACCAGTAAAACTGTATCTTAGTAAGGGCTACACTGATCACTTCTCTTTGGAAGATATGGGTACCAACTGTCTTGTAATTCTTATTTCACGGTTCTCGGTTTAAACTCTTGGGTAATATAGATGCACTCATAGAAAATTCTAGAATATAAACATGCCTAAATATAATAAAATGAGGGATTTATCAGTGGTGATTTACTTTAAAGTGATGACTATATTTTGCCTTAGATATTTAAATACTTTAGACTTCATTAAGATATTTGATAGATGCTACTTTATTTGGTTACACATGGTTTCAGTTGCTCATTGGGTTGTTTGTTTGCATTCTGTAATGCTGGAAATTAAACCAGGAGCTCCCACATATTAGGCTTTTGTCATTGCCACTTTATCACCCTCTGACAGGGAAGGCAATCTGGCTTCTCTCTTCCTGGGCCCTGTTATGGGAAGATCAAACCAGCTTCTTGATGTGCTCTTCCCAGACCCAGCATGGCCTCTGCTGACTTGGGGAACAGAGGACTAGCTTCTCTTTTCCCAGGTCCCATGTGGTCTGTATTTTTAAGTAATTAGAAATAATACATATTTTAGGAAAAAAGTAACAAAAGCAACAATACTTTTTAAATTATTTTCAAATCATGATGTGTAGACATTGACTAAATATTGTATTAAATATATATTCAGTGATTCCCATTATATTTTACTTGATTGAAATAAACTATTTAAAATTTTGTGTTCCAGTCAGGCTTGGTGCACAATTATAATCCCAGCACTGTTCGAGACTCAGGCAGGACAATTAAAGGTTTGTGCAGCTGGGAAACTTAGTGATTTAGTGAGATCCTGTCTTACAATAATAATACTAGCAACAATAACAACAATAACAAAGGGCTAGAGATGAAGCTCAATTCAAGATCTTTGGTTCAATCTCCAGCACAATAAAAAGAAAAAAAAGTCACATGTGCCTTAAACCTTTATCATTAGACACAGTACATAAATTAAAACAAACACAAATTTCCAATCTTGGTTAATTTTTGCAATGCAACATAATAAATATATTTTATAATGATCTTGAAGCTAATATCACCAAGCTTTTATAAGATTCTTGAGATGAATGTGAAATATATTCTATAAAAGAGAAATATATATTGTATAAAAATACATTGTATAAAAGAGAAAACAAAAACTAAGGATACACTTAAGCTTTCATGAAAAGGGGGAAAATTAGTCACTTTGAGAAGAATATCATATTAGTATCATCTATCTATAAAATTCTGTAATGACAATATTATGTTAGAAAGAGTCAGTAATCAACACATGCAAACATATCTTGTTTGAATTACAGGCTTATGTTGCTCTGTGATACAAATATTCATTGTCATCTTAATGTGAAAATTAGTGGAATACCATTGTGTATTTCCCTCTGCCTGAGCCCTGTATCTCATTAGGAGTAAAGGGAGTTCAGGTGCCCTCCTGGCAATAAGCAAAGGTCCCTGTCGTCTCTGGAAACAGAGGCCATACCTGCATCTACCTAGGTCTATCCAAAGATGGCAATTTACTATATTACAATACAATTGCCTCTATTTACATTTTAAGTCGTTAAGGGATTAACAGCTATGCAAACATTTTGTGAAATGGAACAGTGGTTACTTTAAATGAATGCTTGTAATGTTTCCCATTTGTTTCTCATCTGAGATCTCAATCCCATATCTTAGGCATGACAGCAAACTTTCTCTTAACCTCTGGACTTTTCTCCTAAAGATTCTGACTTGTTTGTGTCTCATCCTGTCTCAAATAGTAATCTCTACTTTAAATTTTGTCACATGGAACCTAAACAGGGGATTGATCATTTTTTGTGCCCAGGTCTGGACCCTTAATTCCACCTTCCCTTAGTGCTGGGTAACAGCATAATATACTTTGGAGGAGCTGCTTCAGAATTTCTCTAAAGATAGTCTTAGTTAGGTTCAACCATTTAACATATTTATATTTATATGTTGCTTTACTGTATAGGTGTTTTCTACAGACATTAGCTGTAGATAACATTAGATAGTTCTGAGAGGAGTACCCACATTTCTGTAAATGTGTGTAGACACACACTTCTATATACATATGGTAATATTTTATGATCCTGAATTCCCTGTTGGATTGTGACCCTTAGATGAAAGACAATTATTGCTTAATATGTCATCCCAAAGCAACTGAATAATAATGGTTTGCTCTAACACATGACATTTCTAAATTTCCATTTGAAAAGTTGTAAAAATTCTAATTAGCCTTTTATGAAACATGTAATGTCATTCTTGATGGTATACTTAGCATTCTTAGATAAATATTACTATTTTTTTATTTTCTTATTTTGGCTTATATAATAAACAGACATGTTATACATGGGTTTGGAAGGAAGAATAAATTAGCTATTCCTCTCTTCCCAATACTTGCAAGTACAAAAATGTATTTTAAAAAAATTTACCTTCGATCAGGATGTTCCAGTGAAAGTCAAGTGAGTGAAACTTTCTCTGTGTAATTGTTCCCCATTGCTCTATTCACTGCTTAAGTTCTGCTTCCTATCAGACAGTGGAGGTCTTAGATTCTTTCATGAGCACAAACCTTACTGTGAATTGTACATGGGCTGGATCTGGGTTGCCCACTTCTTATTAGAAACTATGCTTGGTGACCTAATGTGGAACTGTGGAAGTGAAGCTTGTATTGAGGTGTGGCTTCAAATACAAATTGAATTTAACAGAGAGGTGTGAATACATAGACCATAATAACTGCATTTCTTGCAAACTGGTATCAAAATCCTGTGATGAATGGCAAGTGACTTGCTACATTTGGTGTCAGGCTTTACAGCAGCAAATGCACTGATGCACTTAAATTAGTGGCTTCATCTGGTGACAAGTTTTATATCAGAATCCAGCACTTATTTTATCCCATGTATGGCCTGCCCATTATTTTATTCACCACTGCTGATCAGGCCTCTTTCCCATACTGTGCATTTGTCTCAGTCTGTTTTGGTAAATCCACAACCTAACCTTAGCCAAAATAAGTATAATGACACTGGAGTGTGCTTTTGAAGAAAAGAATGACTCAAGATGAGACAGAATAAGACTCTAGTACTTCCACCAAAAAGAATGCCTCATTTAAAGGAAAATACCCAAAACTTATAGTTAAATATAGATGCATTGTAACGGGTGATTCACATTCTCCAAGCCTACATTCTATAATATGTGGCAACTACCTACCCAACTGTCATTGTCTAGCGCTTGGATTGATGATGTCAGTGCTCCACCCACCTAGGGGTGGAGCCAGCATACAATGCAGTGGCAGGAAGAAGGTATGTCTCTATCTCTCTTGCTGGTTTCCACCTTGCTGTTTGCAGCCGCCATGAACTGCAGCCCTGCCATGCCACTCTGCCTTGGAGCCAACTGAGTATGGACTGAAATCTCCAAAAACTGTAAGAAATAAACCTTTCCTTTCCCAACTTTGGGCATCAGGTTTTTGTCTTAGCAGAGAGTAAAAAGTAACTAAGACACCAACAAAACCATAAAATCTTGAAAACTGATTTGTTCTATGGGGAACAGGCATCCTACATTGAAAGACAAGTGTTTTTAAAAAGAAAAAAAAATGTACTTCATCTGAGAAGTATTTACTTATTTCAGATGCTCATTTGTGGATTGGGTATTTAAATTACAGGGAAGTCTGATGTTTTCAAGTTCTTCATATATTCCAGACAGTAGTCCTTTGTCTAAGGAGCAGTTGACATAATTTTTCCTACATTGAGTTGCCTCCTCACTCTGTTGGTGGTCTCTTTCACTGTGCAAAAGGTTTTTAATAATACAAGATACCAGTTGTTGATTCTTTGTGATAGTTCCTGTGTGATCAGGGTTTTGTGGATAAAGTCTTTGCCTATAGCAGTATCTTCAAGTTCTAACTTGTTCCACTGATCCTCAGGTCTCTTCTTTAGCTAGTACCATGTGGTTTTTATCACAGCAAATCTGAGGTATAATTTCAAATGAGGAATTATGATGCCCCCTGCCTTGCCTTTGTTGCCAACAGTTGTTTTTGCTATTCAAATTCTCTTCTGGTTCAAAATGAAATTTAGGATTATTTTCTCTAATTCTCTATTATATGCTGTTGGAATTTTGATTGAGATTGCATTGAATCTCTATTACAATTTTGGAAGTATGGCCATTTTCACTGTATTGGTTCTTCCTACCCAAGAACAAAGGACATCTATTTCTTGATAGACTTTTCAATCTCCTTCAGAGGACTGTAGTTTTCAATGTACAAGTCTCTTACTTTCTGTTATAGATTAAAAACTAGTGATCAATTTAACACCAGCTGAATTAAATCAGCATGGTGTCGAGTGTAGATGGCTCACCTGAGGAAAGTTGCCAGCATATCCCTTTTCCTATTATTTCTTTCAGTTATCTAACTGATCTGGTTAATATTTCCAGAACTATATGGAATAAGAGTAGTAATAGGGGACATTCTTGTCTGTTCCTGATTTTAGAGTGAAAGTTTTCCATTTTTGTCCATTTGGTGTGATGTTGGCTATTGCTTTGTCATAGGTAGTTTTTATCAGATTGAGATAAAGACTATCTATTCCAGTTTCTGTAGGATTTTTTTTTATTATGAATGGGTGTTAGACTTTGCTAAATGCTTTTTCTGCATGTACTGAGAAAATCGTATGGTTTTTACCCTTGGCTCTGTTAATATGGTGTATTACATTTATTGATTTGCATATGTTGAACCATCCCTGCATCTCTGGGATCAATCCTATATTCAATATCACTGTTCATTCAAGAACTGAAAATTTAACAATGCTGAAATTCTGTCTCAACCCAGAAAAATAACTATGATCAAGAAATCAACAAAAACAAATGCTGGCATAGCTGCTAGGAAAACAACAACAACAACAAAAATGTTCTGTTTGGTGGTGGATGCATGGATGGAGGAAGGACTATGGAAATCAGTGTGGAGATTCCTCAAAAAGCTAAGACCAGAGATCCCACTCAACCCTTCTAGTCCCATTCTTGGTACCTTCCTGGAAGAATTAAAAGCATCATACAACCATAATATTTGAACATCCATGTTTATAGTTTTAATAAATACATGTTGGAAACAGGCCAAATATCCATCAAATGATGCATGACTAAAGAAGATGTGATTTTTTTAATCAAGGAGTACTACTCTGCCATATGGAAGAATAAGTTGAGATATTTCTAGGTAAATCGATGCACTCTGAGACCGCACTCTAATGCATACTAGACATTGTGAAATAGGAAGAAAATGTTCAAATGGAAAGGGAAGTAGGTATGGGGAAGAGGAAAAGGAAAGAAGGAAAAAGAAAAAATGAGAAAAGAAAGAAAAAAGGAAACAAAGCTTTTTTAAATAGAGAGGAAGGGCGGTTGATAAGAGGGTAGGTGAAGGGTAAAAACAAGAATCAAGTTATATCATTTGCAGGTGCAAATTCCCTCTAATGGATATGATCATTATATACACCTAAAGTACACCAATAAACTTACTTAATTAAAAAATATAATAACTTTTCAGGAATTTTGGGTTTTGAGGGGTATTTGAGATTTCTTCCTAAAATACAGTCACTACTGACAGCACATTTCAGCAAGATACAAAATGAGTAAAAAACTTGCTTATTTGTATAAATCAAAGTATTAAAATATTTATAAAAATGAGTGCTAGAAGAAAATTATGAAGCCTCTTACAAAAGCATTAAAACATATAGCTCTGGAGAAAACAATTTAATATATATTAATTGCTTACTAAATCTATGTAAAGTATAAATTTGAGCTGAAATAATGAATTAAATATCTAACATCCCCAGTATATTTATCAGTAGATTCTGTAATTCAACATTGAAAATCATTTTATGTGACTTTGTCTTATGGGCTAGTGCTATGAAAAAAGAACAAACCTAAAATTCAAAGTGTAAGGGGCAGAGGAGGAGTACTTGTGATGAAGAGCAGACCATCTAGATGAAAAGTTGCATTGGTGAATATGATGACTGGTTTCAAGGAAAGTCCAATAAATGTCATTCTCATTCTACCCCTCAGTCAAAGCCATTTGAATATTGAGCAAACAGCTAAAGAATGATAACATTAGTTTTATTACAGATAAAAGTTGACATAGGAAATCATTGATTATATCTGCAACTTAATAAACTTGCTAGCAAAAAATAATGGTAGAAATCCAACTAAAATACTCTACTGTAGATTTTGCCTTGCACTGAAGGTCTTCTTGGAACAAAGGACTTGGAATATTGCAACCAGCATTCAGATGTGCTGACCTAAACTTTCACTTAAATGATACTAGATGAGATGCCTCTGTACCAAGCACTACAGAGCTGATGTTCACAAATATCTATTAATAACATAGTTTCCCTTAGAAGAAGAATTTCACCACCCCACAATCCTGTGAGACACAATGAGAAAGGATTTAGTCTCTGATCAATGTCCAAATCACTGCAAACCCTATTCACCAAACTTATAAAAAGAGAGGAAGTAAAAGAATATATTTGGCTTGTAAATTATGTTCCATGAGTTGTTTCTTAGCTGTGAAATGGAAATAATATCTGCCTGTGTTTTGAGAATTTTAAATCAAGTAATATATATAAATCAATAAGCTCAGTACTAAAAAAGATAAATGATTAACAAGTAAATGGCATTTTAATAGTTAGAATTTAAGTAAATATTTATATTTTCTACAACAAAATATGAACAAAAATTATTTGAACACTGAACTAAACTTTCAGAGACATCTTTATTGCTTGGTTCATTCATGCATTCCAAGTTATTTAGGAATATTTATTTTTCAATTCTTGTTATCTTTCTTGGCATGAAACTAGCAATGACCAAAGGCCAAAGATTGTCACTTCCAAAGAAATATCAACTAATGAATCTGGAATTAATATACATTTAATATATTAAACAGGCAAGAGAGGACTGTAGAAAAAGCCAGTAATAATTATAAATGAAACTTTAATGTGAGGGAGATGAGCTAGTGGAAATAACCAGGAGTGATACTGTAATGGAAGTTTAAAATTCATAAATAGAAATAACTGAGAAGTGAAAAGGGAAGTGAATATAATGCTATTAAAATGTGAAGGCAAAATATGTTTTTATTATAAAGTGTTAACACCCCCCTATGTAATTTACATGTATGTGTTCTTTTTTTAAATATATTTTGTTCATGTAAAGGGCATGAATTAGAAAATGCCAGGCCAGGAGTGTATGTTGATTCACATGGGAATTCCTAAGTTTGTTCAACCGGTGAGAGACAGAGAGAGAGAGAGAGAAAGGAGAGGGGGAGAGAGGAGGAAAGAGAAGAGGAGAGTGAAGGTGACAGTGACTGTTCATCGCTCGCTGTGGTGGAACTGATGTCTCAACTGAGGCTTTTCATAATCAGACGTGTAATGCTGGCAGTGATAACTCGGCGTCACTTTTCTCTACTACAAAGGAAATAGAAAGATCAATTTAAGACTTAAAATTTGGTTTCCAATTAAGGGGTATACTAGATAATTGAGCATTCTTGTGCTTAACTCGTGGAGAAGAAATCTGCCCCACCACCTCAAAACTTGACACACTTGTGAAAAAATGGAAAGGATTTTTACTCACAAAATGAGAATTTCTGGGGAGCATGTGGCAGTCCCTCGGTCAGGCAGCAAAATGAAGGAATGACCCATAAGTTTTGCAGGTAGTTAAACCTTTGATGGGGCTAGGACCTTCTGATATATTTTTTTTACAATATCTAAAATCTACTACTCTCTCCTGTTCACCTCCACTATTCTCCTCCGGCTGCTTCTCCTCCTCTTTCTCTGTTTCTGTCTGTATCTCTCTTTCTCTCTCTCTTTCTCTGTAGTACCCACAACTAATTGTACACAGAGCCTTTGTACTTACATACATCTCAAATTTATTCATTTATTTACATTTTGAGTTGTGCCAGGGTTTGTTAAGTCTCTAAGTTTCCTAGACTTGGCTATAACTTGAAATTTCCCCTACTTCAACCTCCCAGAATGCGGCATTACAGGTATATGCCACCACAGCATACAGTTCTCAGTACTCTTCCAGCATACCAAACCACCTCGAAAATTTACAAAAAATAAACAAACATGCAAACAAACCTGACTCAGAATACTGCTGCTTGGAGATACTAACTTAATTGGTCCATAGTGGAAATGAGTCTCAAGGTTTCAAGAATGCTTTAGGTGATTTTCATATGCAGCTAAGGTAGAGGAACATAGACATAATGGAAAGCACATCTATTTTATCCCCTAGTTATTTTCTCCAGTGTATACATGTCCTGGAGTGTGACAGCAAGCAGCCCAGATGCTTGTACTACAAAATGGTACAATAGATGTTTTCATTGCTCTTATTACATTTATTTATGAAATATTATATTTCACTGCCTCTGTATTTTAGAGGAAATGGTGCACAATAATGCTAATTAAAATTCTAAAGATATGAAATCACTAAGACGTGGAAGCTGCAGCATTTATTTTTCTCTAATCCAACAGCCCCTGTTTGGTATTCACATTTTGAATACTAGATGACCCTGAGACAAAAATGAACCTCTTTTTAAAAACTGAGTATTTGACTTATTCTTTATATCCATGTTTTATAATGTTGTGGACCACTGTAGTTCCTGTGAGGAAAACTGTGGATGTATTCAAGCACCTGATATAACAATTTGCATTCCACAATTATTCACTCGTTGAGAATGAAAGAAATTATACAAGCCTGGAAAAAGTAGAAGAGTAGATATTTTAATGTGACCATCTGGATCATCACATCGCTCCAGTGGGATATCTGATTTTGAATAATGTTGCATTCATATGAACAAGCCAAAGAATAGTGAATCATTAATAGCTAACAGCAAAGTTGAAATTTTCTCTGGAGTAGTTTCTACACTGGAAGAGATTGCTCTTGGGATATATTTTTTCTTGACATTATTATTTTGGTGACAGGTAAAAACGTTAACATATGAAAAATCCATGGTTTATCTGCTCAAATAAAGTAAGTTTTGCTTGTTGTCCATAGGACAAGTTTGAGGTAACCTAAAAGGATTTCTAGAGTCATTTTGGATAGGGGAAGTCGGAACTCAGTAAAACAAACATGCACACGCAACACACACACAAACACGCACGAGGTGGGGGAATAAGCACAAGCAAGTAAGCACTAATGAAATGATGAAAATAATAAAAGTGACTTTGATAAGTTGTTTTCATTAATGACTCTTATTTTTTTCTCCTACCTCCATTAAGATTCATTGCAAACTCTAACTTTCCTTCTGCTTTGGACTCTGCCACGTGAACTGTTTGACCGGGATGTTAGCACATGTAGTAATGTCCACATGCATGAGGTTTGTGGTTGTTACTTTGCAATATTATAAAAATATATGCCCGATAGGTGGGTAGAAAACTAATTTGAAGATAGTTTTAAAAGAGATAATCCGGCTTTGGAGAAAGATTTTGGAGCTAGCTGTCACTGCGATAATATATGAGAGAAAGTGGTTTCCAAGAAGGTTAGATGTCCATTTGAATGAAACAAAATTTAGTGTTATGTAAGAGACTAAGCAAATTTTAAATTTCTTTACAATTAATGGTGGTTTTGTCAGATTTTGATTTCACTGCATGCAGCTGCTGTTTAGTCTGGATTATGCAGACTCTGTTAAGAGAAGATCCTAATTGTTATGCATAATCTTTAATACAGATTTAAGTAACAGGCAAATATTCTGGGATAGGAGACCTAAGCTGAGGCAATAGTCAAGATGTCCTTTCAATATCAAAGAAGCAGACACAAATATTACTTTCATGCTCAAAAATTATTGGAGATTACTCCAGAAAGATAAACAAGGTAGTGTGGATATACACTTCATAAATATCTATTTTTCCTCAATGGATTTAACTAATATAAGTTTAATGCATAGAATTTCACTTCATAATACACTCTAACATATGATTAAATCTTCTGGGTTCTGAAATCCTAGATTTAAACAGTTGTTTGACTTTTATTCTTTTCAACTGTTGGTAGATGTTTGAAATACAGAATAATGACATACAACGTGGGGATTTCAGAAATACAAGCATAGTTTCTTTTTTTTTTTTTTTTGTGGTACTGGGGATCAAACTCATGACCTTATGCTTGCCAGGCAGGTGCTTATGCCACTAAGCTAAAGCCCCGACCCCAAGCATAGCTTCTTGATAGTGTTTTTTTCCACTTTCTCCCACCCTCTGTTGCCCACTGCCTTATATACCCTTTCCATCTCCACAAAATCTACCTCCCTGTTTCCTGTCAGGTCTCTTTTATTTTTCTCTTTAAATTATTCATATTTTGAGTTTCTCTTGCAAGGCAAAGATTTATTTCTCTTTATCTGATTTGAGTGAGATTTTATCAAGAAATAATTTATACCTTCTGATTCTCTGCAAATGTTTGGATGAATTTTCATGTGAATTGGGACTTGTGCTAGATATTCAAATAAAATTAAGCAAAGTTCTCCCAAAGATATTAAACAATTGACAATGAGTTTTTTAGAGAAAACTTTTTTTTAACTATTTTCTTTAAAAATCATTAAATGTAAAGATGACAATTGACATTTCTATTTATAAAACTGGGAGTTTTTAAGCAAGATGAATTGCTATGAAAGATGTAGTGTAGGCTACCCAGACACTGATGGATGAGAGAAAAACTAATGCTTGTTTCTCAGAGATCATTCAACAATTATTACAGCTTAATGGGAGATTATTAAGATAGTATGATCATGTTTGGGATCTACTTAAGGATAGAAATGATGATTTAAAGTAAATTTAAAAAGTGAAAAAGTACTGACCACATAGAACAAAAAATGAAAAAAAGTATATAATATGAATCAGTTTGCATACATACATATAAATTTCATATTAGTTGCTTAAATTAAATCAATTTAGTTGGCAATTTTCACTTCTTGTTACACCAATACAGCTATACCCTTTGCTTCAGATGGTTCTTTCTCATTTCTTGCATCATAGTTGAATAGTAACCACCTGAAAACTTACAGAAAAAATAGGGAGGAGGAACCTCTTGAAATAAAATACATAGCTGATACACTGATTAACACTAGGGGCTCATTGGCTAAGCACAGATTTCGTCAGTTATTGTTCCTGACTGGTGTGAAGACAGCCTGCTCACAGTATCCACAAGCCAGACTGCATGCAAATCACTGCTGTCCTAAGCATGTCTGTCATGCCCACATTCTCAGCTGTAAATGTTTATAAGCATTGTTGAAACTATCTTGTTACAAGTTCTCATCAGCTGGCTGCACTAAGAACACTGTGTTACAAAACTCCAAGAGGGCACCTTTCTCTCCTTACTCCATGTAAATGGAAACTCATGGAATTATGAAATATTCCAACCATACACAGGATAACATGTGTGAAAAAGGGAACAGTGTTTATATTTCTAAGAAGAAGTCTTCCTCACTCTCCCAGTTGTGGGGTAGTTATCTTAAGCAATATGCTAATATCTCTTTCTTCCTAAAACTGGATAACCATAATAATTCTCTACTTTCATGAAATATGATCTAATCTTTTGATGGACAAAGAGAGTGTTTTTATTTCTTATTTCCTTTTTAGGTATAAGGGACTGAACTCAGGATCTTGCACTTTCCAGGCAGATGCTTGTGCCTCTGATCTATAACCCTGGCCCACAAAGAGACTTTTTAGAACAAAATCATCCTAGAGTTCAGGATGTATGTCTGTCTCTGTCCCTTCAGCATCTTCTACTTGCCAAATACATATCTTTTTTTAAGTGCTATTCATATTACACTAAAGTAAATGTATTCCATAGCATGAACACAGATCTAATCTCCTTTCCTTACAAGGATTTCAGGAAAATAACCTTCGTTTTGTTATTGTTTTTGATGTTACTTTTCATCTTCAAAATTATTTTTCTAACACTGCAGTGCTTTAGAAAACTCTAAGGCAAATCAAAACTAAGTCAACAATGTGGTGCAATAATCACATACGCACATGCTTGATATCTAGGTGGTGGAAGCAAATATTCAAAAAATTCAAATTAATATAAGGAAATCTAAATTTGTTCTTACTTCCCCTGATAATAACAAAGCAAGATGGAGAATATATTTTAAGCACAAGTAATCTTTTAAGTCAAAATTATATGAAATTTAGTATTAATGACTTGAAATTTATTGTGATTTTAATATTTAGCCTATTTCCAAAAGATATACACACATAGTCAATCAGGTCTTTATGGAGGATAGAATTTTAGAAATCACAAATGACAAAATATATACAAATCTAGTATTTCAGCAAGTGGCCCTGTAACAAATTAATGATTCTGGGAAGAGAAAAATCTTACTTGTAATATCTTACCATACACAAAAATTAATTTAACATGATCATACTTAAATGTAAAAACTGAAACTATTAAAACTTTTGTGATAAACAGAAGGAAGGAACATTTCTTAAAATAAAAAGACACTAATTATAAAATAATGAAATTGATGATGTGGCTTCCAACGATGTGCATCCCTTAATCTGCAGAACCTGTGAATGTGTCACCTTCCATATCAAGCGGTATTTCCCAGATTTAAAAATAGTACAATTGCTTCTCGGCCTTTTGGCTAAGATCAAGTGTAAAAACAGTACAGACCTCTAAAAAAGGCATTGTCCTGGTGGGCTCAACCTAATTACGTGAGTCCTTAAAAACAGAAAACTTTTCCTGCCTAGTTAGAGAGGTTTGACACAGATGAAAACAGAAGAAACTCAAAACGTCAAATATATTCATCACACCTACAGTGGCTTCAAAGAGGGAGAAAGGGGTAATGAATAAAGAACACAAGAACCATCTAGAATCTCAGAATCTTTGACTGAAATCCAGGAAGAAAACAGTCCTACAATGAAAAGAACTCATTCTGCCAAGGACAAAACGAAAGAGGCAATATATTCTCCCGGAAAAGCCTCCTGTTGCTTTATTTTAGCCATTTTAGACCTATGCTAGAACTATGGAGTGGTAAGATCATACATTTGTGTTGTTTAAGCTATAATTTTATGGCAGAAAACAAGACCAAATTCAGAAAAATTGGACTTCTTGAACATTTTAAACTTTTGTCAATCAAAAGTCATCATTAAGAATATGAAAAAGCAAGTTGTAGACCAGAAGAAAAATTCACAATGTGGCAAAGAAATTTTGCTTGGAACATAAAACGAGCTTTCATAAGTCAACAAGTCAAAGAAAAACAAAGTTTCTAAAATTAGCATAGAATTTGAGATTTCATTTTATAAAAGCACAAGCAAATGACCAAGTAAAGTTCATCTCTATAGTAAGGAAATATTCTGCACTGTAATTTTGATGAAAGTAACAAGTCAACACAACTACCAGCAGGCTGAATTGTGTTCAAAAGTAGGTACAGTTTACTTGTATTACTCTGGAATAAAGTGAATAAAAATTTTAGTAAAAACATTAATAGCCAAGTCAAATACAACCCAAAGACAAATCTATGGAGAAATAATAGTTAAGACCCTGGTTCCCAGCATCACAGTACGGTTTATTTGAAGAAGGATTTTTTTTCTTATTTTCTTTATTTTTTGAGACAGGGTGTCACTGTTCAGTCTGGCCTTGAACGCACAGAAATCCTCCTACCTCGGCTTCCCAAATGCTGGAATTAAAGGAGTGTACCACCATCCCGGTCAAGCATTGCTTCTGAACATTGTATTTGAGCTTCCCAGTGTGGCTTCTCTCAGCAGTTCTCCATGCACTGAATACAATCATCTCTTCTACCCTCACATGATACATCTCCCTGCTGCTATCTGTACATGGTGATGCTTGACTCAGTCTCAATATTTCTTTGATGTTACCCTATAATGCATGAATCAGAATTAGTCACTGGCTGTAATGTGATTTTATTTTAATATGTATGGATACATTTTCCTCATTGATGCTGTACAATTTTAATTTGACAGCTTTTCATACTTAATGATAATATAGGTTTGATGATTTCATGTGTGTCCTATAAATTACAGTGCTTGTAAATTATAAGCTCTCAATACACACTTTGAAACAAATTTAAAACTCCATATTTTGAAGTTTATATAAAAATTCCATGTTTATAATTTAATTTAATTCCTCATATAACTATTCAAACCCGTCTTAGTCAAAAGCTTACCAATGGTCACAGATGCAAGCCAGGTTTTAGAAGACTTAGGTTTACTTAGTAGGTGGTGCATAGAATGTGTTAAAGAGAATCTAAAAGATTTCAGAAAATGGACGGCTAAGAGCAAAGCAGAACATCCAGTAGATGAATCAGCAGAATCTAGAACATCTTAATGACTGGGGAAGAAGAACCCAAGTATAACAGAAATAGAGAAATTCACCGTCATAGAAGCGGTGGATTCAGAACCATGGTTTATAGCTGATCCTAGATGTTCTTCCAGATTGGAAGGTATGACAGTGTATGCCTTTGACAGAACAAAGGGGCTTTGGCACTGAGCAGGGTCAAAGCTATTATGGACTCAATAAAATATTGGGTGGAAACTCATGAGATTGCTCTTACACGTGATGGGCTTATAAAATTATATTATCTAAAGTTTCATAAATAAAAAGTGGCAGAACCAAAATATGATTGTTTTATTTTATGTCTGCTAGTTTATAATGCCTTGGCTCAAGAAAAGAACCCCACATACTCCTTTTATTGAAAGAAAGATGAAGTAAAAGTCAAGCCATTGAGATTCATTATAGTATACATTGGCACGGTCCACCTTAACAGAAATAAGAAGTAAAAATATTTCAAATATTGTGAAACAAATAGCACATGTTCTATAAAAGTCTAAGATACATCACTGAATTACCATTTTAGCAGAGTGGAGAACGAAGGGGCATACATTTCTTATAGTCAGCTGAAAGTATGCTTCCCTAGGTGAAGTACTTATAACTCAACTTAAATATATATTTAGTCCCCAACTGGCCCTCAAAATGAAAAAAACCTTTTAGAACTGCACCATTTAATAAACTTCCTATGTTGGATAATAATCTAATGCCTCTGATTCCTGGTATTTCTCTTTATTCCCTGACTTACATTTTCAGTGCCAAACTATCCTCTCAGGATTGCTTCTTGCATGACTTACAAGTTATCACTGTAGAGTTTCTTTTGTTTCAAACAGATTATCCTCATAGACACCTGAGTTTTCTAAAGCTAAATAACTTTGCTTGTGGGATTTGTCGATCGCCTCCTCTAATTGTCTTCTCATTTCCTTCTAAGAGATTATGTGCTGAGTTTTCAATGGTCCATTTTGGTTATTTGTGTACTCATAACATTTACAATGTCCATAACATGCTTATGATACACTTATGATACAGAAGTTCTACAGTACAACTTCAAAGGGTGATATGTTTTTTCTTCTGGGTGATTGTTTTCTACCGATTAAGGTGACTGTGGCTGTGTTACGGATTCTACATTTACAGTACATGGCTATGTTAGAGGTTTTCAGGTCTCATTGTGTAAAAATATTCCCCTCAGTACCTAATGAAGAATCAGAATACCATGCTTTACTATGGTCTGAATACAAATACTAGGCATAATCTGGTACCAATAGTTTTGCTTGTGCCTTAGCAGTAGTAGTGACTATCTTTCCACTAAACTTTCACAACTACTTTTGAATAAAATAATTTTTAAGCTTGAAACACATAAAATTATTAATAATTTTCCATGTTTGACCTAAAACACATAATTCACAGACTGTGTCAAAATACTACTCATCGCCAGCAACCTCTGGTACTTACCTGTCTGTTTCATGACTTTTCTTTACATATTTCTTCTATTATCTTTCAATATGTGATATCTCGGAGTTTCTGTTTATTGTTTTCTTATGTTTTCTGGCTTTAGGGAATAATCAGTAGTCCCTGTTCAGTAATAACAAATTTTGAGCATGTTGTTCTGATTGACTGACCAGTCATCAATAAGAACACTGCATACACTCTAGGTAGAGTTGCCATTCCAGTCTTTATTCCTTTTCCAGCATGTACATGAGTACTTTTGGGCCTAGAGCCATATCTGTTTGCATGGTACAAATTGGACTACTTATGAGGCATAAATAACTATGACAGAACTGAAAATATTATGTATTAGAGATGATCGACCTTGCTCCTTTCTTTTTTTAGATTGTTTTACAATTAAAAAAAAATAAGACTGGGAGTCTAGCTCAGCGGTATAAGCCTCTGCCTGACAAGTGTGAGGTCGTGAGTTTGATCCCTGGTACCAAAAAAAAAAAAAAACCGAAACAAAACCTCATTTCTCAAGCAATTGAACCACATTTCTCTAGACATAGTCATATTACTTTGATTCTTTTTCTTTGCTTTATGAATTAATGGGACATATATTCAAATGAATTTACTGGAGATAAACTGCAACCAACTATGCGACTGTGAGACTCAGTTACGGTATACCTTCCACCTCCTAAGTGTAATATATTTTGAAAATGACTCACATATTTCTCACCTTTCACATCCTTTTCCCAAATATATGAATTTTCCTTTTAAAAATTCTATTACAAGTAGTTTTCATATATTTATGATCAGTATCATAAACTTAAAGATCTTTGAACGATATCCTGACTGAAGCAGATTAGAATCTCCTCAACTTTTCTTTGCTTTAACACAAACAATAAGGTCAAGCTGTTTCCAACTGAACCATGTCTAAGTAAGTCTGGCTCTTTCTCTGATTGTTCCTCTTGGCAAGCCAAAGGCCTTAAGGTCAAATCAAGGCCATGTCTTTCCAAAGTGTGATAGAGCCTAAGTCTAGGCTTCTTTTACTGCCTTCCAAAATATTAATTTTTTTTTCAGTGTAGCCAGATGGATTTTTTTATATCTTCTACACAGGACTGTTGGATTCAATTTTTCAATTTTTCCAAGTTTCACCTCTCAGTGTTACAGAATATTTCCAAAGAAACATTTTTCTAACCACTCTTGTGCATTTAAAATGTCTAAATAACTGCATTTTATTTAAAAATGATTTCTTCATGCAGACATTCCATTATCATATCTATGTCTTGTGGATATTAATACATCACAATAGTGGCAGAATTATACATGGATTATATCTCATATGTGGCTAAAGCAAAAGTCAGAAGAATATATTTTTCTAAGAAACACAGGGGCAGCTGGAGAGTACAAAATAAATAAAAAAATCTTAACACCTTCTTCTTCACTCCTCAGTAAGGAATAAGCAGGTGTCATTCCTTATCTGTCATAAATTTGGCAAAGGGAGCACTTGTATGATGTCCTCCATCTGTGACTTTGTTCACTGGGTTGGTCTCACAAGTCTAATAAGCAACAAGTTGTATGCAGCTTCCAGTGGTAACTGCAAGTTGACGCTGTTTTGTTCCACTGTTTGCAGGCCTGCAGTTTGGAACTGAGACTAGGTCTATAGGTAAGGGATATGGAAAGCTTAAATAACTGGATGAAATATTTAGGTAAAAATAGAAGGGCACTAGACCCAAAGTGGAGAATTTCCAGTTCCCTTTCCAACTCTTTTTCCAGAAGACTTCATGAACATGGATTGGATGAAAATCTTTTGAGCTGTGTCTAATTAGATCATTCAGGAGATAAAATTTACTTCTTCAGAGCCCAATAGGCCAGTCTGAGCAAATCCCTATTTACTTCATGTTTGCTTAACAACCTTACTGTGTCTGTTACTTTCTGAATGATTCCAAAAGTACAAATAAATTACATAACAAAAGATAGATAATAGAAAACAAGGAAATAGATCTTTTGCAAATGCAAAGGTGATCAAGAGATGAGGGGAAGAGCCATAAAAAGAATTAAGGTGTGTTATGTACCAGTGCTATCTCCGTAATAAATGTAGTAGTTATGCAATACAAATGTGTAGTAATAAACCTAAAAAACAAAAACAAAAAAATCCTACAAAACAAACAGACCAAAGAATAAAGATTGTTGTATATACCAACAGTGGTCATTTTGGTTGTCTCTCATGTTTATTAAGCACATTTAGATATGTTAACTGTTCCAAGGATATTTAGAGTTTACAATTTATTTTCAGTGGTTAAATGAAAGAAAATGTTCCCTAATAAAATAATTTAGGAACAGAAACTAGGTACTGGAAGGATCAAAGGGCAGAGGCCTTCTTGCCAAGACACTAAGCTACTAGATGATATGCTCTCCAAAATGACTGAACCCCTTCATTTTTGGATTGACACATATTCATTAAAAATAAATTACAGTTCCCATCTGGTCTGACTCATTTGATGGGAACAAGCAGTTCCTCTGGAAGTACATAATAGACAGGGAAGAAAGGAGTTGAAAATGAAGGGAGGCATGGGATTAGATCTGTGCAATTTTTCCGGAATTCAGAACCACAAATATAACTTAAATATATAGTATTTTGAATAGAAAATCATCAAATACACCTATGCTTCAACAAAATACTTATAGCCTTGGATTACTTCATAGATGAGCTGAATATTTGCAGTCATTAAAGCTATCTCTTAATCAATCTTTTGAAATTGGCTTCAAATACTTAACTATTAAAGAAATACAACTTTGTGCATCCATTCTGATTTATTCTTGCCAAAATTGTGGTGGAATGTATTAAAACTTAATTAAAATATAAATATTTTAGTAGAGACATTTTATGTAAGTATCCTTCTTGAAACTTTTTGCATTCTTTAAGCCCAGTATACTTTGCATATTGTAATCTATAACCAAAGAAAGAGTGTCTGAGAAAGAGAGAGAGAGAGAGACAGAGAGACAGAGAGAGAGAGAGATTTTATTCATTGTAGCAAACCCCAAATACTACAAATCAAGTGTTACCTACTATTCTTTTGATAGATTATGTTGTTGTAAATTGTAAAATAACATTTCTCATTCACTTCAAGAGTCCTTACATCCGTTTCTCTTCCCATATTAATATCTGTTTTTTATAGATAGACATAATATATTTGTCTTGGCAGAATTTATATAAATTATTTTCTCTTTAAGTGATTCATCTAGAAAGTAATTTTTCAAAAAGAAATCTAATACAGTTTAAGTGAGCATTGTAAGTGAAGTACTTCAAAAGTAAATATATAGTATTATAAATTTACATATACAACTACCATAATTGTTTTTAAACAAAATTCACATTCTATTTAGATTGAAATAAACTATCCAAAATTTTCTTCACCACAAATAACAGCAATGTTTTCTGTATATTTCTAGATAAACCATAAACCATTCATTTTAAAGCTTTTCTAGGTTTTGCTTCTAAATCAAGATAAGGCAGTAGAGTCACGGATAAAGGCAGAAGAAAACAGACAAGTCAGTTGCCTGTATGATGGCCTCCAATTCTATCTTGACCATGAAGCAGAAATATTCAGCATTTAGCGCTAAGAAGCTTATGAAGATGTAGGTTCAACAAAGGGATGTAAATAGCAATAATCAGATATGGAATACAATGGTAAGCTTTTCCATTCAAACTTTAACTGGGACCTCTTCTTTAAGTTCATTTAATAAAGACAAATGAACCATAATTGTTCTAATGGAAAATTTTAAACTGGGTATAAAGCAACATTTCCACTGAATAGATATGTTTAATTCTCTGTCATTATATTTCAAGAAAAGAATTATGAATGATTAACTGATAGAAGTTTGCCAATTCTGACAGTGTATTTTTCTGCATAGATGAACTGAGAAAAGATTTATTTACTTGGATTATTTAATTGTGTGAAACTTGATGATATAGTTTTTTTTTTTTCCTGAGAAAGACCATACAGGAACAAATACAAAAATATGGTTGAATGGAAGTTCGTTTCTGTTATCGATGGAAAAGTTGGCCCGTATCCATAAACTATCTTCCAAATGCAATTGTAACCAAATAAACATTTTGTTCCCTGTTCCAAGTTTGAAAAATAGACTTTCACTTGATAGAATTAGCATCCCATATGATGGCATGTGATAGTAAACACAAGATGTCCAAGGAAGCTCAGAAGAAATCAAAGCCATGTTTTAATTTATAAAGGATATATCCTTATTTAACTTTGTATCCAGACTACCTTTAACATAGTGAGCCAATATTTTCTCTCAAGGAATTTCTAACATACAACAGACTTGAGAATTTGTAACATGGCAACATGTCTGTATTTACAGATGACAATTCACAAAGCATTTGTTGCTCTTTTGTTAGGGTTTTTGGAATGAACTCAGGGAAGAAAGTACTTTCAGATATTTGGCTGACTGCTCAGTTAGGATTTTTCTAGGGATATTTTAGTTGAACATCACCAACCCAAGGACTAACCATCTACTAAAGATGGTTATAAACTAAATGTGGTCATTATCTCCTGAAAAATCTTTTAGGCCCTGGTTTACATGAATCCAATTCATAAGGCACTCCAGACTTTTTCCTGATAAACATAGTAATACATCACAGCTTTTATAATGGATCTTCCCTATGCACTGTTTTTACATTTTTCCCAACGCTTTGTCTTTACATTTTCTTCATTCTGTCTTGCCTGGAACACCAGCATCAGAGAAGCTATTCCTGGCAGCCTATCCAGAATTACTTCTTGCTGACTTCTCTGTTCTTTTGACTTTTTCCCATCATCTCATAGCAGTGAATGATACCTGAAAGACTACTATTCATTTAATTCCATAGCCAGTTGTCCTCTTTTTCCCACACTTAGGATCATTCAAGAGCACAGCCTTTTGCACTCCTCCTCCTCCAATGGAGAATAGCAAAACCCTCTGCTCAGTATATTTACAGACAATAAAGGGGCAAGAATGGCAACATCTTTTAATTTCCTTAATTTAATCCATAAAAATAGAGTAACAATTAAGATAAAAACATGCAAACTTCCATATGTACTACAGGTAGAATAAGAAGAGATCTCCCTGTAAATATCAATTTTTCAGCATGTATGTGTATTAGCAACAGTTCAAAGAAACAGGAGAAGGAAAGAAGGTAAAAGGATTTTCATCATCCCTGAAAATCAGAAAACCCAGATAGTACCAGAAGTACTTCCTCCTGTACAGAAGACCACTCAGTGTGGGAAGTGTATTAAGACAGTATGAAAATAACAAAATTGGGAGAAGGCACTGAAATCTTTAGTGTTAGGCAAAGACACTGCAGGGAGACTAGAGTGGGTGAACCGAATGCACACTGGTAGATAATCAAAGCTCTATTTGGTACAAAGTCCCACTGAGGAGAAACTGATTCCAAACTGGCAGAAAACACATTAGAAACAATTAAAGATGAGGTCCACATGAAAGTAAAAGAGGGAACCAATACAGATCATACTCAAAAAATTTTTTTGCTCTAATAATAGAAATAGTAACTGCTGAATTATTCATATAGAATGACTATACTACTCCATCTCTTTCCTAAGAACAAAAAGAAAACAATTGAACAATTGTTAAATAGGAACAATACGGGGTTGCAATTTTATCATGTGTATCACACCAGAAAGATTACAATAAAATACTGTACATATAAATAGTCAAATTTTGTTTGCAAGACATTTCTGAAAAATAAAGGAAAACTATAGTCTCAAGTTTGAAAGAATGTGGAACAATTAACACAATTACGTAAGATATGAAAGAAGAAAATAAATGAGGCAGACAGAAATGAATAATGAAATTATTGGAGTAAAATTATATTAGAAAAAGTATATCACAGATATAAGGAGGAAAGAAAAAAAATTGTCAGTTGATGAAACATAAATACACATAATGAATAATCCTAGAGAAAGAAGGAATCAGGAGGACTATTTTAAAATAAAGAAGTGGGAGAAGATACATTTTTTAAAAAATCTTTCACAAAATCATAATCCCCCAAATGACATTTAAAGTTAGACAATGTTAAAAAAGTCACAAAATGACTTGAAATGGGAAAAAATTCCTTGAAAAACACCAACTATAAAAGAAAACTAAATAAGAAGTACGTGATGTGGGTACTCTCACCTATTAAATATGTCAAATTTATATGGAAATGTTTCTCATTTCTCTGAACAAGATGGTAAAATAGACGCAACTTCATATCACTATGCAGCTTGCAAGAGTTGGAGTTAGAAAATACTTTATTTAAAAAACAGAAGACAGAGAGCCAAAGAGCCCTAGGAGTCTGGAAAGTGATGATAGAAAAACAAAAACAAAAAAAGAAACAAACATCATGATAACCAAAAAAAAAAAAAAAAAAAAAAAAAAAAAAAAAAAAAAAAAAACAAAAAAAAAAAAAAAAAAAAAAGAAAGAAAGAAAGAAAGAAAGAAAGAAAGAAAGAAAGAAAAAGACAAAAAGAAAAAAAGGTAGCATCAAGAAAAGTAGTGGTGCTCTACACTCAGACTCACTGGAGGGAGGGAACTTGACTGTGTAGGCACAAAGTAACCCCCAGTAAAAACAATGTGCTCACAGCACTGGTGAAACAGATACTTCTGTACAACCCATGCGTCCTCAAAGCATTGGAAAAGTGGAAACTATGAGCTTAGAAAGAGTCAACAAGCCCCATAAGCTGGCCCCTGAGAACCCCACTGATAAACAACAACCCAGACACGTTCATAGCGGCGGATGGACCTGTCCCTTTCCTGACTTGGTCTTCACTAGAATTTCACCCCGGGGCAAGTTGGGTGAACAGTAATACAGCTGGAAGCAAAGCAAACAAACAAACAAATAAACCCCAGAAATGAAGAGAGAAGGGTGGGGCAGAGAGAGTTATAGAGACCTTAGAAGGGGCCGGCCCAGGAGCCTGAGGAGGGACTGCTGCGAAGAACCACAGAATGTCTCTGTTCTGAGAAAACTGGAAGTTCTTGAACATGACAGACTAAGGATAGCTTGACTGCCAAGCCAACCTAGGATATTCCTTGTCACCGACACAGCAAGATAATTGCACTCTTTGTTTTCTATATAATTGAATTACTTTATTGCCCGTGCTTCTATAAGGATCTATGTTTTATTGCTGCTTATTGCTACTTTATTTTGTAGACATGACTAATTTTGATTTCTAGTTTAACAATTGGATATAGACTAACTTCTTTCCTTATCTCCCATTTATATTCCTTTTCCTTCTCTGCTTTAATTCCCTTAACACATCTTCTATTTCTTCTATCAATCTGAATGACATTACCATTTAAGTTTTTTCAAGCCTTTCTGTTTCTATTTTATTTTAGTCCTTTGTTTTACTAGTCTCATTGTCTCTTTCTGTTAGAAAAATAAGAATCTTTTTAAAAAATCTTAATTGCATAATAATTTATGGTTAACTTCTCTCTTATTGATATTACTTATATTTGCACTTTTCTTGAAGCATCCAGCACCTAGGGGACTAAACTCAGCACCCAGGACAGACTGAGTGGAAACTCTCGGACAGACATACTCACAACTCAAGGCACAATACAAAGAAACCACTCACTAAGATTGTCACATAACTTTAGAATACTCTTTTTAACTCCAAACAGTGACAGATAAATGCAATATAATGATGAAATAAGGCAACAAATTGCTTTCAAAAGTTTTAACTTTCAAAGAGCTGATCTGAAAAATACTGAAGTGAACAGTAGTTAAAGTGATCAAAGACAACATTAGAGGGTCAAATAAGTAAGGAAAACATAAAAATGAAAATCTGAGATATGGAACACCATTTCAGTAAAAAGACAGAGATTCTAAGAGAATGAAACAAAAGTACAGGAAATGAAAATAACAGTAAATCAAATATTAAATTGAAAGTATTGCCAGTAGGCAAAATGACTCATAGGAAATACTAACAAGACTTGAAGAAAACTAGACACAAAAGAGCATTTGTAGAGAAAAAAAAACATAAGAAACAATATGTACATTATATAAGAGCTCTGAGATAAATCTAAAACAAAACTATTACTACTCATTGGTGTGGAACAAGACAACAAATTACAGGCTGCACACATAGAACAATCTGTACACTAAAATTAGTGCAGAAAACATCCAATATCTGGGAATAATATGGATGTTTAGGTTCATAGACATTTAGAACTCAAAGAAAACATGACTGAAAAAAACTTTGTGACATACTATAGTCAAATTATAAAATTCGTAAGAGTAAAGAACATCTGTTAGAAGCCAAAAGTATGTATAAGGTCAAAACCATCAAAATGACTTCATATTTTCAAACCTTAAACATCAAGAAGGATTGGTATGTCTTAAAGCACTAAAGGAAAATAGCTACCAAATGGGATTATATGCAAGGCTATCTTTCAAAAATTAAGAAGAAATAAAAATACTGCATGACAATTATGAACTAAAGCAATTTATGTCATTCTAGCATTGCAGAATATACTTTAGGCAATCCTAAACTAGGATGAAGAAGACAACAGTCACAGACCAAAAGAAAGAACAAATCTCATTAGAAATAGAAAAATGAAAAAGAAGCAAAAATTAATAAACAGTAGAAAAGCAATGAAGTGACAGAAAGTATACGTATCTTTCATTAATAATACTTTATTTTATTGTTCTTAATTCTCCTATTAAAAGACACAGGTTGAAAGACTGAATAAAACAAGATCCATGTATGTGTTGTCTGCCAGAATAACATCTCATGTGCACTTGTGCCACTTAGCTAAATCCCCAGCCTTATATCTCATGAGTGAAGATGGAAACAGAGTGAAAATGAAAGGATGGGAAGTGATACTAGAAGTAGCTAAAGTCCAATAGCAAGCAGGAATAACTATTCAATTTCTGAAGAAGTCAATTTCCTACCAAAATGTGTCAGAAAAGACAAAATCACTGCATTTTAGTAAAGGGAACAATTTTTTAAAGTGAGAAAGCAATAGTAAATATATACAAACAAAATATTAGCAAAACCAATGTGTAAAACAAACACAATTTGAAATAAGTGATAGGTCCCAATACAATTGTATTGAAAGAATTCAGTATTTTACTGTCACATATGGATGGTTCATCAGACTAAGATTCAATAAAGAAATATCAGAAATAAAAAATATAATAGATAAAATGGGTTTAACAAATATTCACAGATTATGAGACATTACAACAGAGGAAAACACATTCTTTTCAACAGGCCACAGAATAGTCTCCTAAGTAGACCATAATTTAAGTCACAAGCAAGTCTCAATAAACACTAAAGAACTGAAATGATTTTATGCTTTCTATCAGACCATGTTGGGATTAAACTAGTAATCAATAGAAAGGAAAACACAGAAATTCTGAAAACATATGGAGCTGAAAAATACATGATCAACAGGTCCTGGAAAAAAAATTAAGGTAAAAATTTAAAAGGTCTTAGAATAAAATACTAACAGAAATAAATACTAATGTCATTAAAACAAAAATATGCAAAGTTCAGTGAATTAAAGTGTCAGTTTCTTGAAAAGATAAGGTTGATTAATTCTTAGCCAAACTTAGCAAAAGAGGGAACCAGCCAACTTTAAAAACATTAGAGGAGAAATATCCAAAATTTAAAACAACACAACTGAACTCTGAGGACTATATGGAATTATTTTTAAAAAGTTCTTTTCCTATAAATCAGGATATCTAGAAAAATATGTAAATTTTTAGAGGAATATTGCTTACCAAACTGCACCAAAAAAGTAAAAATTCTTAAATACATCAATAATAAACAATTAAGTTAATCAAAACTCAATCAACTAAAAAAACTCAGGCCCTATTGGATTTACTGTTAAATGTTAATGGACTTTAAGATAAGAATGAACAGCAGTGCTTCTAAAATATTCCATGATATAAAAGGAAAATTTCCAAATTCATCTATGAAACCAGCATTACTCTGATACCAAAGCTGGATAAAGACAATAAAAATAAGAGAACTATAGACTGACAACCTTGATGAACACATGTATAAAAATCCTTAATAAGATTCTTGAAATTAGAATTGAACAACATATTCAAGTGCTCATAACCAAGTGGATTCCACATTTAAATGATCACAGATCATGACTAAGTGGATTTCATATTAGGGAAACAAGAAAGGTCAACATGTGCAAATCAATAATTGTACTGCACCACACAAATAGAATCAAGGATAACATTCACAGATCATCTTATCAAATACAATAAAACATTTGACAAATTTGACACTCTTTTATCATTAAAAAATACTGTCAAAACCAGGTATAGAAGAATCCTGCCTCAAACTGAGGAAAATCATATGTCATAAAGTACAGCTAATGCCTTACCAAATGAAAAAAGGACTGAAATATTTCCTGTAAAATCAGAAGTGAAACAAGGATGTTGATGTTCACTGTCAACTCTGCTCTCCAATATAATATTTCAAATTTTAACCACAGCAACCAGGGAAGAAAAATAAATTAAAAAGGAGATGAACAAGAAAGAAGATCAACTTATGCTTTTGAAGGTGTTGATTTTAAAATAGAAGACCAAAATGTAAAATAAAATAAAATAAAAATTTTTAAATCTCCACCGTAGTGTAGACTGGAATAAGCACTGTGGAAATCGGTGTGGAGAGTCCTTTAAAAAAAACTAGGATTAGAGATCACATTTGACACAACTATTCCCCTTCTGAGAATCTTGCCAGGAGAATTAAAAAATCACACCACAGTAATATATGTGCACCCATGTTTACAGCAGCACAATTTGTAATAGTTAGATCATGGAAACAACACAAATATCCATCAAATCAGCAATGAATAAAAAGATGTATTCTTTTACAATGGAGTACTACTCGGCTATAAAGAATTATAAACTGGAGACTTCTGTTGGTAAATGGATGCAGCTCGAGACCACACTCGTAAGTGAAATAAATCAGATCCATTTGTGTAAACATCATATTATCTCACTAATATGAGAAACTGAATGAGTAAATAAGATTCAAAAGGTACAATAGCTATTGTGAAAGAAGGAGAAACTATTCAAAAGAAAAGACAAACTGTAATGTAGGAAAGGGGGAAGAAAGAAAGGAAAAAAGATGCAGATATGCGAACACACACACAAGATAGTTAAGATAGTTATACAAGTAGTTTCTTTTGGTTCATTGAAAAGAAAGGTTTGTGCTAATATTGTTTGGACAAGATATCATGTCTATATCTTGTACTCTGAATAACTACTACAAAGACAATAATAGAAAATATATTATTGTAATTGTCATATTAATCTGTGTTGAAACTCTGTTTCATTGTGGTTTTTTAAACATTTTTTCTCTTAAAAAATAACACCAAAAGACTGTTAGATCTGATAAAGACACTTAGCAAAGTGGAGGGGGTACAAAATCATACACGCATGAATTGTTTATGTACACCAATAATGAGCATATAGGAGAAGAAATCATGACTGCTATTCAGAATAACTCCAAACAACTAAATACCTATAAATCAACCTAATTAAAGAGGATAAAAACATCAACATTGAAAGTCAAGACATTAGAAAATTCATGAATGAAAAAACTAATGTTAAAATGGCTGTACTATCAAAATTACCCACAGGTTTAAAACAAGTCCCATTCAAATACTAACAACACTCTTCAACAGTCAGAAAAAACAATTCTATGGAATCAGAAATGGCCCAGAAGAAACAATGAAACAATGAAATAGTGTGCAAAAGAAGCAATGCTGGAAGCATCACAATAGTTAATTTTTCAAGTTATATTACCAAGTCAACAGCATGGTACCAGAGAAAAAAAGGGTGGAAGGAATAATGGAAATACAACTTTTATAAAATGAGGAGGGGAGGAGGAGTTAAGAGTAGGAAGGGAAATGGGCTAAAAAAATAAAGATACATTATGTATCTTTATAGGTACAAATTCCATAATAATTGTGATCACATGTATGCAAATATATACTAATAATAGTATTTAAAACATAAAAGAAAAAAGAAAAACTCAAAAAAGAAATACTATATCAATTAATTTTTTTCTCATTTCTGAGACAAAATACTTGACAAAGTTAAAGAGGAAAGATTTACTTAGCTTACAGTTTGTAGAAATTTCAGTACATAATCAGCTGGCTCCAAGGCAGGATAGTACATGGCAAAAGGACAACAGTTAATGGCAGCAGAAGACAGCAAAAGTGGGGAGCCTCTTTTCCTCCCTTATATTGTATACAGGTTACTCGCTCTAGGGTGGCTGTAGCACTCACACCTCCAATCCCAGCACTAGACCATAAACCAGTCACACATTGTGGATTCAGCTGCCTCTGAGAAGCCCAGCCCCATGACTGCATGGGACTTTGGGTGAACATTCAGAACCAAATGTAACAGATACATGGTTCATGAAATATGAAAGATGACACAGAAATAAAATCCTAAAGCTATAGCCATTCTATCTGTTCTTGAGAAAGAAGACAAAATACATTGGCGAAAAGACAACTTCCTTAACATACTGTGTAGGAAAAATGTGATACCATTATGAAAAGACTGACTAGGTCTCTGTCTCTGTCTTCATCTCTGTCCCCTGTTTCTGTCTCTCTGTCTCTCTCTTCCCTCTCTCTGTCTATGTATCAAAATCAACTCAGAAATAAACAAGTACTAGATATAAGACCATTAATTGTAAACTGCTGCAAGAAAATATGGGGGAAAACTTTAAAACACAGGCCAAGGCAATAACTTTTGAAATTGGACCCCCCCTGGATATAATATCAAGAAGTAATAAATGTGAATGCATTAAATTAGAAAGTTTTTGCATAACAGAAGAAATAATAAAACGAAGAGACTGGGAGTTTATTAGCTACTCACTAACAAAAGATTAATATCTAAATGTAAGAAAAACTCAAAAAATTGTATCCAAACAAACAAATAATTAAATAAAAATAGAGAAGTGGACCCAGCAGATAGTTCCCTGAAAAAGAAACATGAACATTAATTTTGTAGGTAATATCACAACATATTTATTTATGAGAGAAATGCATATCAAAACTAAAATAAGATTTCTTACCTTGTTAGAATAACTCTCATCAAAAATAGAAGAACCAATTACTTCTGATAATTATGTGAGGGTAATATATGTTTATATATTGTTGAGTAGAGTGTAAATTAATGTAGCCACTATGCAGATCAATATGGAGGTTCCTCAAAAATTCAACATGGAGCTACCACATGAGCCAGATATCTCACACCTTTGTATATACCCAAAGGAATCAAAATCATCATACTATACAGAGATGTAGAAGCACATGTATAGTGCTGCCCAATTCAAACTAACTAAGATATGGAATCAGTCTGATATGCCTATCATTGAATGAATAAGAAAATGAGGCACATTTACACAAAGAAATTTTCAGCCACAAGGAAAAATGTCATGTCATTTGCAGGAAATTGAATGGAACTAGATATCATCAAGTTAAGCAAATAAAGCCAAATGTAGAAACAAAGATACTCACATTTTGCCTCATACATGGAATGTAAGTGTAAAAAAAATGACATCAAGCTAGAACTGTTGGACAAGAAGGGATCCAGAAGAAGCGAGAAATCACGCAAGGATGTAAATGGACAAGATAATTATGTTGAAAATATGTCATATGACTATATGAAAATGTTACAAAGAAATCTAGTAATTTGAAAATTAATATGCATTTATATTCATAAATATTCTTTAAAAGAAAATATGCTAAACCTTAGGAAAATAATTTAAAGAATCTTTGCTAATTTTATAGAATATTCTAAGAAATTTGAATCAGGAATGCTTTCACACTTTCAAAGAGATCAACATTATTATTTTTCTTTATTTTAAAGAGAAAAAGCAATAAAACCAATGAAACAGAATTTCATATCAAGATAATAGGAAATTAACAGTGGTTAATGTACTGCATAATTATGTTCAAAGTAGTTTCTCAGATTATAAGACATATGCATACAAAATTGATTAAACAATATAAGCACAAACCATTCTTTTCAGTGATCTAAAAGAAATTAGTAGTATAATTATTTTAACTAATTTGTATGGATGTATGCACATGAATAGTTTTTTGTTTCCATTCCTTCTTCCCTCAGTTCCTCCATCCCAGTTATTCTTTCCTTTGGAGTAGTTCCTTTCCATTTCACAATATCTACTGTAGATTTTAAATCTTTTTTACTACTTCAGTTTCTTACATTAGGGATAAAATATGACATTTACATATGTGAATCTAATTTATTTCACTTATGAATATGGTCTCTAGTTGCATTCATTTACTTATAAAAGCCTCAAGTTTATCCTTATTTATACCTGAATAGTACTCCATTGCATAGAAATATCACCTTTTTTATCCATTCCTTGGTTGATGGGGCATTTGCTTTATTTTCAAGATTTAGATACTACAAATTGTGCTGCTGTAAAACATGGGTGCATATATACTGCTGTAGTATGATGTTTTTAATTCTTCTGAGGAAATATTAGGAAGGGGAATAGCTTGGTTAGAATGGAACCTCTAATCCTAGTTTTTTGAGGAAACTTCACACTGACTTCCATAATAGATGTACCAGTCACACACCTACCAACAGTGGAGAAGTGTTCCTTTTTCCACACAGCCTTTTGAGCATTTGTTATTGTTTTTTTTTTCTTGATGATAGCCACTCCTTCTGGAATCTCAGTGCTGTTTTAATTTTCATTGCTCAAATGACCAATTATGTTGAACATTTTTTCATATAGTTATTTGCCATTTGTATTTTTTCATCTGAGCAGTGTATATTCATCTCAGATGCCCGTTTTTGGATTGAGTCTTTGAATGTGGGCCACAGAGTTTTTTCAGTTTTTTATATGTTGTAGATAGAAGTCTGTTGTCTGAAGGAGAGTTGGCTAACATTTTTCCCAATTCATGGGTTTTCTTTTCATTCTGTTGGTGATTTCTTTTGGTGCACAAAAGCTGTTTAATAAGATAAGATACCAATTGTTGATTCTTTGAAGTACTTCCCTGCAGTTTTCTTTTTGTTTGTTTATGAACTACCTTCTTTTTGTTCCTATAGATTTAGTGTTTCTGTTTTAATATTTATAACTTTGATCCATTTTGACTTGATTAAGGCATGGTGGTAGAAATAGGTCTAGTTTTAGTCTTTAGCATGTGAAAAGTCAGTTTTCCCAGCATCATTTAATAAAAAGGCTATATTTCTTCCAGTAAGAATGTTTGGTCCCATTAAAAAGATAAGCTGGCTGAGAATGTTTGTAGTTGTGTCTGCAACTTCTAATCTGTTCAGTTGATCTCCAAGTCTGTCTTTTTTGCCAGTACCATGCCAACTTTTATCACAGTAGTTTATAATATAATTTCAAGCCAGGAATTGTGATGCCTCCTGATTTGCCTGTGTTGCCCAGGATTGCTTTTGATATTCTAGGTCTCGTCTTTTTCCAAATGAATTTTAGTATTATTTTTTTTCTAGATCTGTGAGGTATACTAAAGGAATTTTTATTGAAATTGCATCAAATATGTACTACCAATGTTGGTTCTTCCTTTTCATGAGCAAGGAATATCTTTCCATTTTCTGATATCTTTTTATCTCTTTTTTAGAGTACTGTAATTTTCAGTATATAGATCTTCAATTTCCTTTGTTAGATTAATTCCTAAGTATTTTATTTTATGGGATGCTACTACAAAGGGTGTGGTTTCCCTATTTTTCTAAGGAAGTTTGTTGCTTATGTACAGGAAGGCTATTCATTTGTGAGTATTGACTCTGTATTCAGCTATGCTACTGAACTTGGTTATTAATTCTTGTAGGATTTTGGTGGAGTTTTTCGGATCTTCTACATAAAGTATCATGTCATCTGTGAATAATGATAGTTTAACTTCTTTCTTTCCAATCCTTATTCCTTTTATTTCTCTTTCTTGTCTAATTCCTCTGGTTAATGTTTCCAAAAATATATTGAATAGAGATGATGATAGTGCTCATTCTTTTCTTGTTCCTGATTTTAGATTAAAATCTTTCAGTTTTTGTCCATTCATTATGATGTTGGCTGTTGGTTTGTCATGATGACTTTTATCAGATTGAGGTAAAGACCATCTCAGATTCTCTTTAGGGTTTTTATCATGAATGGGTGTGGCACTTTATCAAAAGCTTTTTGTACATCTATTGAGATGAACATTTGACTTTTGTCCTTGGCTCTGTTGATAAAGGTATACCATGTTGATTGATTTGTATATGTTGAACTATCTCTGCATTCCTGTAATGAATTCCACTTGATCATGGAGCATAATCTTTTGATGATTTGCTGCATTCTGTTTGCTAATATTTTATTGAAGATTTTTGCATCTATGTTCATTAGGTAAATTGGCCTGTAGTTCTTTTTGGTTACATCTTTTCTAACTGTGGTATCTAGGTAATACTTTTTTCTGAGAAAAAGTTATGGAGAGTTTCTTCCCTTTCAATTTCACTACAGAGTTTGAGGAGGATTGACATTTGATCTTCTCTAAATTTTTAATAGAATTCAGCCATGAATCTATCAGGCCCTGGGCTTTTCTTTCTGGTAAGTTTTTAATTACATTTTCAATTTCATGAAATGTTATTGGGTTATTTAGAATTTTTATATATACTTGATTCAGTTTTGGTTTCTACGAATTCATACGTTTCTAGGAATCTGTAAATTTTTTCTGTATTTCACATCCTATTAGAGTAAGATTTTCAGAATAAGTATTGGTGACCTGTATTTCCATAGGATCTGTAGTGTTTTCACCCTTTTCATTCCTTATAGCATGAGTTTGAAGTATTCCTTCCATTTTTTGATGAGGTTAGTAAGGAGTTTGAAAATTTTTTATCCTTTCAAAGAATCAGCTCTTCAATTCATTAATTCTTTATATTATTTCATTAGTCTCATTGGCATTAATTTCTGCTCTGATCTTTATGCTGTCCTCCCTTGTATGGGCTTTGGGAATGACTTGCTTTTCTTTGTCCAAAAGCTTGAGGCACATTATTAGGTTTTTTTATTTGTACTTGTTCTATTTTCCTGGTGTGAGAATTCACTGCTATAAATTTCCCTCCTAGGAATTCTTTCATTTTGTCCCACAAATTCTGGTAAGTTGTATTTGCATTTTTGTTTGAATGTATATATTATTTGATTTCTTCTTTAATTTTATGCATGGCTAATTGGCTGCTCAGGATGGTGTTATTTAATTTCCATGTGTTTATGGAGTTTTTGCAATTTCTTTTGCTATTAATTTCCAATTTCAATGTACCATGATGATCAGATAATATGCATGAGATAATTTCAATTTATTTGCTTTTACTTAAATATGTTCTATGAGCTAGAATATGATCTACTTTAGAGAATGTCTCATGTGCAGATGAGAAGAATTTGTATTCTTTGTTGAATGGAACACTCTGTATATATCTAGTAAATCCATTTGTTCACAAGTTTGGTTCAGTTCTGTTATTGCTATTTCTAGGTTGATTTTCTGCCTACTTGATCTAACTCTTTGTTACAATGGGGAGCTAAAGTCTTCCATAATAATTGTGTTATTATTTATTTGATTTTCCATATCTATTAATAAGTGTATTATATAGTTGCATTTTCTCATATTGGGTGAAAATATATTCATGATTTTTATCTCTTTCTCTTGAAACTTCCCTCTGAGGAGTGTTTAGTGACCTTTTCATCTCTTTTGATTGTTCTTGGTTTGAGGTTCACATTGTCTACAAACAGAATAGCTACCCCTGCTTTTTTTCTTGGTTGCATGGAGTATTGTTTACCATCCTTTGACATTTAGTTTATGAGTTTCATTTTAAGTTAAATATGGTTCTTGTATACAGCATATTGTTGGAGTTTGTTTCTTGATCTATTCTTCTAGCCTGTTTCTTTTCATTGGTGAATTGAGGGTACCTCATATGTAATGGCTTATCTTCGTCATGTTATTTTTTTGCTGTTTGTTTCCTACTTTTCCCCTCTGTTTAATTGCTTGTCCTGCTTGGTGGTTTCTTCTTATTGTTGTTCTTGGAATTGTGATCATTTTTATCTCTGTCTAGAACATCTTTCAGTACCATTTGTAGCATTTTTTTTTGGTCATGAATTTTTCCCATTTTTGTTTGTAATAGAAGTCTCTTATTTCTTCATTAATTAAAAAAATGTTTTGAAGGGTGCATCAGTATGGGTTGAAAGTTGTTTTCTTTCAGGTCTTGAAATACTTCACTCTGTTGTTTTTGACTTAAGTGTGTTGAGAAGTCTGCTGTATTTCTGTGTTTCTGGTAGACTTTCCTTTATAAGCAATCTGTTTCTTTTCTTGAACAGCTTGTAATATTTTGTTCTTGTGCTGAATTTCTGGGATCTTGATTATTATATGCCTGGATATATATTTATTTTAGTTGTGACTAATTGGAGTTCTGTATACCTCACTTAACTGTATGTCAGATTCTTTTCCCATGCTTGAGAATTTTCTATTGATTGTACAAGTAGTTTTTTAATGCCCTTTGTTTTGACTTCTGCTTTTTTCACTGACACCAAGTAGTCCTATATTATTTTTCTTTATGTCATCTTATAGCTGTTGAATTGTCATTCCTTGATCATTTGTTGTTTTCAAGAGACCTTACCTTTCATAATTGCTAGCCACAATACTGTCTTCAAGGTCTGACTGTGTTTAGTTTTGTTCAAATGGTTTTGCCAGCTTTAAATGGAACTTTTAATTTCCTGGATATCTGTTTGAACCCACTTCATGAATTCTATTTCTTTTCTACATTGGTCATTCATAGTTTCCAACTTCTTCCTATGATCTTTTTTTTATCTATCTCTACTCTAGATTTGCTGAGAAATTCCTTTATAAATGTTAACATTTTTTTTCTTTACCTGAGAGATTATTTCAGATCTGATTTCCTCTTTAGCCTCATGGTTTTGTTTCTTTACTTCAATTGCTATCATTTCAGAAATTTCAGGTGCATGTCTTCTAATATCTTTTATGTTAGTGTCTCCTGAACTTGTTCTGGATAGGCTGGAGGTCTAAGATTGCATTTTTCATTTTTATCTTTCCACTTTCTATTTCAAAAAATTTATTTAATTTTTCCGTGATGATCTTTGTGACTTTTTGTAGTAAGTGGTTATATCACCAGTGTCACACTTCTCTAGGAAAAGTCTATTCTTCAGGGATTTCTTCTGTGTGTAGGAAATTCTTGGTTTGTGTTTGTCACAGATCTTACCTTCTCAAATAATTAAGAGTTGGATGTTGGTTTCTTTTTGTCTCAGTTTTCTGTGTTTTTGTGTAGGGCTGTGTTGAGGTTATTACCCCAGATTTTCCCAGATTGTCAAGAGAAGGGAGAACAACTCATCAAAACAGATATGGTACTGAGCTAAAGCAGGAAATTTGGCAATAAAAATAGTATCAAGTACAATTTAGAAACTGATAAACTGTGGTAACAATTGATTTTGTACTTTAGACCACTGGAACAAAGTCTATAATAATAGAACAGAGTTGATCATAAATAAGGAGTTTGTATTCCAAGTGTTTGCCCTTGATAGAGTGGTTTACTCTGTGGTGAGTAACTTTAAGGAGCATAGCTTTTAAAACAAAGATACTGGGAATGTAGTAGAAGCAAGGTTGGAGGAAAAAAGGGTAGAAACCAGAGAAGGTGGTAGAAAAGAAAGAATGAAGGATTTGAGGGATTGTCTAAATTTAGTATCTGGGTTTAGGGGATGGGATTAGTTTTCTATGACTGGAGTTCTCTCCATACATTTAGAAAAGATAGGGGAAAACAAGAAAAAGAAAGAAAAAAGAAAAAAAGCAAGAAAAATAAGAAGAACAACAACAAAAAAGGAAAATACAAAGAAGAGAAAAAGAACTAAAAAAGAAAAAAAATTGAGAGAAAAGGACCAGTTTCAGGGTTACAGATTCTTCCCTCACTGGTTGCTGTACCACATTGCGGTGGGAAGGGCCAGAGACTTCAACCTCCAGAAAAGCAGGTTGAGGAGTCACAGATTCTTCCCCTGCTGGTTTGAGATCAGTATTACTTGTAAACAAAGGTAGTAAAAAGCCATTGGAATAAAACTATGGATCATCATTTTTTGTGAACGAAGATGAAAGTATTTTATTTAATTTAAATTTAAATTTTATTTTTATTTAAATTATACATAACAAAAATATGACACAAAATGGGCAAGTTGAACTTATGCAAGGAATGCAAGATGTTGTAATATTTGAAAATCAATGTATTTTCAGATACTAATATATTTTGAGATTGAATATATGTGATCTTATAGATGCAGCATTTTTTGGCAAAGTGCAATATTCATTCATAATCAAGCTGTCAGCAAACATTTTTTCCAGAATTTCCTCTGCATTAAAAACTCTACATATGAAATTCTTAGTGTTACCATCACATTTAATGATGGAATAAAAAGAATATCTTTTTCTTTAAAAAAAGAACAAGACAAAGCTATCTTTATTATTTTTATACAAAATAATCCTGGAGCTTATTGTAGACATAGAGAGAGAGGAAGACAGAAGAAAAGGAAAAAGAAGGAGTAACAGTGAAAGGTAGAGAGAAATGAAGGGAAGGAAGAAAGAAACAGAGATAAAGGTAAAATGTTTCTGCTCATAGACTATGTGCTCATATATGTTAAACATGCAATATAATCATTAAAAAGTAATGAGACTTCTAAGCATATCTAGTCAAATTGTAGAAGTGTGAGTATATATGTGTGTAGACATATATACAGTGGTACCTTGGTTCAGAAGTTGAGTCCATGATTCTGGTCATAAACCAAGTTGGATGAGAATCAAATCAAATTTAATGTCTTGGTTCAATATTGACTTTAGGAAAAATTTGATTTTGCTCTCACTCAGTTCTGTTTGTGACCAGAATCATGGAGAGAATTGAGTTCATAAACTCAGTTACCACTATACCCCAAAGAACTCAGAAAGTTGCTTTACATTATGTAATAAGCCACAAGTTGAAATAAATTAATACCAATTTAAATAGCTTTAAAATGTGAAATTATTAAAGAAATATCTGACATTCAAATTGAAAGTCTAATTACACTGACAGAAATCATTAAGAAAAGTGTGTAAACAGAAAAAAATATTGCACTTTGAAACAAATAAACTTACTACTATTAAAATGTTAATTCTCAAATTGGGCCTTGGATTTAAGGCAGCTGAGATTGCTATTTAAGCAGGCATTTTTTTCAAGAATTAAAATAAAATGCCTAAAATGTATATGGAAATGCAAACCACCTAAAAGATTGTTTTGGTAAAACAACCTTGAAAGAAAAACAAAGATAAAGAGATAACAATAATCAAGAAAGTATGTATTATCATCAATATGGGCAGAGTTTAACAAGGTAGAAAGTGAAAAAATATGCACTGATATTTATTGACATTTGACTTGTGAACAATGGTGCAACTGCAAATTTGTGGAGAAAGAGTACTCTTTTCAACAGCTAGAACTGACAAAATTGGATGTACACAAAAATAACATGGACTTCAATATACATTTGCAGCCCCTCAAATTAAGTCAAAATAACCAAAATATAAATGTAAAACTAAAAAATATAAAATATAAAACTTCCCAAAGATACAGATTTTTATGATTTGATGTTAGGCAGAATTACTTAAATGTTATACTAAAATTAATATACAAGAGAAAAATGTTGATTAATTTTACTCCACAAATATTAATAACATTTTAATTTCACTATTGCAATTACAAAAAGACAAACAAAATGATGCATGAAGCTTTGTAGAATGCATATAAAATATGTGTTCAGAATATTACATAAAAATTTCTCAAACACTATAATGAAACAAACACCCAAATAAAAAATGGGTAAGCTATATGAATGCACACTTCAGTAAAGATTGTATGAAGATAACAAGTAAGTGAATGAAAAGATACTCAACACAATTATTGATTAGGCAACTATAAGTTAAATCATACTTGGATATAACTATACAACTATTAAATTATTTAATATTAAATGAATAGACCATGCAAAATTTTCGACAGATTGTGAAGAATCTGATTAGAATTAAAATTATATACAACTTCACAAAAAGTTTGGGGCTACTTAAAAATACAACTACTATATGATCCACAAATTCTGCTCCTACATATGTACTCAAGGAAAAATGTATATAACCTTAAAAAGTGAAATGTATACATCCAGAGCAATTTTCTAAGTAATGACCCAAAATTAGCAACAACCCAAACACCTAGTAAGTGATGAATCTTGTAGGTAAAAAGTACTGTGGCATAACTAACAAATAGACAAATGAACAAAAATGAATAACTGTTAACTATTGGTACATACAATGATCTGGCTAGACCTAAAATAATTATACTAAACATAAATTTTATAATAATTCAGCTCAAATAATTCAGCTCAAATAATTCAGCTCAAATATACTAAACATAAATTTTATAATAATTTTATAATAATTCAGCCTAGAAATGGGAATGTAGAGAAAGAAAAAGAATGCATAGTATCAAGGCACAAGGAAATTTTGGGGACTAATGGCCAGGTTCACTACAGACCACACACCTGTAATGATTCTTTATTTTATTATATGTTTAGAAAGATTAAAATATTATTTGTTTTTACACTAGTAGTAGATATATTCAATAATAATGACACAAAAATTCTTTAAAATTTAATAGTCTGCTCTTGCAAAATTGTCTGCTTTGGCACACTACTACAACTGATCCAGTGAAAAGTGCTAGACCCTGATTGTTTCAGACAATAATGCTAATAAATTTGAAAGATCTCAATGTTACTTGAAACTTTCTGAAGAGTTGAAAACAAAAGAAAACTCAAATTCTTAAATTATTTTTATATAGTTCATTTAATACCGATAAATAATTCAGATAATGTAGCTCAAGAATTAAATTCAAGGCTAGTATCATTTTTGAGCATCAATAAGAAATGATAAATGAAAAGAAGTGAAAAGAACTCAACATATTGGCAAAGAAAAGTTATTTTAAGATACATAACTGGTAAATTAGGAAATCTATTAACATTATAAACCATAAATTACAATACTATAAGAAAAATGATAGATGAATCTCCACTGATGAAGAAAAATGTCTTGGCCAAAATTCAACACAGATTCCTCATGCAAAAACTCTGGAAAGTAGAAAATATTAAGTGGTTTGACAAGGTAAATAACATGTAATCTTCAAAAATAAGATAAATAGAGGGAGTTTGTAGAAGGAAGAATATATTTACTAATATCTTCTGGAGTCTAAGGTTATATTATAAAAGGAAATATATAACATCAAAGAAGTGAGGCCCTTTAATCCTGAATTGAGTTCGTAAAATATCTTTATAAACTCAGGACATAATTTTTCTCAATACCCACTTGACAGCTCTTTTTTGTTTCTTTAATTTATTTTTATTAGCTTATACTTGTAGCTCATAATTACATTCATTTTTGGGGGATTGATATATAAATATATCACATCTTGATAATTCTTCCTGCTCTTTCTTATCCCATACTCCTTTCTTCTCCCTTCCCCAGATCCACTTCCCATGTCCAAAAATCTAATCAGTATGACTTTAACCCTTTTGCAAAAATACTTAAAAGACATACAGCTGGATCAAAGAGAATTTCTATTTTTGTTGTTTTGAGGACTGTTTATACTAATTTCCCTAGTTACTGAGCTATTTTTACATCCACATCATTAATGTGGAAAGGTTTTTTTTTCACTCTCTCGAACATTTATTTTTTGAGTTGTTGATGATAACCATTCTTACTGTACTAAGATGAAATTTTAGTGTTGGTTTGATTTACATTTCTGTAGAGACAAAAGATGCTGAACTTTTTTTAATGTACTCAGTAGTCATTTACTTCTTCCTTTTTTGTGTATGAAATTTCTAACACCCATTTTTATTGGATCTTTTGCATTTGGGGGTAAATTACTGAGTTCTTCATTTATTTTATAAATTAATTCACTGTTGAAAGAACAGCTGGCAAGAAAATCATTCCATGCGTTCTCTTTAAATTCTACTGATTGTTTCCTTTCCTGTGTGAAAGCTTTGCAATTTGATATGATGTGACTTGCTTATTCTTCATTTCATTACTAGTTGATTGGGGTTCTTTTCAGAAAGGCTATGATTAATTATGCTTACTTCTTCAACAGTTTTATCTCTTTTACCTTCCAGTAGATTCAGTATTGTTTGATATTTATGAATTTATTTCTATGTGCAGATGTACATATTTATTTAATGTATTTTGATCTCGTTTCACCACAGAATGAGAGATATGGTTCCAGATGTATTTTTTTGCACATAGATAACCAGTTTTACTAGCATCATTTGTTAAAAAGTTTGCTCCAGTTTTTGTTAAAGGTCAAGTTTTCCAATGTTTATTGGGCTACTTTTTGTACCTTCTATTTCATTGATTTGCATATATATTTTTGTGTCTGTACCATACTGCTTTTTTATTACTGTAGCTTTGTAATATGACATGAAATCTGGCAATGTGATGCCTCCATTGATCTTTTCACTCAGAATTACTTCGACTATTCTAGGTCTCTTCAAGGTCCATACACATTTTAGTTTTTTCCTAGTTCTGTGATAAATGTTGTTGGTAATTTGTTTGGAATTAAATTTAATCTTTGTAATCAGTTTTTGAAATACGACCATTTTGATAACATTGATTCTTCCTGTAAAACAGAAAAAGAGAGGCTTCAGGTGGCAGTGCAGACACAGGTTTCCGGTGTATGGAGTCATTTGAATATGGTGGTGGTGAGGAGACAGATTGTTGGGTTGGGGATTGGTGGCTGCCACTGTACCCCACGGATGCAGCTGGTCTTTCTATGTCAGCTTTATTTGAGCACAGCAGAGTAGCCCATGGTCACAATAACTGCCAGAAATTGTAGAATTTAGTGATACTTGGAAACTTCCCACACATAATTCCTTATATTTATACATTGAGCTAAGTAAATCTGGACTCTACAAATGCACATAAAGATAAGGGTCACAAACTCAGAGTGTAAGAAGTACCATCATCAAAAATACAAGTAAAAAATACAAGTGCAGAACTCAAAGCTCCACTAAAGCACCTATATTTCCAAGAGTTAAAGCACTTCTTAAGAAAAGGAAATATGATTCAAAATAAATTCAGGATAATTTCATCATGGAATCAGATTAATAAAAGAGTTAGTAAATCCACTGATCTAGAACAGGTTTGAAAAACCAGACAATAAAGTCCCTTGAAAGGTACTGAGTCATTTACTGTATAACTGAGTTCAGATATGAAGGTAAAATCTTTGGAAGTCTAGGGGAAGTCCTGAAGTTCTTGCCCAAGAATGAAAAAAAAACTGCACAAGGAAACAGAAATAGAATGCAGAGAATGGCTATTTGGTTTAACTTTTCTAACATTAAGAAATAAATAATTGTAGACATTTCCATGAACTAATTTGTGAAAATTTTTTTAAACTGGCTCTCATGCCACTATGTCTATTTTACTGGTAGATAATACATTTATTAGTATCTTAATGTCCTCTTCTATCTTTTTTTTCCAGAATACATTTCAGGGATTATTCACCTTTTTAAAAATTAATTCCAAGATATTTGATTCCTTTGAAGGTATCACTAATGAAATTATTTTTCTGAATCTTTAGTTGTCAGTATACTGGAATGCAATTCATTTTTAGATATTGATAGTTGTTTTTTGTTTTTGTTTTTGTTTTTTGAGACAGGGTCTCACTACGTAGTTAAGACTGACCTTGAACTCAGTATGTATGCCAGGCCAGCCTTGAACTCTTTACTATTCACCTCACTAGTGCAAGATTACAGGTGTGTACAACCACAATGGTCTTGTGTGTTGATATTTTTTTTATCCTTAAACTTTGCTGAAAGCTTTTAGTTCTAAGAGTCTTCTGATGGGGAGATTTTTTTTTTCAGGTCATCTCATGTTATCTACCCATAAGGATAATTAGATTTCCTACTTTCCTATTTGTGTCCTTTTTTTTTCTTTTGCCTTATTGATGTGGATTAAATTTATACTATATTGAATAGAAATGGTGAGAACAGCCACTTTGTCTTCAGATAGTTCTCAAAGAAATCCTAAACACTGAGGCCAATATTGTCAAAGAGTCTAAGTAAAAAGATATATCTAATTGGGAGAACAGTTAAGCAAGAGGAAAACGATGAATAAATCAATAGTGCCAAAATAATGTAATAAAAGGTTTCAGTAATACATTTCCATCATAACCCTCAACATAAATGATTTTAACTCCACAATCAAAAGATACACACTGTTAGATGGGTTTAAAAGTCCCCCCCAAAAAAACTCAACTATATGATACCTATAAGAGATATATCTCATCAATAAAGAAATGTAGTCTGAGAATGAAAAGATGGAATATGATACTTCATGCAAACATTGTGAATATGATCACAAAAAGCTATTTTAAATTCAGACAAAGTGGACTTCACAACAAACAAGCCAGATGATACTGAGAGAGAAAATACCTACTAGGCATAACAATAGGAATATATATATATATATATATATATATATTAGGCACACCCAATTTCATTAAACAATTCTAAGGTGAAAATTAATAATTTTATGACTTGTGTCTAGATATCTCCCTCAAAGTCTCATGCAGTCATAGGTGGTAGTTGTGGGGGGGTTCTAAAGTGGTTGGATTTAGAGTGTGTAAAATTGGGATTAAGTGTAGTGATTAAATTAGTTCACTGCTTTGGCACCCATCCTAAGCCTGGTAGCCTAGGAAGAATATAAAGGGGCAGAAGTAAGCTACTATTGTCACTTGTTTGTTTTTGCTGTCTTCTGCCTGCCACAAACTGTTTCTCTTCTGCAGTGCCCAATCTTCCATGCGTTTGTGCCTGGAAATTGGCAGAGTATGGACTGAAATCTCTATGAACTGTGAGCCAAATATAGTTTTCCTCCTTTAACTTTGGGTATGGGGTATTTTTTTCTCAGCTATAAGAAAAGTAATTAAGACAAACAGAATATTTTGACACATTCAATGGTGAAGACACAGAAACTAATTTGAAAAAAACGAGTGGACCAAAGTTGAGAAAATTAGAATCATCAGATAAACCACAGCAGGCAGCCAGCACAGGCAGAGAGAGCCAGAAAATCCACCTCCGCCTGCTGGCCACTGACAGTAGAAGGCTTGTTTCCTGCAGGCAGCCAGTGGGAACAGAGACACATACCCAGGTGAGCCCATTGCGCCCCACCTGCAGGCCAATATTGGAGGCCCTTGCTTCCTTCAGGCACCCATCACCCACTGGGAGAATCAGAAAAACACGCTTGTGTGCCTGGCACCATCACAGGAGTCCCAATGTACACACGCAGGCTAAGAGAAGCAACCCCATCATCACTCACCCTTGGCCATAGGGGAAGCCCCAGTGTAGCTGCACAGGTCTGGAGAAGCCTGCTCCATGCCCTGCTACCTCCCTGTAAACCTGGGGTCAGGTGTCTGTCCCATTGCCCTACACCGTGGAGGGGCAGCAAATGTGGGGAGTGCCTGGGACCCCGGCCCCGCACCAGCTTGTTGGGCAAAACCCAAGAGAATTTCAAAACAAAGAAGCAAAGGCAATATCAGACCTCCAGCCCACACAGAGCAAGTCTGGGAGATTCAGTAATGGAAGAAAACAACAGTTACACACCTGAAATCTCTGAGAGGACAGCAAGTGAAGTAAGGAAACAACTTCATGAGATTTTAAAAGTCATCAAATCAGAAATCATGTCTCAGGTAAAAGAAAAATTGAAACACATAATGAAAGAATTGTTCTGTGTATCTAAATATGACATAGATAAAAAAGAGGAGCATAGGAAAATGATTAAAATGTTGAATGAACAATGTATAAAGGAATTACAATTCATGAAACATTAAAGAAGACATCTAGGAAGTTTAAAAATAGATTGAAAGCTGACAAAACTACTTGAAAGGACTGAAGATAGACTTTCAGAACTTGGAAACAGGATTGCAGCTAGCAATTGTGAAAGGAAAGATCTTTTAAAAGTAATAAGGGACCAGGAAATAACAATTCAACTGCTGCAAGACAATGCAAAGAGAAATAATTTAAGAGTAATAGATATCAATGATGAAGCAGGCATCAATTACTTTTTATTACAAATGTAATAAAAAGTCTATTTACAGAAGTAATAGCAGAAAACTTCCCAAACTCTGAAAAAGGATCTTGTAACAGATTAAGTGAGGCATGTAGAACTCCAACTAGCTATAACTAAAGTAAATCTACATTCAGACATATAATCATCAAGATCTCAATTTCAGCACAAGAATAAAATATTAAAAACTTTTAGAGAAAAGAAACAGATCACCTATGAAGGAAAACCAATCAGAATAACAGCAGATTTAATAACACAAACCAAGTCAAGAAGGTTTCGAGTGAAGTGTGTCAAATCCTGAAAGAAAACAACTTTCAGCCCAGATTGGTGTACCCAGCAAAATGATCTTTCAAATTGATGGAAAAATAAGATACTTTGATGATAAAGAACAACTAAAGGAATTCAGGACCACCAAACCAACCCTATAGAGAGTGCTGAAGGATATTCTAGAAAGAGAGATAAAGATGACCATGGTTCCAGGAACAGCAGCAGAGGAGGATTGCCAAATAGAACATGCAGTTGAATGAAGGGGAAAAGTTGGGAGTCAACAGCAGGATAGCACTGCAGAGACAAACCAGTATGTGCTGCTTGCAGCCATTAATGTAGATGGTCTCAATTCAGCTGTAAAAAGAAACACAGGAAGAGTGGATCAAGAAACAAGATCCATCAATATACAGTACACAAGAAACACATATAACTGGAAAGGAAATTCATAGACTGAAAAATCAAAGGAGAGAAAACAATTCTTCCATGCAGAAAAAAAAACAAGGGTAACTTGCCCTTCAAGCATAGAATGGATAAGAAACATATGGTATTTTCATATAATGGAAAGCTACACACCAATAAAGTAGGGTAATACCAAGGCTCTTGTAGGTAAATGGATGCAACTAGAGGCATGTTCATGGGCAAAACAGTTTGAACTCATCTGGGTGAACACCAGCATGGAAAACAGAAGAAGTTAGTGGGATCCAAAAACACAATAAATATTATAAAAGTGAGGAAAAGGTGGTAACCAATGTTAATTTCTTATTGTCTCGTCTTAAACTCTTGTAATGCTTTTACAATTTTGTTAGGTTTGATTCTGTTGTGTCTTGTTTACATTTTACTGTGTCTTAAGGTATGGGCAGCTATTTTGAACATCATGTGATTTATTATGGTAATCATAGTAGGCTTCCTATTATCTTATTTTGAAATCCTATAATGCCTTCATTCTTTTGTTTAATTGGTTGTATTCTGTTGTTTTTTTACTTGATTTTATTACATGTGATGGTATAAACAGCTATTTTGAAGAAAATGAGACATTATAGTAACTATTGTTCATTTCATGTTATTTGGTTTGTAAGTTCTATAATGCTTTCATTCTTTCATTTTGATTTGTTTTAGTCTGTTTTCTATTATTTGATTTCATTTTGTATGAGAATATAGACAGCTGTTTTTCAGAGAACAAGAGACATTATGGTAGCCATTGTTAATTTCCTATTGTCTTGTTTTGAAGTCCTATAATGCTTTCATTCATCTTTTCATTGGCTTTATGCTACTTTGTTTTGCTTTATTGTATTGAATGTGAAGGTATGGACAATGATTTTGAAGAAAACAAGAGATATTATAGTAACCACTGTTGATTTTTTGCTGTCTTGTTGCGAGGTCCTGTGTTGCTACATTGTTTAGTTCTGATTTGCTTTGTTCTGTTTTGTTTTATTCTTTTTAAAATAAAAACAAAATTAAAAAAAAGATTAACTGCAACACAACACACATATTTTTATTTCCATGAGTTTACAATGATATCAAAAGAGAGAAGAAATTTAAAGATTATTAGCAAATGAAAAATTATGATATTGTTATTTTAAAAATGAAGCAAATAAGTATTTGAAAAGTTAATTAGGTGAAACACTGCACAAGATTATGCATTTATTGCATCTTTTCTATATCGTCAATATATCAGAGTAACAAGATAGTTGATGAGGGAATGCCAATTTTTTAAACAACTTTCTTAATTTCTCATTAAATGATGAATAATAACATTAATGTATTTAATGAATTAACAAAATGAACAATGATCAATAATTGCTAATGTTACATATAAATATACATTTCATGAATTTACTGACACATATAAATATTCTATGAAGTTGTCTTGCAAAAGTCAAACAGACAACACATAACCTGAGTTTTAATCTTACTAAATCTTGTATCTCAGTCTAAAGTTAATTGGTTACTTGTGCTGCCAAAGTAAGCACAAGTCTGGAGTTAATTGGAAGACAGAAATTTTGACATGAGCTTAAAATAAAGAGTATTAATATAACACAGATGTAGTGAAATCAGGGATTGGGTGGTGTGGAATAAAGGCACTCTGAAAGAATGCAAGAGTGACAGATAAAAGAAACACTCACTGCCTGTATGACTGAGACAGAAGCACTAAGAAAGCAGCAGATCTAGAAGACATGCTCTAATCAAGGATGAATTCCAAACACCATAAGAGAGAGAACTGTCACCACATATTGGATGGCAAATTCTCAGAAACCATGTATTGTTGAAATTTTCACACTCTACCTTCTATGATATGTGGGAAGACCCCACATTACAGGAATTCACTGAGAAATAACTCTGTGAAGTGGCTGATACTACAGTTTCAGGGAGATACTTCACTTGAATCTTCCTGAAAAATAATTCCAAGGGTCATTAATGATCCTTTACTTAGCCAGGTCCCTGATATTGCTGGCTAAGAGAGCACACTAGAACCATTAAATAAAATTCCTTTTCTCCTCCAGGATCCCTGCTATACTGTTTACTGATAAAGCTTGACATGCTACGAACATGCAAAGGAAGATTTATGGTGGTATATTAATAATTAACCAATTTCTAGCCTTAACTTTAAATATAGGGAAATAGAATGAATAAAATGACATGTTTACTCCTTGGGAATATAATCAAAAAGATTTAAACTAAAAGGAAAAAAGGAAAAAACAACACATGGAACTACTTACTGTAACTGTATTTATAATATATTTTCATAATTTTGAAAGTTATTTTTGCAAATGTTATAATGCTAGGAATGGTGATATTTTAAAGCTCTTATATTTTGGGATGATATTCCAAAATTTTTACGTGAAAAGTGAAAGAGTGTTTTAGATTTTCTTTTATATAATACAATAGAAAGAGGAAGTAGATGGAAGTACAGAAGAGTGAAAACTGTCACAAGTTAATAATTATTAGTGCTTCATGATAGACACACAAGTGATTCATTATACAATCTTATTTTATAATAAGGTAAGAAAATACATAAAACTACATGCCCCTTCTCTATAAATATGTAAGAAATGGACACATAATTTATGAAAGTAGAAATTATTGTAATTTTATTGAGTATTGCAAGGTGACCTGAATGCAAATATTTAGAAAAAAACTGTCAGACCATTGCCTTTTTAAAAAATTGCCACAACTAGATGTATTTACTGGAATATTCTTTCAGCTCATCGAGAAACACAAAATCATGCATTTTTTAAAATTTCAAGACTTCCATAACATAGGGTCAAATAGAGTCCATATTTTAACATCATTGTCTACGCAAAACCCATTTTAAGGGATAGAAAGTATGTTCAGAAGTCTGAACTACTTGAAAACTTTCTGGAAGATAAAGGGAAGTTGACAGTGGAATGGCAGAGGAACAAAATAATTGTGAGTGATAAAAAAACTTGAAAAGAAAAACTTTCTAATTTTCTTTACCAGATTGACCAAGGCAAATGTGTTTTTGTTGATAGGCAAAATTGTCATGTAGTTACCTGTATTCCACTGGACCCTAGCTAAAAGTTGATAAATATATTTGTGCTTAAATCATTGTGAAAGCAAAAATTTCTTATCCATACTTTTATTTTTTTAACCCCATGACATATTTACAAATCTGGGTTTAACCAAATTCTCTTGGCATGATCATTTCACATTGATTCCAGTCCATTCAAACTGATGCAACATGCTCAAGTAGATATGTTCTAGAAACATAGGAAAATGAAACCACATATTTTAGACTGAGCTTGTGTCAAACTGTTTCAGATATCTGATCTTAATTCTCTAGTGCTCTACTGTTTTAACACTTGTTGACACTTTATGTAAATCTTTCTTCCCTATTTCCTACTACTGCTCACTTTCAAATTCTTTTAAACCTGTGAACAATTTTATACTCACTCTTACAATTTAAGTGCATAATTCTTTTTCAGGAAGCCGGTCTTAGATGTCTCTCCAACACATGCACTACTGCTGTGATTAAAAGATGCTTGATGCTTCCAATACAAGAGCTTTGTCCTGTGATGGGCTCCGTGCTCTGTGGAGTCACCACTACTCCAGAGGAATTGGGAGGAAAAGCAATAGATGTCTTATAACAGCAATGATGGTCTGTAATATAAGAGAGTTACATACTATTGTGTCCATAACTTTTGCTCCCCTTTGCTGCGTTTTATGAAAGTGTCTTATAATTTACACAATAGTTTCCTTATAATTTACACAACAGTAGGTCAGCAGCTGCAGGATTTAGTTCTCTTAATGCTTCTGAACAAGAGAGTCTCAGCAACCAGTGAGCAGTAATGACAGATGTTTTGGGCTAAAGACTGGACAACGTAATACACTTATGTTCTAACTTCTACTTTAAAGTGATATTATGTTCTAACTTCTACTTTAAAGTGATATTAGAGAACTCTTACAAAAGAGTTTGTATTTTGCATCCCATTAGACTCAGGGTGTTTAATAAAGTCACATCTGGCCTCCAGTCATGCTTCTTCTGTGATCCCAGGACATTCTGTATCACTGATAGCTAAAGAGGATTTCTAGTGCTTTTCTTTGACTTATGAAAGAAGAAAATATTAGACTTCTCTGAAACTACAGTGGTAGTATATCCTCTATTGTTTTCAAGTTTAAAATTCATTTTCCAGAATAAATTATTTATAGTATCTCCTTTCACTTTCAAAAATATCTTATATAGAGAATGAATTATATCTTTCTATTACCTGAAAGCAATGAGCATTGTCCATTCCACCTTTAAAACAGGTAAAACAAAAGAGGAAAATAACCAAAGCCCAGATCCTTGCAAAATCAATAGGGTGGTACCAGCTCTTAAAACATTACATTTATATTTCTCTTTTAATCGACCTATAAAGCAGTTAATGAAAAAATAAGTTGTGTAAATTAAAATGACCATGTATGACATAAATTTCTACATTAAATATAACTGTCTATGTATTAAGAATATTTTTTCTTATATAGCAGTAAAAGAAAGCAAGAAATTAAAATTTACATAATGTTTTCAAAACATTGATCACAAATGTAACTGTTACATATAGTTTTAACAGTAGAAATAATTTTAGAATTGGAGTCAAAGAAATACTCTTTTATTGTATTATTCATTGTGAAAATCAAGAGAAAAACTCATAGACAAAATGGAATATTGTCTATTATATAGATAAAAGCATAGGAGTTATGATTGGAGAAAAACTTTTAGTCAGAGAAAGGAGGCAGTTTCTAATTTTTGAACCACTACTGCAGATGCCAGCAAGTCTAAGTAATAATATATTTTTATTTGAGTTACTATGAAAGTTTTTACACTTTAATATATAAGATGAGATTCACGTTACTCTTTCTCATCTTTGGGACTTCAAATTACCTCAGTCTATCTGAAAATACATTCCTTTCACAAAGCTGATAAACCTGTCTTAAATTAGTTTTCCACACCAGTGTCTTCATGGCTAACGCAGAATAGTTCATTTTTTATAAGCAGATGTGCCACTTGAAGGGCACTTTATATATCCTGCCAGCTGGTATCCAATAGTAATCTGCACAAAATACTTATAAATGACAAAATGGAAAAATTCTATACATGAGAAATCGTTTTTTTAAAAATACAAAAAAAAATGCTATAAATAGGTAAAGAGTGAGGTCTTGAAAATTAGAAGGCCTGAATCTGAGGCTCCTTTCTCTCATGCCAGAGTGGTCAGAGCTTGGTCACCAGCTCCAGGGAGACTAAGAGACAAATATAACAATACATTAGAATGTACTGTTGAAGTACAAAACTTTATACATGTATTGACTGAAAAACTCATTGTTATCCCAGACACATTGAAGATAAAAAATGAGACGAGTGTAATAATATGAGCAGACGCCTAAATATACAGCCTACATGTGATGATAGAAAAAGACAAAGTAGAAAGAGCTGAGATATTTTTGGAATTGCAAGGCAGATTGGTAATATTGATTCCAATTAACAACCTAGTTATGGAAACTTTTAATTTATTCTTTTTTCCTTGCAAATAATATTAACCATAGTCATGGCATAAATAACTTTTGCTTTAATTTTTTTCAAATTCCTTTAAAAGTAAGTTGTGGAAGTATTTATTGCCTCCTAATTCTAACACTGAACACTCCTTCAGATTCTGAAGAATGCAGTAATTACAAATTGAGACCAAAGAAAAAAGTCAAAAGCACAAAAAGAACTAAAATGATACCACACTCATTCAATTAAAAAGAAGAAACTAGAATGCCAAACTACTTTGCCATGGGAATAAAGCCCTTGTTTAACTCAGCTTAGATCATGCAAGATTCAATGCCGACATTGTCAGGCTGCCTACTTTGTGAGTTTGAAGTGGAAAAGAGAACTCAATGTGGTAATTAGATAAGGTGTAAATCCCTAAGACTTTTTCAAGACAAAATATTTTCTAACACTAATAAAGTTACTTTTCATGCAGTTTACAGAAATTCAAAGTGACTCATTTCCAAATAGGTCTGCAGAAACTGATTCAAAGTGTAAAATACTATAGTTATCCTCTGCTGATAAAACACCTCAAAACTCAACGAAGAGAATAGTTCAGTAGGAGCACTTCATAAATTTCTAGAAAATGTAAATGTCTCCTCTATTCTAGCTATCACTTTGAACTTTAGGAAATATTAGTCCCATAAAAATAATCAGCAATCTGAATGAGCCTTCACCAAAGTTTACTGTACACATCAGTCTTTATAGAAGAGATTTCAACTAAACATGTGAAATTGATCCTTGTTCTGGAGCTCAGTGGTTGGGTACCTTAAAAGCCTGCTTGTTTCCTGAATCGTGCCTTGCAACACAGATGAGTTTAGTATTTCAAGAGCAGACACTAGGGGAAGTGGCCGGCCTGCCAACTCCGTAACAGACATCAGTATGTCGTCATGTCTCACAAAGACCACCTTTGTGGGCTACGTTCTTTTCCCATCAGGCCCACTGCCCTGATCTGTGGTGTGTTTTGAGTTTCTAAAGAAGGTTGATCCTCCCCAAAGTGATCTACTGAAAACTGAGTGTTGAAGCACACATGAAAAGTGAAAGGTACCATTTAGCACACAGCATAATTATTTTATGGCCTACTGAAGGTTACCAGAGGCAAGATTGAGATTTTAAGATGTGAAAGCCAGAGCTTGCTGTACCATAACATTTTTTGTATTTTCTGCAAACTGCTTAAAATTTCCCTTTTCTTGGATTGGTGTCTGCAAAGACGGAAGGAATAGGAAATGATATTTTCATGTGGCCTAGCTTTTTAAAGACTGTATAATAAAACCTCAATTAAAAGTGAACAAATATTGAATTTAATATCTTTAGTAGCCAGGCCTTTTCAAAAGGAACTAGCTTAACCTCAGGAAATAGTATAAGCAGTCACAGTGATTAAATTCATTTTTCCTAAAATTTAACCCAGTAAAGCACACCATTAAAGTCAGTATCATGAATAGACATCCAGTGTGAATACTTATTTTTAAAACCACATACATTTAATTATATACACATTCTATATAGTATGTGCTAAGTAGAAGAGAAAGTTTATGTTACTTCCAGTTCTCACTAAGATTCTGTCAATAAATAAATTTTTATGATACTTTATTAGATATAACAGTTCTAGAAGCACTCAGGTGCTATGAAATAACATCTGTGGTCTTAACAACTTGGAAAATGCATAATTAGAAGAAAAGACAAAGTGTCAAATAATGGATGTTTCATGAAAAAATAGCTAAATGAGTCACTTAGTGTAAAATGCTATGGAAGATAAGGAAGTCTTTTACAAATAAAATTCAATAGGAAATGACTAATCATCTTTGAAATAAATGCATGGCACTGAGCAATATGCCTTAAGTTAAATAAAGAAAAGTGTATGTCACTACAGAAACCTAATTTTCAATTATAACTGAAAGTGTCCAATTATGTTTGAAGTTAGGATTTTTTTACTTAGTGATAATGCAAGATCAGACAAATTCAGTTATCTTGCTGTACACTTTGGCACAACATTCAGTGAAATACTTTAGGTATTTAGCACTTTAGTATAAAATAGGCTTCTGTTGGATGATTTTGTCCATGTATAGGATTATGTAAGTGTTCTGAGCATATATAATGTAGGCTACTCTAAGCCATTATGGTTAGTAGGTTAGACATATACTGTAAGTTCATGTTCAGCTCAAGATGGGTTCATCAGAATGCATCTACATTGTAAGACATAGACATCTACAATGTTATTATTTCAATTTAATAAGAGCTCTTAGCATTTGAATAATATTTTTAACTAAGTTCTTTTATTATGTTTTCAATTTTTTTTGAGATAAAGTCTTACTAAGCAGCTCAGGCTGGCCTTGGTCTTGCTTATGTAGTCCAGGTTGGCCTTGAACTCAGCAATTCTCCTGCTTTGGCCTCCTGAGTGCTGGAATTACAGGTGTGTGCCAACATGCCTGGCTATATTTTTAATTGTATATTTTTATCTCTGACATATTTAAAAGTGATATTTCTGAATCAATTTTAGGTCATTAGAATCTGTTTACAAATAGACAAATAACTATCAATATATAATTTGTAGCAAAACTGTTTATCATAATTTTAGGCTGAAATTCTTTTTTTGTACCAAAATTTAAGCTTTCACGTATTTAATAAACTTTCAATAAGTACCTGTATGTGGTCTTATTCCTAGGCAAAAATAATATTAAGAAAATACTGATGAAATCTTGGAACTATTGCAACCTGTTAGGGAAGATAAAATAAATAGCAAGTTGTAGCAACTAAATAAGCAATTTCAATAAAATATGATGTGCAAATATGAGCAGTATTATGACTTGTGTTTAGGTGTTTTCCCAAAAGCCTTATGCAAGTCATAAATGGGGCTTTTTCACAAGTGATTGGGCCTAGATTGTATGACCAAGGAATTGATTCATGGTGAAATGCTAGGATCAAGGGCACAAGGTTTATGGGTGTGAGTGCTTCCCACCCTGAGCATCCTGGATTAGATAAAAGGGGCAGAAAGATGCTCTTAAGGTCTCTTGCTTACTTGCTTTTGCTGTCTTCTGCTTACCATGAGCTATTCCTCCTCTGTGACTTCCTCTGCAAAGCCATCCTACCTTGAAGCAAGCTGATTATGAACTAAAACCTCTACAAACTGTGAGCTAAATAAACCTTTCACCCTTTAATGTTGGTCAGGTATTTTAGTCTCGGCAATGGGAGAAAAGTAATGCAGATAAGGAAAAAATATACTGTGAAGTAGTAGCGTATTGAAAGGACTCCTACCTTTAAGCTGGAAGAAAGGTTTAAGGGTGAATCATGGGAACATTTTGGAGAACTGACATACTGAGTGAGACACACGTTGGACAAGGGCAAGGACAGAAAATGGGAAGAAGGGGGAGGGGAGGTAAAAACATTCTCTATACATGTTTGTGCATGGCCTGTTGGAAGACATGGCAATAAGACAGAGCCTGAAACAGCTAAAGAAATAAAATTAATCCCTATAGTTGCAACTTGGCAGGAGGAGGGTCACAACCCAGAAACCAGTTTTTAAAAATGCTACTAGTAAGCTGCTGAAAATCTCATAAATTTGTTAAGTAAACTTGCAATCTTGGCAACTTGACAAGGATTTGAAAGTGAAAAGTAAAAGACTATCTTGACAGGATCAATGAATTAGAATCTCTAATGAATCAATGAATTAGAGCAAGGCTAAATGGTAGGCAGAATCTTTGGTAAACAGAAAATTTCAATGATCGCCTCGGATATACAATCAACAGGATTCTATGATTTATTAAGTGTAGAGAGAAAATTAGAAAATAGCTCCCAGATTTCTGGTGTTAGAAATGAATAAAATACGTTCCTATTTACTAGTGTGAATAATAAAGAGAAGAAATAAGGAAGATTTAGTTTTGCATAGTCAGATGTAATATACCTGGAAGACATCCAGGTGAGCATTTTCACAAGAAGTTGTAACCTAGAACATGAGAGAGAGGACGGAGAAAATATCTGGATTGATGAGTCACCCATCTATACTGATAACTGAAGAGACCTGATAACTGAAGAAATATCTCATACACTAAGATGAGAAACAGAATCAGAACAGTCCTGTGATTTTGTATTGCAAATTGAATAAAGATAGATCAATGTTCTACCCAGAACCCCGGTTCACATCAAATAATAATGGTTCCTAAGAAATAGTGTACTTTATTTAAATAATTACCAGCATGAATACCTATGAATATTTCAATTCTCAAAATTTCTATGTCCATTGAAAAGACTTTTCAAAGTGTTACATAGACAACTCATGAGTATATTTTATTCTGAGACTTAAAAAAAATTGAAAACAAAACATTCCTATTGTGTAACATCATTTTCAAGCTAAAGCAATTTGCCATGTAGGGTAGTTCCTTTCAGATTTATATTACATGCCTTTACTCTGATTATGCCAATTTAAGCTTGCCATATAAAGTGGTGTTGTTAAACACTCAAGATCACATTAAAATTGGATATTTTCTTATGTTTAAATTGTTTATCCTTTTATAGTTGTTTATATATTAAAACAAATTCTGAAACAATTACAATCAGTGGATAAAACCCTAGTTCATAAATATAAAAATAGGATGAAGCCAATAATTAAGCAAGAAATAATTCAGGGATATAGTTTTGAGATAAGCCCCTGTCAAAAACTGATCTTGTGAGACACACTTTAATACATATCCATGTCCTAAAAGGATGTGCCGGTCATTTATACACGTTCCTAGTAATAATGTACTGTAAAAGTCACTGAGAAAAGAGCCAACCTAGACTGTACCTGAGCAAAATCTAAATTTGTGTAATTTGATATGATATAAAATCAGATGGAAAAGACTTGAATATTTATGGGAAGATTTGCAGAAATGGTCACCTGCAGTGGCAAATTAGGTTGAGCCTAAGAATTAAAATAATTGTTTATTATTACATATCTCTAATAAACAGTGTCTTGTGTACAATTTTCATTGTATTATAAATTTTTCTCTGTCAAATACTTTTTTATTCTACCTTCTAGGACTTTGTATGGTGTGAGTTATAATTAATTTTCTAATATTGTCCTGAGGAAATTCTTTCTCAAATTTAAATATAACACTTTTTCAACAAGGGATAATAATTTCTCAACATATGCTAATTTACTTACTCTTTTTTATCTGCTCAGCTAAGCAGATAAATAAAAAAGACCTATCAGGCTAAACAACCCTCAAATTTTATGTCATGGATTTTAAATCCCTGTTTTAATAAACAGATATGTTGCTCTAAAATAAAGTGAATAAAAGAAAGAGAAGTAGGTTTTTGGGAAGTCAGTTTGAATCTTGGCATAAATTTGAGGAGTAAAGTAGCCCACACTTTCCATTCCTAGAAAGCTACTTTCCATGAGACTGTGAGATGCTCAGAGGAAGCCATATTCATATTCCTAATTATAGCTTTTCCTTTTTTCCCCATAACTGTTTGTACAGTGAACCTTTGAGGACTACTTGCCTCCTTGGCAGAATATGGCCTATGAGGAAAGTCACTTTGGGTATTATGTGATGGTAACACAAAGGTTAACTTTTCAGGTGTCACATCAACAGCTCAATCAAAAACATAAAGACAGCTCCACCCTGATCTTGTCTCTCTGTGTCTTTTCCCATTGTTGTCTCAGGGAGAATGATTTCTCACAGAATCTGTCCTGCCATTCTATTGAGGAGTAGATATAAGAATCCCAAACACCCAATAAGCTACTGTCTCATGAACAAGGGGAAGCATCTTTCCCGGGGGAATTGTATAATTTACCATTATGCATACTTCATTCTGCCTGCTCAAAAAAGAAATGATAAAAATCTGCTATATTAAATATGAAGCACTATCAATCATAAGTGTACTCTCTGAATATAGCAGGGTTTAGTACTTACTTTGTTGTCTAAATCCGTATTTCTAATACTAAATTTGATATCATTATGTCAACACATGATTTTTCACTGAAAGTAATGAGGAAACATCTTTGAAACATATCAGTGTTTGAAAAGAAATGCTTTATTGCTATAATTTTGGCACAGTAATTAATATTTTAGGGGAACATGACAACACACTTCTGCTTTATTACTGTATCTCACACTGCTACAATTTCAACACTTACAATCTGTTTTATTTCTATTGTTGGAATTGCCAGGGATTATTATTTTCTACTGTATTTTAAAATTTTGAGCATTCAATACGAAATAAACTAAGAATGAATAAAAGTTAAAATTCATGCCTACCAGGCAATCTAAGATGGTATCACGAATTCATACTTCTTCCTTATCTACTGTATTCATTGTGTTTCTGCAGTAAGCCCAATATTATGTTCTCAGTCTGGAGTTTAGAAATAGATTATTATCTTTTACCAAAATTTCAAAGGAAACATGCTACTGAGGTAAACATTTCAACTATGTCATGTTTCTTCAGCATGATTTCCAAATGTGCAGTGTATGACAAAGAAGAAAAAAAGTTGTCCAAGGATAGAGATGTCATTTCAAATGCATGAGATCTACACTTCACTTCTTTGATTTCTTTGCTTTCTGAGAAGAAACAGATTCATTAAGAAATGGAAGGTAATTTCTTTGCCTAAGACTTGATAGTTACCTTTCTCAGATGGTTTAGGGGAGAAGCAAATTTTCAAAACCAGATTTATAAAGCCTTTTAATAGCATGATACAAGTAAAAAATTTATATTTATGTGTTTAGAATTATGTATATTACAAACTCTGTTAAGCACAAAACTATCATCTACCATGAGTAAAATTCAAAGACGCAAACCAAAACATACAAATTTTTATCATAAGGAAAATTTAGACAGATAATAGATTTCAGATCAAACATAAGTATATAAATGAAGACTACATCACAGTGTCTCCCTGGTTCAAGAAACTGAAAGAAAAATGTAAAATGCAAAGAATTATTCAAAAGGAAAGAGAAGCTAGAGTGAGAAAAAAGGAAAGGAAGCATGGAAAAGGAGAAAAATGATTTTAAAAAAGAGATAAAGTGGAAACAAATTTTGTAAATAGGGAGGGAAAGAGGGGTTGAAGGGAGGAGAGAGGATTAACAGAAAAAGAGGAATAAAAATATATCATGTAAAGGTGCAAATGCCCTATTATTAATTTGATCACTATGCATATCTGAAATGTACCAACAAATTCAATTTAAAAAGAAAATTACCCAATTGAAACATAAAAAGGAAAAGATTAGGGAAAAGCATAACAAAATGGAGCATTTGAGAACTCTGAGGCAATATCAAACAATATAACACATGTAAAAATCTAAGTATTATGGATTTACAGCATATATAAGAGTAAAATATCTAAAATTTCTTCAAAAGGCAAACTGAGCAATGTAAAATTGTACAATCTGGTGGAATTACAGTATTTGAACAATTGTACATTGTTTTAGGGCATCACTAAGAACTTAAATAATAAAATAGAAATAATAAACCAATAGTAAAAATAAAATAAAATTTTATTTTTATTAAAATTATACACTAAGTAGTATTTCATTCATAAAGAATATAGTTGCCACATAATCACTTCTTTGCTTCTTTTTTAAACTTAATTTTAAAAAATTCCTGTATATTTTTAACTTTGTTTAGTCAAATTATATGTTACCTATTGAGCACTGGTAGTTGTTCTGAATTAATCTGGTTAAAATTTTTTTCAATAATGTATTAATAAACCTTAGTTCTCAATTCACTGTAAAAATTTTTGAATTAATATTTATAACTTAAAAAGTTTCTTAACTTGAGCTTATTTAAATGACTAACTATATTTTGGTTGCTATGTTTTATCTATAAAGTTAAACATAACTTTATGTTTGGTTGCTATGTTTAAATCCCTTACTCTAGGTTTTAAAATTCTCCAAGCTATTTATAGAAATTAGAAAATATAGTATTTTAAAATGGAAAATTGAACATGTGATTGCAGCCTTGTTATTTAGCAGCTAAATATCCTAAGAGAGTGCTCATGCTGTAAGCCTCAGTCTCCTCGGCTATTCAGTGAATGATAGGGTGCTTCCCAGACATGGATGCCGTCTTCCCAAAATAAATCTTGCTATTTCCTGAATGTTATCAGGCATACTCCTGGAGGAGATACTGACTGAGCCATCACTCTGAGGGATGGAATTGTATTGCTGTGTCATAGTTGCTGCTTCTGATAACTTCGTCCTTAGCTAATCTACATATGACTCCCTTGAACACAGAAATTAGTTCGGATGATTCAATTCATGCCAAATACACAAAGGGAAGAATTTCCTGGAATCTATGGGGTACAAAAAGAAACATGTAGCAGCCAGCTCTCCTCCTGCATTTTTCTTGCTTCTACAATGTTCCTGTAGTACAGCCTGGAAGTTCGACCTCTTTGTCACCATGAGCTAGCAGCCTTACTTAACGCTGACACAGTGCCAGGCAGTACCATAGAGACAAAAGAAACAGGATAAAAACAATTACAAAAACTGCTTTCACTCTGAGTTTTTTTCATTAAGTGTGTTAGTTTTTCTCTTGCTGGGGCACAATACTGACATCAACTATTTAAAGAAGGAGGGGTAAAATTTGGCTCAAAGTTTCAGGGGATCCAGTCTGTGTTTGTTAGTGTCTAACACAGAAGCTGCATGGGGGAAGAGAGTGGTGGAATAAAACTGTGTTCATGACAGATGGAAGCAGAGAAGGGGAACTTGCCAGAGACAAAGGGGCCAGGGACCAGACATGGCCTCTCAGGCAACGCCCCCATGATACACATGAACACACCAGAGGTGTCTTCCACCAATCTCCCCGGTGGGTTCCAAAGTCAGTAAATGACACTCCATCCTAGATGACACAGTATCTCACTAAATTCCTTATATTTTAAAGTTTTGCTTTAGTAATTTATGTTTTTCTGTAATTGTTTGTGTCATTGTTTTCTACTTTCAATAGGAAGAGTAAACAGGGATGGTTTAAAGCAGTTATGCATTTTATTTCTTTTCAAAATTTATATAAGCACGTTTCATTTTATATTCTGAAAAAATTAAGGTCTGTTTTTTAGGAAATACTCCTGTTGAATATGTTCTTATAGAGCCTCTCTCTACCCTCCACTTTCTTATTTTCTGCCCTGGAAGACTTACTTTTCTGGGTCACACAAAAAAGCCTCTCATGCCCCTTAGCTTCTTTTGGGTTGAAGAAGGTCAGCAGAAGATGGAAGGAAGGGAATAGGCAGAAGTATAAGTTTATTTGTATGTTGTCATGCTAATTCAGCCCTTGAGTTTAGCAGAACATGTCCCTTTACTGCATCTCCCAAGACTGCTCAGTTTACTTAACTGTCTCCTTCTGGTCTCTGGTCTTGGTCTCTTACTCTGTTTAGGAGTGGTCAGAGCCTAGCTGTTACTGCACTGGGTTACTGTACTTCTTTTACTATAAAACTTCATGGATTTGTAAATAAAACTTTGGGAGTGTTTGAAAATTATTTTAGTTTGTATGTACCATCTGTTTCTGGTTAAGACTCTAGTTTATACACAGTATGATTCAAGTCAGATAAAACAAGTATTAACCAAACTATTTTGTGGCATGTCCTAAGGACTTAATTTTATGTAGACTAGAGGTTTTCCTCTATTATAAATTTAGTAAAGCATTCAAAGCACATTGTATTAGTATGGATAAATGATAGCTTTTGATAGAGTTTGAACTATTACTAAAAGATTTTTCAATAAATTTTGTAAATTCTTATTATGAAGCAGATAATCTGCTTTTTTGTAATAATAATAAAGTTTTTTATTAAAGGCAAAATCTGTTATGATGCATAGTGAACTAGCACAGTTTAGGTTTATGTCTTTTGATTAAGTTTAATAGTACTACTTACCTGTCCTCATACCTAATATATATCAAAATTAGCCAATTTGGATACCTGAGAGGTGTTCAGTCACAATGGATTGTATTTTCTGGGCTACATATTGTACAAATAACCATGTCATTTTTGTAATTTCATTGGATATAAGCTGCTTTATATCAGGGTTTTCATAGATTCAAGAGAAGATATCTCCATGGGAGGCACTGGCTAGTGTACCTATGAGATGGCTATGTAAAAGTGGCGCTTTTAGAACCACATGCCCAAAACCTCCCAGGATGCATGGTTAGAGATTGAAAGATAGCCTACAGGGCCACAATCCAAGCGGGAGTAAAACAAGGAATGGATTCTTTGGCCTTGTCTTCTTCATAGTCCAATTAATCACTTAGATTGCTCCTAAGGTCAGTTGTGTAACAGACTACCCTAATCTTACCTTAGTCTGACCTTCTTTCCTTCCCTTTTCCCTACATGAATTCCTGAACTTATGTCCTTTCTTTATCCTTTATCCTTTATCCTCGATGCCTGATTCTATCAATAAAAAGTCACAGAAGCTTCAGTTTGGGACTGTCTTTACAGGACACACATGAAGGGATTTCATTTAGGAGAAGTCCATCCGGGCCTTTGTGGAGTTTGAACTGCACATTGATGCCAAGTGATCTTTCATCTTTTGCACCATGCCATGGTCATGAACTGTGACATATCTCATGCTAGGAAGATTTCAGTGATGACTTTAAATTACAGCAGGTAGAAACCTAATGCATTAGGAATTGAAGACTCGATTTCTACTTCCTCAGGAGAGTAATTATGTTCAGTCCCTTTAAACTCTAGGTATGTGAGTTTTAATGTCTGATTTTGAATCTATATGACTTAGTGTGACAGTCCAGGCATTATATAAATGCCTAATTTCAGTATGCCTTATTGGGTATGGGTAGTCAGAGAATAGTTCTAAATTCTTGCTGCTTTAGGTTTAAAATCCCCATTGGCTACCACTGATGTGAAATGACAGTTACCCCTTGAATACTGATTAATTTACTTTACATCATAAACCCACTCAGTGAAGCAGTCTGTTTTTCTAACTTATGAATAATTATAGGGCACTATCAGGTGCTTCTGGTTTTGGTTTTACAAATAGTATTTGCTTAAACAGATCTCACATTATTAGAACTATGATTATCATTTGTCCAAATTTTTCTTAATAATCAGGAGATGATTTATTAAGGCATATCAGATGTGGCTTTTATTTTACTTTTGTACTATGTGTTAAAAATTCTAATGGTGGTTAAGTATTGTTTAAAAAGAATAATAGTCTATAACAATAAAAATATGAAGAAGAGAAAGGGGAAAGAAAACTGGTAAAATTCTTATTTCTTCCAATATGAACCATTTCATTAAATTTATAGAGGGGAAACTGCAAGAAAAATAAGTCTATTATGTGTAACTAACTGAAAAACCTAGTTTATTTTTTTTGTAGCAATTTATATTCTATTTTCCCCCCTTCTTCCTGTACTTCCTCAGATTTGTCCAGTAATCTAAAACTAGGGCTGGAAAAAACAATAATAGAAATTTCTTATGAGGTCAAAACTACTGCTGAGTGACTGGCCTCTTCTTATGTGTGTACGATTACAGTCACAGGAGTTTTTTGGTATAATTGAATTTTTATGAATATTATGAACTGACTTAGGTGTGTCACTCAATAAAGAGTTTGATAATGATATGAAAGCTCAATACATATTAGTTTCATTAATTCTCAAGAGAACTGTCTAAAAGTATTTAGTTTATCTTATTTTTCATAGAACTCATGGGGACTAGATAATATTTATTTAGCATTCACATATTACATATTTCAATCAATATTTTAAAAATTAAATGTTAGTATGTAAAAACAATGTAGTCTTTTAATCAGTAATAATGTGATATATGTATATCAAGCCTAGATATAAATTAGCTAGCATCTTTATATTATAATTTTTTTTTCTTTTTGGTACCAGAAACCAAACATATGACCTCACACTTATCAGGCAGGTACTTGTGCCATATTTACATTCTACATCAAAAAGTATTTACTTAACAGTATTGAATATTTTACATATACTCCCAAAATAGACTTTAGTAAATAAATTTTAAGAGGTGCATGCATGATGTAATAATTTAGATATACTTACAAATAATGTCATTTTCATATGATGGAGGTAGATAAATACTGGTACTATCAGCTTTAAATTTTTACTATATGGGCTTTTCTTTATTTTACTCATAGATTAAATTAAAATGACCTACATTAAGGACCAAAAAATTAAAATCAAATGTTTATAAATTTAATTACATAAATTTCTTTAAATCTCTATGCAAATCTGGAGATCAAATACTTAGACATTCAAATCCCATTTCATTGAATGAAATTTGTTTCTAAAAAGCAGGACAAAGCCTCTACTAAGAGCTTCACCACAATAATAAAAAATATATGCATGAAAGTAAAATGTACCAATAGTCAGAAGTATGTTAAAACGTTAATTCTTAATACAAATCACCTGGATTTGTTATTCTAGGGAAGCATATACAATTTGAAAAAATAAATAATTGTTTTCAAACTATCCCAATTAGTCACTTAATCCATGAAGGTTTCTAAGCCTGGGATATTGCCGCTTCATTTATTGCTGTGAGAAGAGCGGGAAGATGTTTTGATTTCCCTCATCCTTCATGATGTTTGTCAAAGGCGGCTTATACTGAGCCTGAAGTCACTAGCTACTTTATTTACTTTCATCAGCACGAGTAAATAAACATTGTTTTCAATACAGATTGAAAAAAAGGACAGTTAGTGGCATAGTCAATGATTCATAGAACACATTTAAAGTGATCTTTAAGAATGTGAAAGTAGAGTAAGTAACTGAGGCCAAATTGTAAAGATTCCAATGCTGGTGCTGACATACATGAAAATGTGGACAAATTACTTGAGTATTTGAACAAAAAAATGATTTTTGCTGTGTGGAATGTAATACAACATCTGTTATTATCTTGGCACATTCCCAAAATTTGTGTGCTAAAATAGGCATCTCCTCTAAGATATTTTAATTTACTGATTTTATGTGTCCTTACAGAGTAGTTTAGATTAATGCAATACATGTATACATTTGTATATTAATGAAACGAGTGTGATAAACATTGGCATTTCTTTAATCACTAATTAATATTTTGGAAATTTCAATCTCTTTTTTTCTAATCGTTTTTAAATGTAGATTTTTTTGCGAAATATTGACAAATATTTCAGCATGTACAAAAGCCACCTGGAAAGCTTCCTGTTGTATGAGCCTTTTATTTTTGGACACTATCAATTTTAGAATATCCTTTTTTGTCTTTGTCTCCCTGTATTTGTGATTCACTGTCTATTTCTTAGGCCTGGAAATGATACAGAACAAGACAAATCATTCTGCCTCTGTATTTTTTTTCCAGCTTAACAATTTTAAGTCTTTTTTTTTAACACACTTCAAGTGGTACTCATCTGAATCCCTGGATCCTCTGGGTCCCCTGATTCTGGAAGAGATCTTCATGTTAACTTTTATATTAAACCATGCACAAACGTAGGATATGCTTTCATTTTGTTTTGGAACACATTTGTTTATGTACAACAAGCATTATTTCAAAGAAGTGGCCAGTTACTGTACTGTACTGTAATGAGGGAGTCTTCAACTAATTATTTTTTTTAAAGCAGGGTGGTGCAAATGATAGGCACAAATAATAAGCCTTGATTAGAAAGAAGAGTGTTAACTTTTGAGTTAAGCCTGGAAAATGAGAAATATTTTCTGAATTGAGAAAAACATATCTTTCAGTTGAAGTATTAGGAAGTGGAAAGACAATGCAATGAAACACTCTAACAGCTTGAGAATTAGGGAAGTAGTGGGTTTAATCTATGATGTCTAAATAGAATATACTGAAAAAAAATAATGAGGTCATAGCAGCAATTGGGAAATGAGTTGTCAAGAGGCCTGTGTGCCATGATGAAAACGATATATGTTTAAACAGTAGGAGGAAAATTTTTGAGGACAAGAATAAGCTTGATTTGATAATATTAATATTAAATTTACTATTGACACAATTAGATAAATGCTGCTTCCCCAACTATTTGTTGGTTACCTACAGGATCCAAAAGAGGAGAGCAACACAATCCTGATGCAGAAGCCCCAGTCCCCAGTATAATCTGGCAAGAACTCTTGGTGCCGTGGTACTTGCTTCTAACTCGTCTGACATCTGAAGTGGTCACAGACCTGCTAAGCCACTGTGCTAAAAGCATACTTATTTATTTAACTTGAATTAATATGAAAATAATAGCAGTCTATCTTTGTTTTACTTTTTGCTGGTGCCATATTTGAAGAAACCACTGCTATAATCAGCAGAAACGGTAACATGGAATAGAAGACAGGACAGATTTCTGAAAGTGGAAACATGGATAAGCTCTCTGAATTACTAGGCCTCATTTATAGGTGCGTGTGGGATGTGGAGACCAAATTGAGAGAATTACGTGAGGGTCACCAGCTGTAGTAGAGTCAGCCCTCCGTATCGATGCATCGGGATCCTCAGATTCACCAGACCACAGATTAAAATATTCAAGGAAAGAACACATCTGCACTTTCTCCTTATTATTCCCTAAACAAATAATATAACAACTTTTTATGTGGCATTTGTATTAGGTATTACATGTAACCTAAAGGAGATTTAAAGTATATGAGAGTACATGCAGGGTCATGCACAAATACTATGTCAATGTATTAAAAAACTTGAGCATCCATGGATTTTGTATCTTCTTTGCATTCTAGAAACCATCCTCCATGAATGCTGAGGGAAGACCACATGTATTTTCAACCAAAATTTATATAAACAAGAACTCAATCTCAAATAACTCTTATGTTTATACATTCTGTGTCTGTTAGAGAAATTACAAATGTTTATTTTTTAAAGTATTTTATGTATGTGTTAACTTATACTCAGGAATACAGTAGTTTAAATTTCACTTTTGTTGAGAATAATGCATTTGATCTTATTGGGTAGATGGCATATCTTTCTCCACTTGAGCAACAAGAGTTTTGTTAATGAACAATGAATACAAAAAGATTGATTTTAAGTCTAGGACTACAATAATCATTTGCTTCTAACACAGGCCACTAATTTACTCCTCTCAGGTACTTGATTCATTTGCAATAAAGCCAATATTGCCATTTTTTCATGCCACAAATTTACTGTGATATCTCCACTTACATTGTCTTTTCAATTGAGCTGTTACTTTGAGGTCACAGAAGTAATGTCTCACCCTAAGGTTTAAGCTCTTATCTTCCAGAGATCAAGGGCATCATCATTATTGTTTAGAAAGATTTTTAAGGTTAATATGGAATAAGAAATGTATTTCAATACAAAATTGTTCATAAGTGAATTATATTTTTTATAGAACTGCATCATTTACCAAATTCATAGGTTAATGACATTTGGTATATTTTTTTTCTTCTATCTATTCCAGAAGTGAAAATTTCCTGTATAGGAAAAGAAAAAAAGAAAGTGTATTTGGAAATGTCTCTCTATATCACTGGACAGAAAAATATATATATATATGTATATATACATATATGTATGCAACAAGGTTCTGCTGATGAGAGTCACAAAAGATGCATTTACATTAAATATTAGGATAGATCATTCATCTATATGAAACAAACCAAAATGTTTTGTAGCAACGATACATCTTTTGTTTATTTTATTATATGTCCAGAACCTACTTGTATAACTAGTATTCTAAATGTGAAACTTGGATAAAAATGAACCATATTTTGGGATAATGCCCTTGCTACAACTTTATTCAGTACCTCAATTACAAAAACCAGGTAAAAGTAAAATGTAAGATTTCTCATTTGATCTTTCATAACAATTGAGGTCAATTTAATGTAATCTTCTAGAGTGCTCTATTTGTTGAGAGTATTTTCTCCATCCTATTTGAAAAATCTTCAGTCACTTCCTGTTGGAGACCACTATGAAACAGCTCTAAGCAAGATTTGAAATTAACTAATTAGCTTTCTATGTTTATCTGTGAGTCTGTCCTAGGCTTAAGTTCCTTACCTGGCTGCAGGAGCTGATTCAAAGTAAGTGAACCTCTATGAATCACTGGTCCTGGCTGAGGCCTGTAGTGGCCTTTGAGGCCAGAGATACCTCAAAGGGCAGGATAAGCCCACAGTGAGGACACCTGGCTCAGACCCCAATTAAGCAGATAGAGACTGCAGCTATAGGCATCTCACTCCTGCTGTCTCATTCCCACCATAAATGTCATCATGGAGATACAACAGTTCTCATAAATTGACATGATTTATTACTTGGAGATGTCCTTGAAGTGACTCCCAAGATCCTGCTCATTGCCTGTGCTTTCCTCAGTTTCCCCACTCTTTGTTTTGCACCTAATAAAAATGGGTGGTCCAGAGAAGCCTTTGGTTTAGCCCTCAGCATCGCAAACTCAGCTAAAGGGGTTTGACTTTCATGGAGCCCTAACATCATACCCCTTGTCTCATTTATTTAAGTCTTTAAATACACTCATTTGGGAGATTGGAGATCTGGGTTAGGACTTGATAACTTCCCACTTGTCATGAAATATATCTAAACTTTCTTAGTCTCACAAGCAAGATTTTATTGGTCAGTACAAGAGCTACTTTCATTTTTTTAAAATTTCCAATGGTAACATCTTTGAAGAATACTAAATTAGGCTTATTTTCTGAAAATAATTTTCATTATCTGATATCTGAGCTTTTGTTTGAGTCATTTCTTTAAAGGAAACAGAATTCTTTCCTTTTTCTCTTCCACTTTCTTTCCTTCCTTGACCTGACTTGGAATGCTACCATGGATCTTGAAGAATGTGGTGATATTTGGAATTTTGGGAAGTACATCACTTAGAGAAATTCTAACTTATTGAGTTCTTGTATTACAAGCTGGCAATAAACTTGCATTTTCTAACTTGCTAGCAATATAGTACATTCCAGGTTTTCTCATTTTTTAAAAGGATGATTTCCACCTGAAAGAAAGACTCAATGGAAATAAAACTGGATGGAAAAAGATTTCTTTATTCTATGTACAATTTGTCACCATCACATCATCATCTCTAATATCTTCCTGGATTGTTTAGTTGGTGAAATCAGTGAAAATATTTGCTGGAACATTCCAGTTTTGTTTTGGGAAATACAACACTGTAATTTCTGCAAGTTCTTTACAATTCTCATTCAGAACTGGAGAGAGTCCTTGCTTAATATTTCCATTCTGCATCATCAGCTCTGTACTTATCAACAGCATTTCTATCAAGAATATCATCTCATTTCCATTTCTGTTTAACTCAGCACATTGAGCTTCAAAAATAGCTGTTGTGGGGTTTTGTTGTTTCACGTTGCTTTTATGTTATTGTTTTTTAGGTTTGCTTGCTTCTTGATTTTTCTGTTTTTTTATTTTTTCTCTTTAAAATAAAATTTTTAAAAAATCACAAAAATAAATAAAAAATTAAAGAGTGCTGCATCTGATGAAGAGTGTATACAAGGCCAGATGCCTGGAGGCCCTTAAGTAACCAGTGTTGGGACCCGGAAGTGTTGTATGGGGTGCATATTTACCTCGTGGGATGCTGACATTTCATTGAGTACTGCAAGCAAGAAATTCTCTGTTTCTACTTAATGCTTGTAAAACACTGATTAGTCAAAAAACTAGAAAATAAAAGATGAACACGCAAATTTTGACAAGTAATTACATCATATGCCAAAATTTATCTACTGGATTACTATTTTTCTTTAATGTTTAATAGCTGCAAATTTTTATAAATACAACTGGTATCTTGTATATTTTAAGTAGCACATCTATGCCAATGGTATTATGATATGTAATATTGTAGACTTACATAAAGAAGTCAAGTCAGAGAGCTCTCTTTCCTTAATGGCTAGTTTAGAACCTGACTTAGCAACACTAAATTATTTTTGAAAATTTTCTTGACCTTATGAATATTCTATCAACCATCTGTTGTGTAGAATAATCAGTCATATGCTTAGGAGTATAAAGTAAAAATTAATTTATACATGATGTACAAAGTTAATGAGCTTTATAATAAAACAAAATTATATCTAGGCACATAAACATTCTATTTATGCAGCACATTTTCAAGTATAATTTCTCAGGGTCAAAGAATGTTTTACAAATTTTCACAAAACACTAATGCTGTATGTCAATATGAAAAAGATCATAATCGCTTTAGCATCATATACACTGATGGGATTACTGTTTCACAACATCATAAAAATGATGCATTCAGCTTACCTTCCATTTTCCATTTTGCTTGAAATTTCTCATGTGTCAGTGCCTACATACTTACTATCACACATTTGTTTCCACAAAGCCTAACACGCTGATATAATTTGATGATAAAACATCAGTCATACCAACATGTTGCCTTTGTTTTTCTCTTATTAATTGTAATAGCATCTATTTTAGCACATATTAACTATATAGAGAATTTAATTATGGCATTTTCACAGATATGCCTGTAATGTACCTTGACCATGTCCCCTTCTCCACCTGAGAGAAAGGCTTGTTATGGTTTTTATCTAGATGTCTTCAGGGAGCTTCATATTCTCCTAGGCAGGCTGTTGGAAGATGATTAGATTATGGGGCGTCCTATGAGGAGGCGGAGTTTGGGCTGAAGAGGTGTGTCACCAAATGTGTGGGTTCGTCTCCCTTCCCAGCTGATCCGTTCACTCTCTGTGTCCAGCAGCTTCTCTGACATCCCTCTGCTGTGCAGCTCTACCTTGGAGCCAGCCTATTATGGACTGAAATGGGAGCCAAAATAGACCACTTTTCTTTAATTTGAGGAAGTCAGGTGTTTTGTCCCAGAGAGGAAGAAAGTAAGACAAGGGTCAATAAAAGAAAAACTAAACAGAAAGTGCTTCCTCTCATCGTCTATCTGATACCTTGGTGGGTCGGTTAGGAGGAGAAATATGTCTAAAAAATGTACCGAAGCATTTGAGTTTTGCTGATTCTCCGAATCCCTTCTACTTCTCCATTAGTCTCCTTTCTACTTTCATGTTTTTTTCTCTTTATATTCCACATATGAGAGAGGAGATAAGATGCTTTTTTTCTGAGTCATAAGCTGAAAACACAGGGGTTTCAAACTGACACTAACTTCAAACTTCCTAGTGTACTCATTAAATTCCATACTCAGTAGAGATTTGGGATCTTTACATTTTTCTTGTGGTTTAGATATTAACATGTAAATTTCATCTGACAGTAAGAAGGGGCGCAATAACCAAAGATGTGTTAAGCATTTATACAGATCATGTATCTGTCTCAGTGAAATCTTCATTTTTAATTTGTGATACTTTTGTGTTGACTTGAAATTTAAGTTTGTATTACCACAGGAAATGTAATTATTTAGTTGTTTCCATAGTATTACTATTACTGAAGGAGACAAATCTGAGGAACAGTACTCAAAATTATATAGTTACAGACAAATCTGAGGAACAGTACTCAAAATTATATAGTTACAGTTTACTACAAATTACAAATGGGTTTTTATCTGGGCCATTTATTTTCATTTGACCATTCAGGTAGGTTTGGAAAGTGTCACTGACCACTTTGGTAGCACTTAAAGTGCTACCACACCCAGCTTTTTTAAACAACTAGGCAAATTTGGGAAAATTTTAGAAAATGCTGGCATATAGACCTTAACTCAGAATGATTCATTTAGAATTTCTTGAAGCATAAGAGTAACAGTGTATACTTAAAATACTTATTAAAACTATTACATATTCAACAATTTTAAAACAGTAACCCTCAAACTTTCAGTACATTGGAATCATATGGGGAGGTCTTTAAAAACTGCTTGTCTCTGGGTCACCTCTCATGCACTCCAACTTATCAGTGTAAGGTGCAACGTGGGTGCTGTTTGCCAAAATTCCTCTGGTAATTCTAATGGGAACAAAGCTATAAGCCACAATTATTAGCATGTGCCTTTTCCATATCAATATACTTTGTCAGAAGTAAAAATTGGGTGTTAAAATGTGAAGGTCTAAAAAGTAGCCATTTATAAAACTCTAAAAAACAGATATAGAAAATCTTCAGAATAAAATATTCTAGCTTTCCTGAACTCAAATAATGTTCTAGGTATGTTTTGTAACAGGCTGTTCCTTTAGAAGTTATTTTTCCATATACATACATGGTTTTTTTTTAATTTCCTTTTTAGCACATTTGTGATATAAATTATGTAGAGACTTTGAAATATTGGGAGCTGTCAATGGTAAAAACAGACATATTGGCTAATTTTTATTGCCAGTTCATCTGGATTATTATTTTCACTTGCCTGACTTAAAATTTTAAGGATACTTTCAGATTTGTTAATGCCAGTGGATGTTTCTTTCCAAAAAGTATTTTGGCTTACTTTTTTAACCCTACAAAAACTCTGAAGATTTTCCGTGATGGAAAAACAATCCATTTTTTTTCAGCATTTCTCCTTTGTTGATTTCAACATGTAGATAGCACAAAGCCTTACTGTATATTTTTGGAATTTTTTTCAACAATTCTTGTACTTTCAGAAATTTTTTGGTTGTTGTTGTTGCTGGTTTTTTTTTTTTTTTTTTTTTTTTGTACCGGGTATTGAACTCATGACCTCCCGCTTGCCAGGCAGGCACTTATGCCACTGAGCTAAATCCCCAGCCCTGTTATTTGGTTTTTCAAGTTCGGTTAAATTTATATTGGATGAACTAAAGAGCAGAATGATCTTGACATTAAAGCTGACACTCCAGTGATTAAAAAGGATTGATGAAATTGATAAAGCTGTTTAACTTAGCAAAATTGGACTTCTGTACCAGTTGTCGGTGGGCACAGCTGAGAATATAGAGAATAAAATGCAGGGATGTCATCAGCATCATGTTAAAACTTGGAAAGGCCTAAGTCTTTAATACCACTCATATGTCTGAAATAACACATCTCTTATTACTTGGTAATGTTTTACATTATTCTGTGTCTCAGGATATCTTCATGGCTCGTTTTCAAGATAGCCTATAGACTAGAGTGAGTTATAATGTCATCGGATAATGATAGCTTCAACAAGATCCTGGGTATCTTGTCACTTACCACTTCTTGTTACTCAAACAATCAGGGGTTGATATTAGAGCCTAAGTTAGCTATAGCTGACGGTTTTTAAGTATAAGTGTCTTTGTGGAGGTCTTGAGAAGTAGAATCTACAAAAAGAAAAGGAAAAACTGACATTTGAGAAAAATCTGCCACTTCTATTGAAATCTGAAGCAAAGCTTGTATGTTGATGGTGGATAAGGGTAAATGAATGAGTGAGTTCATCTGTATGAAAATGTGTTTGGAATATGGGTGGGCCATTACCTTGAGGATTCATGGAGACCAGCTCTGGAAGGAAATTACACTACATGACTGAGAACACCTTGTACATTTTACACCAGGGGGTAAGAAGCCTCCCTATCTAACAACCTTAGAGCCGCTGGAAATGTTCTCTCATCCTAATCGTTTTCACTTCTCAATCTAACTATAGTGAAAGATATATACAGCAAGACATTGACATTGAACTTCTATGCATTCTAGATTTTTCTGAGTTGACAAAGTTATTTATAGCTAATTTTCATGCCTATCAAGTGTTTTGTTGTATGAAATGCAGTTGTGTATTACAGAGAGTACCCAATTCATGATATATTACTGAAGAGCTTTAAACCTTGCAATGCTGTGAAAGTAATATTCATTCAATAGAAACTATAATTTAAAATTTTTTGGCCAAGCTAGTAATCTGTAGCAAGATACTGTCTTATATTCCCGAAAGTTGTAAGAATTCAGAGCTCCCAGGCAGGAGTTATTTATTGAAAGAATATATTGGCTATTTATTCTCTCTTTTTCTCTCTTCCTCCTTCCATTTTTCCCTCTCTGATTCATTGATTTCATTTGAATGAATGCTCTAAGGCACACGTATAGAAATGGAACAATTACAATACATTATGCATATCCCCATGTTTTAAGACTTGCATCTATATGTCCCGCACATGCACACCGCCAAAGCCTCGTGCCGTCATGAATGAGGCTTTTCAGAGGCTGAATCTAGACTGTGCAATGCTGGGATTAAGGATGTGATATTGGAAGTGAGTCACAGTGCAATGGTAGGATTGAGGGTGCCATTCCCTGGGCATGGAGGCAGCCTGGATCAAATTTAAAGGACATAAAGAGAATTGCTGTTGTCACTTGCTGTTGCTGATTCACTACTTTGCTACATTGCTGCTTTGCTGCCTTCCTGTGTTCTGACCCCCATGAGCCATTTTTCCTCTGCAGTGCTTTCCACTGCCATGCCACCCTGACTTGGAGCCAGCACTGATGAATCGAACCTTCTGTAAACTGTCAAACAAAATAAAATATTTTTCCTTTAACTTTGAACGTTGGGTTATTTTGTCTCCATGATGAAAAAGTAAATAAAACATCATGTATAGTAGAAATTTTTAAATTGGATTTTAAAGTGGCTATACAAATTTGAACTCCAATTAATAGGGTATAAGAAATTACATTGTTTTGCCGGGTGTGGTGGCACACTTCTGTAATCCCAGCACTCAGGAGGCTGAGGCAGGCGGATCGTTGCAAGTTTGAGGCCAGCCTGGACTACAAAGTGAGCCCAAGACAACCTGAACTACGTAGTGAGACCCTGTCTCAAAAAAGACAAAAAAAAAAATACTGAAAAAATTACATTGTTTTGTATGATTTACAACATTTTATTGCCAGAATTTTTAATGTTTGCTGGTTTTTTTTAGTTTTCCATTTCCATGTTTACTAGAGAATTTAAGGTTTTTCAAATTTGTGCATCACAAGTTCAATTATCTTTTATATCTTTTTTTCTACTCTCCCCAAAAGGCTTGAGTTTTCCAAAGTTATTACCATATATATTATCTGAAACAAAGAAAATATGGCATATATTGGATACTGCTCTGCTGTAAAGAAGGATAAACTTGAGTCATTTGTAGAAAAACAGATGCGCCTTGAGATCATATCGTTTAGTGAACTAAAGCAAACACATAAGCTTCAGTATCACATGGTTTCTCTCATTTGAAAAAAAAACTATATGGTTTTGTATAACTGAATTCTGATCATCTTTTGAACTATACTTTCCTGAGTTCTTTAATAATAAAGAGTAAATTGTCACTTATGTAAATTACTATATTTTCCAAATGCATTTGGAACTATGTAACAGGAACAATTCAAAAATAAAACGCTGTTAAATAATGAAAAGGTATGAATTACTAACAGATACAAAAACACTGATGAATCTCAAAAATAATATGTGAGGAAAATGCAAAACAAATACATACATATATATTACCTTTATATATTCATATAATTCCATTTACATGAGATTCTAGAATAGGTAACACTATTTTATAGTAATATAAAATGAATCAGTAGCTTTTCAGAAGTTAGAAATAAAGTAAATGGCAGGGATGAAGAATTAGCAAACAATTTAGAATGATTAAAATATTCTAAGTCATGGTTGTGATTATATATATATATATATATATATATCACAAATATTAATCTGAAGTAGTAGGTACATTTTATAATAGAACCGATTTTTTTGAACAGAAAATAGTGTCCTTTCCTCTTCCTTTTCCACTGTTATTTGGAATGAGAATGTGATTAAAGGAAGTCTAGCAGGTGTGCTGGACCATGAGGACAAGATCTATTTCCCAAGGGACACAGTGATATAAATTGTCCAAGTAATAGAGGACTCTTGAACTCTGAAATTTTGCATGAGAAAAAAATGAACTCCTACATTGTTTAAACTATTAGTTCTTAGTATATACTCCCAAATTTGAACCTAATTGTAAATAATACATATTACTTTCAGGTAATAAGAATATTTTGTTTTAAAAAATTAAACTTATGTTTACCTTACTAGCTGCAACATTAGAATCTAAAAGAATGAAGAAAAATAGTACAAACCAAGCAGATTATAACCAAAATAGTACTAAGTAAGGCTGAGCAAAGTTATTCTTATACTTAAAGTGTTCATGGTAATCTGTATAAGAAAATTCTTATGTTTAATCCAATAAATTTTCAAGATAGGGAAATATTATCATAAAAATGATGGCAAATAAATGTAATAATGATAAATTAATATATGTTAATACATCAATGATAATATAACTGAAGACAAAAAGGGATTAAAGAAAAATTATGCACACACTAAGTTAGGGAACAATAGCTTAAAAAAATTGTAGAATTTTTTCATAGTTATACTTCATTAACAGAATAAAGATTATATAAAAGGCTTTTATCTTAGTAGTGAAAAAATGAAATGTAGGTGAACAAAATCTATACCAGAATAACTTATTTAAATTTAATATAACAGGAGAGAAACATAAGCCTAATATTTCTTTAAAGATTGAATGGTAACAGTAGATAAGCTGAGGAACTTGGAAGAACTTTTACATTTGTAGGGATATGAGTAGTGGAAAAATAAATCTTGTCCAGTTGAATAAACTAAGGGTAATGTAGATAATTAGAAATATATATTACAAATATTAAATTAGATGGGATGATTAGAATGAGTATGAATGAGTTTATTTCCCTAATAGCAATAATTAAAACAATTTGTTTTTGACCATCATAAAATCTACACAAACCTATAGTAAAAAGTTAACGTTTAATAAAAACTTGGGCACAAAAACATTTTCAGACCATACATGGCGCTGACCATAGTTAAGAGAGCGCAACCAAATGTAAAATATGGTATGAATCAAGACTACATAAAACGAGCTGCAGCACATACTGTACTACTATAATACTTTCACAGCCACCTCCTGTTTCTCTAGTGCTAAGCTTGTGTTAAAAGTATCTGCTCAAACTGCATGTGACTATAATTGTCTCCATGTGAGCAGCTTGTCTCTCAAGTAAGTTGCAGATTTAGCAAAAATGTGATTTGTGTTAGTTCTTGTGTATGTTTCATCATAACATACAACATATGTGCAAACCTGTTTATATAAAGAAAGATTCCAGTGAAACAAGGCTATTAATAATTAAATGCTTGGGAAATCAAAAGTTATGCAGATTTTCTATTGCACAGTGGTCAATACCCATAATCACTGCCATGTCAGTTTTACTTTAATTTAGTGTCAACTTGTAGGAGAAATTGGTCAAGTTCTGATCTTCAGTCATGAGGCATACATGTCTAGAAAGCGATTTCACTAAATGATAAGTTGATTAAGCCATTTCATGAATCTGTCAATAACACTGTATTTGAAATTATCCTCACTTCTTTTTTTGAAATTTAATATACCTCAGTACCTTGAATGTTTATGTTTTCTTCTTATTGCTCTTCATATTAATAGCATTTTTGTCTAATATAATGTATTCCTACTGTGGAAGTCTTGCCTTTAGATTGTGACTTCTTGAAAGAGTATTACAGAGTACGTTCTATGGTACAGACAGCCTATTCTTCTTATTATATGTTCTTTGTGTCATTGCTTTTATTGTATTTTCACCAATTGTGATATCTAATAGAAACTTTGTTAAAAAATGTTTGATCTTAGAGAATACAATTCAATTTTATATGTGTACATCATTTAAACTACAAAAATACTTTTCAGAAACATAAACTAGGAAATGAGACATCAGAATGTGAAGAAAAATGACACACATGTGATCTAATTTTTACCTATTTTTTTCATAGGCAACTCTTCTGTTTTTAATCAATGTATATTGTCTTTTATTTATCCAATATTCTGGTGAAAATAGCTGCCTCTTTTTCCAGTTCACTAAATATTTGTAGAGGCATGTTAAAGATGTTAATGTGAAAAGATTGCTAATTGCATAAATATAAGAATAGGGAAACAATTAGATAAAGATTTATGAATCATAATGGCAAACTGCCCTTGAAGCTTTACATCCTTCAAAACGGTTTTATTGCAGCACAGTTAATAAAAAAACATGTCTTTAATGATGACATTGGAATTCAAAAATATGCAGTGTTCTGCAATGTAGATAGAATGCAATAAAGTTTTAAAATGTTTCTAGCAAAATAGGAAAAGAAAGAAAGTTATTATCACATTCATTTAGAATGTTTTGTTTGAGTTATAATTCTGACTCAAGCCGCCCTTAAGCTTGCCTGTAAGACCAGCAGAGAACGCATTTGCAAATGTATGTGGCAAATATATACTCAGGCAAACAGACATAGCCCATCTTTTGCAATAATTTAGTGTTTTAGACTTAGTTAAATAATTTCCAAGTTATTGTTCCTTATGAAATCATATTCTCAAGCCATATTCTTCAAATATCAGGAAAGGGGAGGTAGGTCAATATCTGCAAGCTTGAAAAACTAAATAAAATCTTTTAAAGGGAATCCTGTTTGAAATATATTTTGAATGTATTTCCTGATACTTTGGTAAAGCACGATGAGTTCTTTTTCCTGTTCTCTAACACATCATTTTAGTGAATAGTTTTGCACAACTAAAATTGTTTTTACCCACTGAACTCTGAAATAAATGTGACAAAGTTGAAGCTCAAGTAATGAATTTTTTTTCAAGTAATGAATTTATAAATACTGCATAGAGTTTTTCCGAGTATTCTTTTAATTGACATGAGAATTGCCTAAAATGATAGATGGCATTGAAACTTGGTCTCCTTAGATTAACAATTATCAAAACACATTAAAGAAATTTTCCTCTTAAAATATATTTATCCCTTTATTTTCTACTCTTTGCCTCTTGGAATGTTGCATAATACAAACTAGTGCTCAGAAAATTGTTTATATAGATAGACTAATTTGATTACATAATAATTTCTTGATGTGATGGCTTACTGTAGTGATTATTATGTAAGCACCATTTGAGATCATTAAATGGAGAATTAATGAGATTATTTTTTTCCTTTACACTTCCCAAGTTCAAATAAAACATTAGGCTTCCTGCTTTCAACTTGTAAGACAGGTTTTTTTTTTTTTTCCTGGGCAATCATCACAAATGGGTGAAGTAGAGAAAAAAATGCCTTTCTAAATATTTAATACAGGCTTCTACATCGGAAGTCCCAGGGTTTAGGACCAGATAATCTCTGCAAAATTTTGTAAAATGATTCCGATGCACAGGCAGGATGGAGAATTGACTGACAGAGCACATAGAGTGTTCACCATTAGAGCTGAAACAAACCTGAAAAATGAAACCTGAATGTGTTTGGTCCATTTGTTGTTTTTCCATGTCATCTCAGATTTTTTTTTTATCAAAGATGACTGAGTTATCCTAGTATCAAGTAGAGTAAGTTTAGTCTCCCAGAAAGACCTGGAGTTTGAAATCCTTCCAGTGTTTTCTTTTTCATATTTGTGTCTAGCACTAAGTGTGTAGTTCTAAACACCAGTCACCATCAGCCAAACTACTAAGGAATGTAATAATTCGAAATAAAATATATTATAATATTCCTTAGCAAATGTTATCCAGTTTTTCACACTTTGGATGCTCTATTTATGTTATGCTGGTAGTACAGTATCAGGTTCTGCCCTAGATCCCCGATCTTCCAAACGAGTGTATGGCGGAGGTTAAATAAAAAGAGACAAATAGTATGAGGAGACAAATAGTTTCAAGTCATTTCATGAGAACTCTCTTATCATGAAGGCATGGTAGATGTGAGACAGTACGAGTAAATTCTGCAGCTGCAGTTTCTAGCTACTTAATTGGGTTGGAGCCAAGTGTCCACAGCTGTGGCCTTATCTTTCCCTTTGAGGTGTCTCTGGCCTCATCAGTTACTTCAAATCTCAGCCAGGACCAGTGATTCATAGAGGTTCACTTACTATGAATCAGCTCCCATTGCCAGGCAAGGGGCTGAGGCCTAGGACAGACTCACAGATAAACATAGAAAGCCAAGTAGTAAAAATTAAATCCTGCTCAGAGCCACCTCATAGTGGTCTCCAAAAGTACAATAACACTAAAACAATGATTTAAAAAAGCAGTTTGGATTTAATAAAATTTTAGTACAACACTTGTAGTAGCTTTACATGAAGTTAATCTTCTTTCTGTTTTTAATAAAATTCTAGATGTTCACAGTAAGTATCACTAACAGTGTACTTTTTCAAGATAAATGAGGACTTACATTATTTTTTATGCATTTACAATAGTGCATCTTAACAACATGTGGTTAGTGAGGATAACATAGAGATAACAGAGGAAAGAATCTCTTCAACATTTTTTTTCTTTTTTTGGTACCAGGCATCGAACTCATGACCTTGCTTTTGCCAGCCAAGTGCTTATATCACTGAGCTAAGTCCCTAGCCCTCTTTAACTTTTTAAAAGATTGCAATTTGACAACTATCTAACATTAATATTTTTAGTATGTTGACATATCATATAGATGATCATATCTGAAATACAAAAAGATTAAGAATTTTGTCTGATTTTCTAAAATAATACCACAAATATTCTGCAAGAATATAATGCACATATCTTTTTATTATCTGTTGTTGATTTTTTTCAGTAAAACATTAGGCTAAATTTACATGCAGTGTTAAGAACAAAGTTGTTGTTTTTCACAGTTTCGCTCCTCAGAATAAACAGGTCAGGGATGTGCTGATTACATTCATTAGATTTTTCCCATGGCCCAGCTCCATAAAGATTTTCTTTTGCTGTGAAAAATGCTCATTAGTTCTACATTTTGGTTAAACTATGCTATGGACAGCTATTGTTTGGTTTTCATTTAGAAGAAATACAAAGCAAATACACACTTAAAAGTATTGAGAAAATATGAATGCAATCTTACTGTTTAATTATAGCATAGGTGCTACCGGCAAGTTTTTATGAGAACCTTCACAAATGTTTGTGATATCAACTACTCAGCCTTTATGCATATAGATTGTTGTACCTCTGACAACAATTAAGAATTGATGCCAAAACTGAAATTTAAAAGAGATACAGTAGGTAAGTTAAGAATTTAAGGCAGCCAACTATGGACTGAAACCTCTACAAACTGTGAGATGAAATAAACCTTTCCTCCTCTAACTTGTGGGTGTCAAATATTTTGTTCCAGCAATGAGAAAGTAAATAAGGCAAATAGATTGTGCATTTTTAATAGACAAGGGAAATGCAATGGGTTTTGTCTAAACTACATGGAAAAATATTTTAATCGATTTAAAACTTGCCCACATTTGGAAGGTAGCTGACATCACTGCAGTAGAGTTAGCACACAATAATCGTCCACTCTGAATAACTTGATCATTATTGCTGTTACCAACAATTTGTTATCAAGAAAGTACCTCCCCTCTATTTTGCATAGGCAACTAGCATACTAATTTTGCCAAAAAATCAGTATAATATTCAATATAATTATCTCAGATTTGCCAATAAGAAATTGAAAAATTTAATAATTTCCCCATAGTAGCATTACAGATAGTACAGAGCATAGGTGGAAATCTATTTGTTAAGTCTATATGTGATTCTAAAAATCATAGTGTAAAATATGAAAATCAAACACTTTAAAAGAAAATAAATACAATTATAAATTTTACTCCTAAAAATGATGCTTGCAGTTCTATGAGTTGCTCTCCTAAGATTCCTAAATTAGATGATCAGTTCGACTTGTATTTTAAGGTGTTATTATTTTACCAGGTTTCTGGGAAGTGCTGTATACATTTGGTTTACTTCAAAAAATATTAATGTAATTTAAACTCTCACTCGACTAGCACTGAAATTATACCTTAATAAAATATCTTTTCTATAAAAATCTAATAATAAAATGAATATATGTAAGTAAATTCTGGGCAGTATTTTGTGACAATTTTTTAAATCTGCTGAAAAAAATCATTCACAGTAAATTTCTATTATATAAGGAGTGTTAAAAGACTGCAGAATGATAGGATGATTTTATGTATATATCCACAATTAAATATGTAAAATAAAATCATGTCACAAGAAAATTAATATTTGCCCCTTGCCCTTTACATGAAAATTTTAAAGCAATATAATTTATACAAAACTGAGTATTCAAAACACTAAAAAACATTAGTAATACAGAGTAGATTTTTAGCTAACAATTATTAATAATAAGATATCATCAACAATTCATTAGTTATGATAAACATGTTGAGAATACAAGAAAGTGAGTGTCGGAGTACATAGAAAATCTGTAGCATTCACATGATTTTCTTGTAAGTCTGAAGTTACAAAATAAAATAATTTATAATAGTGTTATTTATTGGTTACTACAATCTTCAGTTAAAATAAAATATATGATGTCCAACACATTGGAGCATTTTTTCCCAAAATAAGACTGACTTACTCTGCAATGTACTTACCACTGTACTACCCCACAAACAGATATCATTATTCATGTGTTTATGTCCTGTCTTCTTTGATCCAAATCTTAGTTTCTGCACTTATTTTCTATGTGACATTGGAAATTTTTCATCTACTATTTTCAGCATGTAGCTCATAGATATAACAATATTACCTTGTAAGGTTATTGGGAACATTAAACATAAAATTAGTAGAATATACTTAACAAATAATACATTTTATGAACTTATGCTTATAAATTTTTCCCTTTTCAATTAAGAAAACATGTCTTATTTTTTCCTAGCCTTGTTACTCAATTGCACAAAGTAGTTTTACATAATTTATGTGTTATCTTTCTTAGATCTTGGACATTAAGAGATAAATTAAAATTACTCTCTATTATTTTTAAAAGATGAACCAACAATGCTTCCAATCTAGAAGACCTGAATCTAGTCTAGCACACACATGCAGATTTCTCTTGGACACAAGCTTTTTCTGCACAGGTTTAGAATTACATCTTGTCAAAGTCCCACAGAAAATGATTCATTTAACCTCACAATATGAATGGTTGTTTTGTTCTATCTATTGTATATTTATTCAATGATAAGAACATTATTGAAAATCAATTGTGCAGCCACGAGAAAAAAAATATCCATATTTAACCAATTCAAAGAAGGGAAGCATTGAGACAATTACACAGATGGAGTAGTCAAAAAATTCTAGACTTCATCTTTAGCATTAGTACTTTATATTTCACATCTAAAGGTGACTCATGTCTCACTTGGTCTGGGTATTTCCCAGTGTGTACCAGCTACTTCGTCATCCTGAGATAAGTACCTCCTTTGATCTTAAAATACATTCTAGTTTAAATAATTAATTATACTTTATCAGTTACCATAATCTGGCAATAAAAAACCAATTTATAAACTGATATTTTATCTAATATTTATATTTAATAGAATTCCTAACCTTGCATATAAAAAACTCTAAAGTAGCACAATACTAGTAACAGTGACATTTACATATGCCCTTGCCATAAGCAGTTATGTACTATGCATATTTTAAAAATGAAAACTAAGAAAAAGAAAGTAAACATATTTACAATATTAAATTTGTCAAACATATGTGTCTTGGTTATTTTTCTCTCATTGTTGAGACAAAATACCTGACACTCAAAATTAGGGGAGGGAAAATTTATTTCTTATAGTTGGGAGGTTTCAGTCCATATTTAGTTGGCTCCAAGTGGCAAGGTGGAGTGGCAGGGAAGCCATTTATGGCTGCCCATACAGCAAAGCAAGAACCTGGCAAGAAAAAAGGACACACCTTCTTCCCGCTGGTACATTGAATGCTGGCTCCACCCCTGGGCAGGTGCAACACTCACACCACCAATCCTAGCACCAGACACCTAGATTCAGCCCTATCCATCATTGCATGAGGCTTGGGGGTGGGGGAGACACAACCATAACAATATGTCCTTATACCTAAATGTTACTGTGGATTTTTTCTCACATAAAACAAATACTAAGATGGGGGTTGAGTAAGATTCTCCAGTGACTGTGTCCCAACAGAAACATCAGTTTAAACAGTTAGGGACCAGTATATATTCATAAGAGCTAAGGAGGCAAGAGATCATAGAGTCAGTTTTTAGTGCAATAAAAAGAATAATGAATAAAGCAGGAAGAAAAGGGTTTCTAGTAAAGCCTTTCCCCAACTCCACGTAGGCTGGAGAGAGATGTTTCCCACTTGAGGAAGGGAGATGGCTTTAAGCGTTAGAGTGGCCCTGATGCACACAGCTCTCAAAACTGACTGCACAAATGTGTGAAAGAGTGAGACTCAGTTGTGACCCAGTTTAGCAGCAGACTAGGCAATTGAAGCCCCATCTCTAGCACCATTACCCCAATCTTGGACAGCACAACTACTGCCAGGTGAATGTTTGTAGGTGGACCCTCTTGATCAGCCCTTAAAATGAGCACATAATTTTTCCCTGGTAGAACAGACCTGTGTTTATTGTGTATGTTTTCTAACTTGGACACAGGTCCAGGTACAGTTTGGAGGCTGTGCAGGTACTTGTTGCTGTGAGACAGAGGCAAGACTCGGCTCAGCATCAACCTTAGTGGCCAAGGAATTGCCTTTATCAGCATGATTCCAAATTCCGGCAGTACAGCATGGGGCACAATTCCATTTGTTGAAGATAAGATAGGATTTTATCTTGTACTTCAGTGTCAGATCAGTGAGTCCTAACACTGTGTTGACCCTAATATTGTCCATTCCCAGGCCACTATCTGTAGATGAATCCTTTGAAATAGACTTAGGACTATATATACATAGGCATGTAGTCTCAGTCTATCAGATTTTTTGTTGAAGCTACCTTGATTCATAAGTCAGTCTGAGAAGTAAACGGCCAATAATATTGCAGGCCATGATGTTATTCTAGTGCTATTCCAGTTTGAGCAGGTTGTTCAGAGCAGGGTAGGATCCCACAGATCTAATCAAATGCCTTTGACTATTTGTAAGGCATCTGGGCCTATGTTGACCTGGGAGAGGTTTGATCACATGGATTATGCTCTGGGGTTATTCCTGTGGTTAATGCATAACAGAAATACAATTTGGGAAAAACTAGACTTGGATCATCCTCTATGATAAAACAGTGACAACACAGTTATAGTATTCTTATGACAAAATTGGATTTAGAGCATTATACACTTCTAAAATAACAGAAGTGACTACAGGCTTAGAGCAAATTGATTGCTTAGAACATAGGGAAAAACAGACACAAAGAATATATGATCATGACCACTATAATAAAAACCTTATATTATTCAGTACCAAGATGTCATAGTACATCAAGCATTAAGAGCACTCAGCAAAGCACAACCTCATTTAATAACAAAAATAAGATGCTGTCATGGTTTATGTCAGTAGCCCCCAAGCCTCATGCCTTTGCATTATGTATTTGTGATTGGTTCATTGTCTAGCTTGGATTGGGGGTGTGAGTGCTACACCCCGCTAGGGGTGGAGCCAGGATGTGATGACATGGCAGGAAGAAGGTGTGTCTCCCTTTCTTTTGCCGGTTTCTGCCTTGCTGTTTGCAGCCACCATGAACTGCAGCCCCGCCATGCCACGCTGCCTTAGAGCCAACTGAGTATGGACTGAGACCTCCAAAAACTGTAAGAAATAAACCTTTCCTTTCCCAACATTGGGCATCAGGTATTTTGTCTCAGTGATGGGTAAAAAGTAACTAAAACAGATGCCAAAAACTAATCACATTGTAACCAGTATATATTAAAAAAAAATTTTTTTGGATGGAGAATTTTAAGAAAAATTACAAAGTTTTAAGAAAACACAAAGAAAATTCATTACTCTAAGCAAAATGAGGCCAATTTAAAAAAAAAAAAACACTTAGATTCTAGTGATGAAAATACATGTAAGGGGGAAGTGCTTAAAACGTGATAGAACAAAGATGAAAAAATACATCAAACAGGAATAATTAGTGAGCATAGACAGACTGCTTGCAAGTATAAATTTGAAGAAAGAAAATTATTGAAGAAAATATTAAAATGCCTGATAGAACTTTTGAACAGTCCTGAAAGAGCAAATATTTGGGTATGTTGTAGCTGAAGAGTGACTTGAGAATGCCAAAGGGATAGAAAGTTTATACCAAGCAATCATAACAGAAAACTTACAAATTCTATACAGTGTAAGGATTCAAATATTTAGATATGGAAAAGGCCAAGGTCATCAGTTACATTTAATCAAGTTTATTATAGTGAAGTGCTCAAAGATAAAAGAAAAAATAGAAAATTTTCAAAATAAAGAAAAGAAATAAGTATATAAAAGTATCTAAATTTGCCTAACAAGAAACTTAATAGAAGCCTTAGTAGGCAGGAGGTGGTAACAGGAGATTTCCACAGCACTAAAGGAAAACAAAAAGCAATAATGCTGTTTTCAACAAACCATCATTTTAAAATGGAGAGATAAAGATATTCCCAGTCCAAAAAAAAAAAAAAAAAAAAACCTGAGAGAATATACTTCAACCTGACATTTTTTCCAAAAAATGCTAAAGGCACTTCAATTTAAAAAGAGATATTCACAAATAAAAAGAAAGCATCAGAAGACATAAAACTCAACAAGAAAACATCAACTATGCAAATTCATAATGCTCTAACATTGTAAATATGATGTGAAAATGATTCATATATTTAGTAAGAATAAAAAACATAAAAGTTAAAAATAATGATTTCATTAATATGTCAAATAGGCAACATACCAAGATGTAAATATAATGTCAAAAATTAAAATGTATGCAGGAATTTAGTGAATGTATAGCACTTTCATTGTTTTTCTAAAAAAATTATTTTTATGATTAGGCTAAGTGCTATCAGTTTAAATATATTTTAATGAAAATATGTTTTTGTATGTATTTTAGTCAGGATTTCAAGGGAATAGATTTAATACAGGACACATAATTTACAGGATTATTTTATAATATTCACTCAAAAAGTTAAATGCAGAAAAGTGCTGGAGATCTGTCAATGAACTAGAGACATAAAGAGTACAGCTGAGAGCCTGGATCCCACAATGCCTTGCACAAGTTCAGCTGAAGACCTAGAGCCCATGGTAAGTAATGTCCTCCATAAGTCCAGCTGGAGGCCTACAGCCCACAAGAATGCAAGTCTCTATCAAGGATCTGCACTGGGAAGGCCAAAAGTTCAGTAGTGGAAGCTAAAAGTCTGTATTAGCAGGATGAAGGGTCTGTGCCAGTGGACTGCAGGATTTGTAACAAAACCAGAAGGTAACACTCAAGGTAAGGACCACAGCTCCCCCAAGGACAGCCATCCTCAGGGACAGCAAGGCCCCAACCTCCTCCAGTGATAATAGCTGAATTTGTACCAGTAAAACCTGTGTAACAAGCTTCTCTTGGAGAATCAAGAGCATACCATCTTCCTTTTCAGTTCTCCTTTTCATGCTGTTGGCAATGATCTTCAAGTGGGTCTTTCATACCTAGAACAGAATCACACAATTCAGTTCAGCTGGGTTACAAATTTATCATTAGTTAATGCATTATTGATGTCAACTACAAAGGAAATCTATTTAGTAGCCAAACCAAAATAATAAGCAAAGAAGCAAAATGCACTCACAGAATAAATCAATCAGAAATGAACACTGTAAAAGTGAATAAAAATAAAGGAATTATGATGAAACTTTTTTTAAAAAACCAAATTGTAAAATGGTTGTAGTAAGATCTTAGTTTTCAAGTTTAAGTGTAAATGGATTAAATTCTATAATCACAGATAGAAAGTGAAATGTTTTAAAAACTACACTTAATTATATGTTGCCTGTAAGAAACTTACTTTAGCTTGTAGCATACTGAAAATAAAGAGATGGAACAATATATTCTACACAAATGGAAAAAGTGGAAGTAGTCACACTTGCATCAAATAAACAGGCAACAGTAAAAAGAGGCAATGAGTGTCTTTATACAATGCTTAAAGGGTCAGTTGAACAGGAGCAAATAGAAAATTAAATGTAAGTGCACCCAATATCAAATTACACAAACATGTAAAGCAAATAAAAATAAACCTATGCAGAAAGTCAACAAAGAGTAAAATTAAACTGTAGAATAAATGATTTTAAAAGACATTTATAGGACAGTCAATTCAAGAGCTACAGAAGAGCCATTCTTTACATCAGCACACAGAACATTCTCCAAGACAGATAACATAATAGACTACAAAACAAATTAACAAATTTAAAAACACTGAAATCATATTGATTCTGACTTCAATATAGTAAAACTGAAAATAGATAAGACAAACATTAGAAACTACTAAAAATTAAGCAATTGATTCTTGAATAACCAAAGTATGGAGGCACAAATCAAGAAGAAAATTTACAAATGTTTTGAAACAATTGAAAATGGAAAAAGAATGTACATAAACTTACGGTATATAACAAAAACAGTACTAAGAAAGAATTTCAAAGCCATATGTCCACATTAAAAAGGGGGATGTTCTGTAATAAATAAAATTACTTACTTTAAAGAAATAGAAAAACAAGAATAACTCAAACTCAAAATGAGAAGGAAAGAAATAAAGATCAGCGGAGTAATAAATGAAATAAAGACTTAAGAAATAGAAAATAGAAACAAAATAAGAGCTGATTCCTGGAAATGACAAACAAATTTGATAAACCTTTAGCCAGCCTAAGAAAGTAACAAAAAACTCAAATAAAATTATATATGAAAAGGGAGATACTACAACTGATAAAACAGAAATACATCTCTGGAGGTTATTAGGGGTGGCCATATGCCAAAAAACTTGATAAACTAAATAAATGGACAAATTTTAAGAAACATACATCTTACTAAGATTGAATTATGGAAGTGAAAACTTGAACAAATTAAGTAACAAGTAACAATATTAAATCATTAATAAATAGTCTCCCATTCAACAAGAGCCAAAGACCGGAAAACTTCACTAATGACTTCTATCAAAGGTTTAAAGAACTAATATCAATTATTCTTAAAATATCTTTAAATTAAAGATGAGAAAATTGATACAAACACATTCCATGAGGCCACTATTACCTTTATACCAGACAAAGGCACAACAAAAAAGAAAAACTAAAAACAGTATTCTTGAATATATACCCAGCTGCCCATTAAAAAGACTATTTACCATGATCAAGTGGATTTACTCCAGAGACTCAAGTGTGGTGCAACAAATGCAACTCAATAAATTTCACATATCACTTCAACATAATGGAAGGGGAAAAAAGACATTTGATGAAATTAAACATTCACTCATAGTTAAAGCAACAAAACCATTAGATAGAGAAGGGTAATTTTATTTTTATTTCATTTCTCTTGCTTCCTTGCTTTGGTTAGGACTTTCAGCAACACATAAAAGTAGTATTCTTGTCTTTCTTCAAGTCTTAGGGAAATTAAAGCTTTTCTCATTCAATATAAAATTAACTGTTGTCTTATTTTACACTGCTAGGGATACAGGAGAGTGATATGGCAGTCTTTTTATAAATGGTGCTAGGAAAATTGGATATTCATATTCAGAAGAATAAAACTAAAACCTTGTCTTTTATCCATTTAAAATATTCAAAATTGATTATGGATTAAAACCTTATATGCAAGGGCTGGGGACTTAGCTCAGTGGCACAAGCATCTGCCTGGCAAGTACGAGGTCATGAGTTCGGTCCCAGGTACAAAAAAAAAAAAAAAAAAAAAAAAAAAAAAAAAAAAAAAAAAAAAAAAAAAAAAAAAAAAAAAAAAAAAAAAAAAAAAAAAAAAAAAAAAAAAAAAAAAAAAAAAAAAAAAAAAAAAAAAAAAAAAAAAAAAAAAAAAAAAAAAAAAAAAAAAAAAAAAAAAAAAAAAAAAAAAAAGCAAAATTTGAAGCTATCAAAATATTAAAAGAAAACATGTAAGAAAGATTTCACAAATATATTTGTAGAGAAGACAAATATAAGAAGCAAGAGCAAAATTAGACAAGCAAATAATATGAAAGTAAAAAGATTTTGCACAATTAACAGGGCAAACATACAACTCACAAAACTAGAAAAATATTTGCAAACTATACATCAAACAAAAGACTAATATCCAGAATATATAAAGAAATACAAAAATTCAATAGCAAAAGGCATAACCTCATGGAAAGATAGATGATAGGACTTAATAGACATTTCTCAAAAGAAGACACATTAATGTGTCTTCTTTTGAGAGACATTGATGTCACATATTAAGAGTAATATATGAAAATGTTCAATGTCACTATGCACCAATGAAATGGAAATCAAAACTATAATGAAGTGTCACCTCAATCCAATGTGAATGGCTATTTGCAAAAACTAAAGATAATTAGGTAAGGATGTGGAGAAAAAAAAAAACACTTGCACAATTTTGTTGGGAATGTAAATTACGACAGTCAGTCATTAACCAAAACAGTATGAGTTCCTCAAAAAATTAAAAATAGAACTTCCATATTGCCAGCATTCTACTCCAGGGTACATAATCAAAGGAAAGTATATGAGTGCAACGTGAAAACATTTGCACTCCCATGTGCAGTGCAGCACAATTCACGATAGCCAAGAAATGCAAATAAAGTGACAAGTATGTAAAGAAAATGTAAATATGCACAGTGCACTGCTGTGAAGCCAAAAGAAATAATGAAATCCTATCTTTTGCAGTAACATAGATGAAACTGGAAATCGTTATGCTCAGTGAATAAAACAGGCACAGAAAACAAAATACCTCATCCTCACATTCACATTTGTAATTTAAAATTTGATATTAAAAATAGAATGGTGATTATGAGAGGCAGGAGGAAGATTATGTGCCAATGAATCTTGATTGTCTTCTGGGCTGCATTAAAAGAATCTTGGTGAAGCCACTGGATCATGAGGACGCTATGCTCATTAGCAGATTATTCTACCAATGATTACGGCAGAATGTACTCTTGGATGGTTTGGCCCAGAGGGAGGAAGCAGGCATTCCTTTGGAGGGCATACGTCTCCTGGGTGCTCTTCCCATGCTCTCTACTACCTGACCACCTGAAGTAAGGAGTGTGGCTCCACCACTTTCTTCTGCTATGGAGTCAACCTTGGATTCAACCATCTGTGGACTGAAACCTCTCAAATTGTGAGCTAAAAATAAATATCTCCTCTTTTGTATCAACTCTCTTTTAAATTGTAGTATTTTGTTCCAGCAACAGAAAACTGATCAGTACAGTATGGCAGAGGGAAGACTAGGAAAATGTTGATCAATGCATACAAAATTGCACCCAAGAGAAACTAAGTTCAACAACTTTGTTTCGTAGTAGACTGACTACAGATAGCAGTATCTCAAAAAGTTAAAAATAAAGCAGACACATAAGTTTAAACAGCACATGGTTTCTCATATAAATAAAAAGCAAAACAAAGGATAGAAAATAGGAAGTAGATCTGTTTCAAATGAAAAGGGGAGCAAGAGAGGGAGAAGAGAAAGGAAGGCGGGTAAAAAAGAGAGAATAAAAAAATGAAAATATAGCTTTTCAAATGGGAAGAGGGACCAGGGAGAAATGGAAGAGGAAATGGACAAAAAACCCCACAGTAAGATGTGTACATATATAAATCCCCCACAAGGGGAATCATGATGTATTGCAAACATGTACTAGTAAAATGCATAATTCATAAAAAATGAATGAACCTAAACAAAAAATTTGAATATTTGCATCATAATGAAGTGATGAATATTTGAAAATATGTATTCTTAACCTGATCTATAAATACTATGTGTTATGTATAGATTTTAATAATATGTATTAAAATGACAAAAGTTTTACTATATATGTGTGTAATGTTTTTAAATGTCATAAATACAAAATTAACTAAAATACAATATGTCATTAAATTCTGGTGTTAGAGAAAAATTATTCATTTAAAAGGAAACAAATTATTGATTCTTAATGATTTTACATTCAAAAAATTGCAAGAAATAATTTATATATGTGGTCTTGTTTTGTTTGTTTTACTGTTTAAATATCACATTTAAAAGCATTCAAGAAACTATTTTAAAGCACTATCCTGTATAAAAATTGTATAAAAGGGTCTTCTTAACATGACAGTTAAATATGATTTCCTTTGCACTCCTCAGTTTTACTTAAGACCCATTCAAGGATTGGGGATTTAGCTCAGCGGCATAAGCACCTGCCTTGCAAGTGTGGTGAGGTTGTGAGTTCGATCCCTGGTACCCCCCCAAAAAAAAATTTAAACAAATGAATCACAGATATTTCAGGGGCAAGTCCTTAGAGATGTATATGCAGGATAAAAACAAATATTTAAAGGTGGTTCAGACAGTGAACTTCAGGTGGTAGTGTTAATGGTTGCATTTGGTATGGGAATTGATAAGCCAGACGTGAGATTTGTTATTTATCATTCAATGAATAAGTCCATAGAAAATTATTACCAAGAGAGTGACCGTGAGGGTTGAGATGATGTGAGAAGAGACTGCATTTTGCATTATGACTTTGGAAATATACTCAGAAGAAGCTCAGTGGTAGTCATGGAGAAAGTGGGACAACAGAACTTTCATGAGATGGTGGCATACTGTCAAAATATAAGCAAATATTTCCGTGTATTGATAGTTCAACATTTTGATGAAGTGTGGAACTCAGAAGCATGTAACAAAATGTGTAATAGCTTCTGTAAAGAGATTTCATTTGGAAACAACAAGAAGAATAAGGAGGAGGAGGAGGAGGAAGAGGAGGAGGAGGGGGAGGAGGAGGGATAACAGTGCCCTCAAAGATCTAACAAGATCCTGAAGCAGGCAGAGGAACTGAATGAAAAATTCGCTGGACTGAAACTGATTGATTTTTAAGGAAAGGATCCAGTGGAAACCAAAGCGCCTGATCTTGCTGATCCCACATTTCCTCGTGGAGACCTAGAGAAAATAATTGTGCACTTTCTTCTGCAGCAGTATCTTAAACAAGACTACAGTTTCACAGTTTATTTTACTGTTTCATATTTGTAAATTGAACCCAAAGCTAATCTTCTGAGCAACTAAACTCATGTTATTAATATGCAAGTGAAGAGGCCCACACAGTGTTTCAGGGATGAATCATCTGAAATTTATCACTCAGAATAAGTTGATAAAATGGAGGGAGAAAATAATTCAGATAGCTTCCAAAAATGAGCAAACGTAGGGGTTGAGGATTTGGGTCAGCAGCATAACGCCTGCCTTGCAAGCGCTCCGTCGCGAGTTCGATCCCTGGTACCGATTTAAAAAAAAAAAATGTGCAAACATGTTTCAACAATCTGGTTGTAAGAACCCAGGGACCAAGAAAGAAAAATGGATAATGCCTGCCATAACTGTTACTACAGTTTCCTCAAAAGGGAAAAAAAAACGAGTAGGAAACAAAAAAAAGTAAATTTAAAAATATAACTACAGTTTTAAGATTAGTAATACTAATCTGCTATCACTGAAATTGTACTGAAATTGTACACCTGAGAGTGTAGGAAGGTGAAGGTCAAAATATAACACTTCTTGATATGGCTGACGACAAGCTGTAAAGATGTCACATGCAGATGACAGAAGTCCTCCAAGTTTTTTTAGGGTAACGTCTAGCAAACATGAAATTTCTACATAAAACTATCAACTGATCTGTGGCACTTTTGCATTACTACAGATTTCAGGAGATGTCCAAAAAATGAAGCTAAAACACATGCACTTTTTTTAATTGTAGGACAGCAGGAGAGGACAAGCATCTTCAAAGAGAATTTTAAATATGCTGAAAGGAAGGATCAAAAATTCACATTAGACACGATAATGTTTGCTCCAAATGAGAAAACATTGTTCATCTCTGTTTGCAGTCTCTTACATGTAAATTCGAAAACTGTTAATAGCTGAGTTCTCTCAGGGAGAAGTTAGAGGAGGGTTAGAAGTTTTCACTCTTAGTTAAATACTCCTGGACTTGTATCCCAATTGTACCTTATACTATTTGTTCTTGGTAATTTATTTATTCTTATTCTCCAAAGTTGGGATGATATTACCTACAAAATTTTTTATGAAACTTAAAATATATAAGATGGGTAATGAATTTAGGCATAATCCCTAGTACACAGTAAGAGAAAAAGTGTTTATTACTCAATAGACATACATAGAAATTAGGCTCCATAAAGGTTAAAAGTTTCACAGTTAACAAAACAAAATATCCTGTTGATTTCAACTACCTTTTTACTTGTCTCTTATGTGTGTGCTTCAGATGGGAGAAATTAAAATGTGAGTTTGTTCCATTTTACTATTGGTAAGTTGAATTTATGAATTTTAGTTTTTAAACTTAAATATTTCTAATTTAAATTATATTAACTCAAGATACTTGGTTAATATGAAACCACATAGTACTAACATAGAGAGCTAAATGACCAGTTGGTGGTGGTTTTACTGTTATTAATATTTTCTGTCCTTCTACTTCTCCTTCTTTCATAAAATCTGAAGAACTGACACCAGAAAGAGGAAACATTTTCCTACTTATCAAGAGCTTAATAAAATGGTTAACAGAGTTGCATTTAAGCATGGATACAAGTTTTGTCAAATATTTTCACATTAATGTTGCTCCATCAAAATTCTCACTTATGTCAGCAAGTTTTCCTCATTGTTATGGTCTGTATACTGTATTTAAGAAAGATCAGTTTAAATTACTGGCAGTGTAAACTGAAAGCTGCATCACCATCCTGACTGCTATGATGTTAGTAATCTAACTGCAGATAACTGAAATTTACTTTACTGATGATGAGTTCCCATTATCAGCATTTAATTGTCACTGTCGTCATCTTCAGTCACTACTGAAATGAAAGTAGTGATGGCTCTCTTAATGTCACTTCATGATGCTTATTTCCCTCTCCACATGTTAATATACAGTGAATAATTTTCCTGTAATAAATGGAAAAATTAAAACTGTGTTATAACTTAAAATTTGTTTTTAATAATAATATTTAATTTACTGCAATAAAATTCAGTAATACTGTACAGTTGTATAGAGTTTTAAATATGAAAAATGATTTTGAGTTGGAAATAAATTTTAGTTTAGAAAGGCACAAATTGTATAAAAGCTCTTTTTTTCTGAAACCATTGTAAGGAACAAGATCTCAGGATAATTGATTCACGTCTGTATCAGTATGTGAAGGTATAGTATTGACTTTACAAAGTATAAAGTAAAGGGCTTTTGATGGTCACTATAAAAAAAGACAATTTTGCAAAGGCCTTATGTGAGTTACTAAGCATGTGCTATGTAGCAAGGGTCGTACTGATTTGTTCCAGAAATGATAGTACATTTGGGCTCCTGTTTGATTGGTGAGTCAAAATGCTGTTCTTCAGAATGTAGCATCAATTCAGAACTAGAGACTATAAACACCTGAAAGATCTATTTTCTTTTCCTCAGTTTATAATCACAGTACTAAATGATAGCAGCTACTGGTAGAGAAGTCATATGTTAGGGTACATAATGGCAGCAGCAATATAGTGTCTTTCCTCAAAGGAACTCACTGTCCTCTGCAGTAAATAGTCACTAGATATAAAAGTATATACAAACAGCTTGGATTCTGAATTGTATTGACTCAATTCAGGTCCTAGCCTTCCTGACACACAGTTTTAGCTTTTAGACTGAGAAAAAAATCCCAGCCGTGGTCTGTAGCATTTTCTGAAGAGTTTTTATGTGTGTGTGTGTCTGTGTGTTGTAAAATTTTCCATCATTCCTGATTTCACAACATCAATGTTTTGGCATCAGAGAATAATTTCATACAGATGCATGGTAGTTTCCTATCCTACAGCATAACATGGTATTTCTTCTATATCTGTTAGATATAAATAATCTTAAGAGCTTTTCCAATTTTGATTGAAATCTTGAGGAATAAAGAAGAAAAGACTAAAGAAACAATACATCATTCAACACAGCCTTAACAAGGAATTAAAAATGAACAGATTCTAGTAAATCCAATTATATATTCACAAAATTAAAATTTTGTTATAATAAATTTTAAAACTATTTACATATGGGCATTGATATCATTTTATATATTTATGCACTGGAATAATATTGAAGATTTTATTAAGGTCACCTACATTGAAGAAGCAAGTAGATGAACACTGTAATTTGCTAAATAATATAAATGTGAATTATTTATACATTTCTTCAAACTAAAATCAGTTCTCATTTATTTGACGGAAGCTTCAAAATCACAATACCTGTCATGATTTGGGTTTTGACTACCATGAATGGCTTTCTTATTGTTCTAACAGTGTGCAAAAAATAAATGTTAAATACAGTACAAAACTACTGTATATTAGAATATTGTCTGCCTAATAGTATCTACCTTTAAAATATTTCATTGTTTTTGTTTGTTTGTTTGTTTGTTTTTGTCTTTTTGAGACAGAGTCTCACTATGCAGCTCGAGCTGGCCTTGAGTTCACATTGTAGCCCAGGCTGGTCTCGAACTTCTTATGATCCTCCTGCCTCAGCCTCCCAAGTACTGGGATTACAGGCATGTGCCACCACACTTGCCACTACCTTTAAACCTATGCTCATTATTTAAGACATTAGTCTGAATTTACCTTTGTGATTCTAAATGATAATGCCTGTAAACATTGTTTGCAGTTAAATTGGCTATAATTTTCTTTATTAACTGCTATAATTTAAATCTATTAAATTAAACAAATAGTAATTTTCCATTGGGATCTTGACATGAAACATCTATCTTAACTCCCTAAAGTATCTTAGTCACTTCCCTCCTCACTGAATTACATTACTCAACAACTACAATTTAAAAAGCAAAGTTTATTTTGGCTTATAGTTTCAGAGGTGTTAGTCCATGGTCAGCAGGTTCCAATCAGATGGTGCAAGGACTTGGGAAGAAGATAACTGATCATCCCAATGAAGCCAGGAACTACAGAATTAATGAAGTATGCAGAGAGAGAGATGCCTTCAGTGACCAAACTCTTCTGAGTAGGCCCAAACTCTGAACAGCATATTGAGCACTGAATTTAGGGTTCCACATAATCTATTCACTTTGCAAATATCCCACTTTCAAACATATGAGCTTTCTGGGGGACAGTCTAGATTCAAGCCATTACATCCCTACCTTAGTCTCCAAAATACTCATGTTCATATCATTATGGAAAAAGGATTTAGTTCTTCTTTAAGAGTCACCAGAGTCTCAACAGTATTAGCACTGTTGAAAAGTCCAAGGCCAAAGTGTCCTCTGAGACTCAAGGCAAACCCTTAGCTCTGAGTCTCTGTAAGAGTCATAAGGAATGTTAAACACTTCCAACACATATTGCCACAAGACAAGTATTTCCACTTCAAAGAGAGAAATAGGAAGAAAGACTTCTGTAAAAACAAGACCAAAATCCAGCATAGAAAAAACAAAACCTTGTAGTTCCCTGTCCAGAATTTGTGGGAAGTTGTGGCAAGAAGTAAACTTCAAAAGGTTTGGGTGGCCATGCCACTATGGCATTTTTTGTTGAGTTGCATTTTTTGTTGATGGCTATCAAGGTCCCTCTTGGAATGGCTTCACTCACTGCTTGTGACTCTCCTTTTATGTTCCTCCATCACCAAATACCTGAGATTTCCAGTGTACTTTTGGCTTCATTCTTACTGTTTCATTCACTGCCCTCTCAAGGGTATGCTATCTGCCCCCTCATACCTAAAGTATGGGTTGAAGTTTTGTAACCCCATAACTCTTCCATTCTATGTTCCTATAAAACCAACACCATATGATGATCCTAAGTGTGCTGCCCTTTCAAGCAATAATTGTGTCCTTTTGTATCATGGCTATAAAAGCCTGAGTTCCTAGATGGCTGTACATTATGAGTTGAATCCTGGGGACTTAATTCTGTAGAAGACACTTCTTGATAATGGGCCTTAGGAGCTGCAGTGCTTTATGTCAGTGGCCCCTAAGTCTCATGAAATCATGGATGTGGCTGAATCTAGTGTTGGTGAATGGTTCATTGTCTAGTGCTCAGATTGTTGTTGTGAGTACTACCACCCACACAGGGGTGGAGCCAGCATACAGTGTAACAAAAGGAAGAAGGCTTGTCTCTCTCTTGCTGGTTTGTGCTTGCTGTTTACTGCAGCCCTGCCATGCCACCCTGCCTCTTGGAGCCAACTCACTATGGACTTTAACCTCCAAAATTGTAAGAAATAAACCTTCCCTGTTCTAATTTTGGGATTCAGGCATTTTGTCTCAACAATGAGAGAAAAGTAACCTAGACAAAAGTTGCTACCAGTGGAGTGCTGTGACAGTATCTGACCATGTGGATCAAGAGCCTTTGGGAATTTTTGATGGGGAAGAATTCGGAAAGCTTAAGAGATGTCACCTGAATGTATAAAGCTGGAATGCCTTAGGCTTTTCTGCATGGGAGATTCTGGTCAGAGCTTAAGAGACCAGAAGGCTGATAGAAATCCTGCTGGTAAAGCCCAGGCTTGGGAAGTTTCTGCTGGGAAGAAGGACTGCATTGGTTTTTAGAGTCCAGACGATGTATATTATGGTTTGGCAGAAAATTTGTCTGCATTTTGTTCATGTCCAGATACTTTGCCTGAGATTAAGATTAAAGACAGTGGTCTGATTAATCTGGCAGAAGAAATTTTAAGGCAATCAAATGTTGAAGCTATGGCATGGCTATTGTTGAAGGGGGGTTTTAGCCAGATTATGTTGTGAATCAAGAGCAAAGAGCCCAACAGGATGATTTACATTGTGAGTTTGGACATAAAGGAAGCTCCAGTAAAGTTGTGGATTCTAAAGATAGAGCTGAGATCTTGGTTACTGAAAAGGAACAGGAAAATAAAAAGGATGGCCTGTGGGCATCATAGGAAGCAGGAGGTCCTCATGCTTTGCAGTCCCAAAACTGCAAAAGTGAAAGATTTTACTTGGAGGAGAAAGCCTCTGAGCACCATGTTCCAGAGTGGCAGCTGAGGCCCCAAGATGTTCCAGAATGGTGGCCACATAGAAAATCTGTTTCTCAGAGTCAGATTCAGAGTGCCCAGCGATCCAGGTACATGACCCTTACAGCCAAGGGAGAGGAAAGCCTGGCTACTGCTCCAGTTTACAGCAGACCTCAGCATCATCCACATGGTGCTATTTTAGGTGCATACAGAATGCAAGGGTTCTGTGATTTAAAAAGGCTTCCACCTCAATTTCAGAAGCCCTGGGAGGCCTGGCAGTATGCCTCTGAGAGGGTGGCATGTGAAGCCAAAGGTGCAGTGAAGACCCCAGAAGTTTGGAAAATCCAGGAACGTGGATCATCTAAGGAAACCTACAATGAGGGAGCAAATCCAGCCCAAGAGAGAAGCCATGAGACTGGTAACCATCAGAAGTGCTGTAGAGATCACAATTTGCCACAAATTGCTTCAGATGCTGGAAAAATAACTATAGGACTTAACATTGCCCTGCTGGATTTCACACTTGCTTTTGCCCCAATCCTTTGTAATTTTTGGAATGAAATTGTTTATCTTCTGACATTGCATGTTGGAAGTGTTTAACTTTGTTTTCATTTGTACAGGGGTATGCACCTAAGGTTTGCCTTACATCTCAGAGAAGACTGAGGATTTAAACTTTTCAGCCATGCTGAAACTGTTAGGATTTTGGCAACTCTTGCAGATGGACTCAATGCCTGTTGCATAAAGGATTGTGTATGAGTCTGTGGGGGTCCCAGGACAAAATGTTATGTTTCTAAGGTAATATGATGTTGATAGAAGTAATGTTGGTTCTTAACGATCATTAAGTTGTGCTAAAATGTTCAAATTGTAGAATGCTAAGCATAAGCATGCCTTTGTATCTGGAGGCTGGTTTAAAGACACGTGTCTGATTGCCAAGTTGACCAGGGGTGAATTGTTATGGTTGATGCATTGTGTCAACTTGAGAAATTTAAAAGTTTGACTGAAAGACTTAAGGGGATCCAAGGTTCTTACTTGGTAAACATCCTTATCCTGTGCAAAGGAAGGCAAGATTTGTGAGTGCTACACCCACCCTAGGTGTGGGGGTGGTCTGTGTACAATATAAGGGAGGACAAGAGGCTTGCTTTCTTCCTTTATGCTCTGGTTGCTTTTGCTCTGGCTGCTGCCTTGAAGTGCTGCCCCAGTGCCATGCCACCCTGCCTTAGAGCCAGATGAGTGTGGACTGAAACCTCCAAAAACTGTAAGCTAAATAAACCTTTCCCTCTGTCATTTGGGGCATTGGGTGTTTTGTCCCAGCAACAAAAGAAAAGCAACCAAGACAGGAGCTCTCTTCTCAAACGAAAGCTTTAAAGTTTTGCATCCTTGAACTTATGAAGTGTATTCACTGATAATTCCTGAGATACTCTCAAGTCATTCATCCTATTGTCCTGATGCAAAGTACTTGGCTTCTTAATACTGATCTTCTCAACAAGAATGCCTCCTTTTGTCCGTACTTTTGTCCGTACTTTGCAGGTGCTTCCTTTCTGGTGAAAATCTAAAAATCTTGTATCATTGAGCTCTACTCTTTGCTCTTGAATTTTATGGTAGATCTGGCTAAAGATAACCATAAGTATCTATGCTACAGCCTGAGTGTTGAGCTTTCTGAACTTTTCTATGTCAGGTTAGTTAGTTCACTGTCCTTAACCTCAGTCTCATATAAAGTCTCAGGACTTGGACAAAATGTACACAAATTATCTGCTAGAACATAATACATATAACTTTGAGTTCAACTGCCAATAGAGTCCTTGTTCACAATGGATACCTCCTGAGACTGGTCTTTACTGTTTGCAGTCCTATTAGTATTTTGTTCTTCTTAGCTCTGACCAAGTTTTCTCATTAATTTCAGCTTACAGTATTTTAGGCTACTTTACCCACCACCTGCAAAATTTTCCAAACCCCTTCCATAACTGACTACCAAAAACTGCCAAAGTCTTTTAAACCACATGGACCAGTGTAGTCACAGAAAAGACTCATTCTTGGTGCCAAAATCTGTCATAGTAACTTTCTTTGTTGCTGAGACACAATACCTGACACCCACAATTTAAAAGGGGTAGATGTTTATTGTGGCTCACAGCATCTGAAGTTTCAGTGCATGGTGTGTGAGCACTGCACAAGGCAGATGTAGTATGAAAAAAGAGTCTTGTAGCAAACAGCTGCTCATTCTATGAGAGCTAGGAAGCAAAGTGAGGATAAAGACTATAGGGATGGAGATACATCCTTCTAAGTCATACCACTAATGACCCACCTCTTCTGACTACACAGAAAATCTTAGGAGCACATTCAGCTCTGGACTCAGGATACTCACCTAAATAATCACTTTCCAAAAACACCATTTCTGAACACATGAGTCATTTGAGAGACATTATAGATACAAATCATAGCCATATTGCTACACATCTTTTTCTTTAGTTTTGTGCCACATCCTTGCATTTGACTATTGCCTATTTTATCTTTTTCTAAAATAATCTTTGTTTTACTCCTGACCTAAACCATTTCAATGCAATATCACTGAATTTAAGAAGTCATAAAGCAGGTGAAAGGATTTTGCCCTAAAATAAGTTACACGACATTATGGCAGTGGAGGTGGGATCAAAGACGCTTACTTTGAGGTCACTCCCTCCTTCCCATATGACAGCTTCCTTTTTCCTTTCCCAGTGGCGCGAGAAAGATCCCAATCAGCCTCTTGCACAGCATCAAATGCCCTCTCTAAGCACCATCCCGTTAGTGTTTATATATATATATATATATATATATATATATATATATATATATATATCCCATGCTCCACTGTCTGGTCAGAGAAATGCCAGGCTGTCTATAATCATGAAGTTCTCTCCATATCCTCAGAATAAAGGCTAGTTTTATTTTATATCTTCTTTCTTATTGAGCCAAAAACCTAAACAGCAGGGAGGCAGTTTGTCTATATGAACACTTCAATTATGTTGTCCAATAACCTGAATGATATGACAAGAATTCAGGAGTAAATAGAATTAGCATATTAGCAACTCGCTTAGAGAGGGTCAGTTTGGCAGTGTACTCTGACATGTGTGTTCAGTGTCATGCAATTCAGCTTATATTAATCCATAAGTATAGAATTCTTCCTACTATATTCATAATTTTATAGCTATTATTAATCCTTCAAATTTATATCAGGTTACCATCTTAGTGCTCTTGATTCATAATTCAGTTACAAATCTTCAGTGTTAGGCAGTGTGTCACAGTTTTTCCTTTAGAATTACAAATTCTGGCCTCTGACACAATTTGTCTTCCAAATTGAGTTATTGTTGTGATTTTTCCTTAAAATTTCAGTCTGTAATCTGATCTATGCAGTCCTCTTCTAGAAATAGTCTTTACCAAATAAACTTACCCTTTTTTATTGTACTACTTGTGTTGCATATATTTAATGTTATATGGTCCTTGAATCAACCAATGACTTCTTTAAAAAAAAAGATAGGAAAAGCTAAGTTAGAAAAAACAAATAGTTTCCAAGAAGTTGTTGACAAGGTATTTCCATGAACCTCAAAGTATAGCCAATAAAAGCCCACCCAAATGTAGCAAGAAAAGCTGAACAGGAAAGAGGTTGGATGGAAGCATCCGAGAAAAAAACAAAGAAGATTTATAATAGATCTAATATTTAGTAAATAAACATTCCTAACAAATCCTGTTCTATAAAGAGGGTTCCTCAGCCTGAGTGAAAGAATCAGGTGTCAAATTGAGGGGGGAGTGCTGAAGGCTCCAATTTGTAGGCAAGTACAAAGGGAACCGTGGGACTGTTAAAGCATGCTGGTTGTCATGGGTCTGCATTTCCCTAAAATGCTTGGTAAGAACAAGAACATTCTAAAGAAATACTCCTAGAAATAGAACCCACAGTTATTTGATCAACAACCCTGGGGTAAATAAAAGAAATTTCTGGTGGTGGAAGCTGTTGTTCATTGTGTCAATTTATAAAGTTTAAAAGTTTAATTAGATGAGTTAGCAGGGAGCCAGGAACCTTTGTGTAAACTTCCAAGCCTGTGTGAGAGGCGGGCACCAAGGCACTGTAAGTGCTACACCAACCTGAGGACAGGTAGCCCACATACAATATAAGGGAGGATAAGAGGCTTGTTCTCTTCCTTTTTGCTCTTGTTGCTTTTGTTTTCTGCCTCCCTGAAGTGTTGCCCTTGTTCCAAGTCACCCTGCCTTGGAGCCAGCTGATTATGGATTGAAATCTCTACAAATGGTGAGCTAAGTAAACCTTTCCTTCCTTCAGTATTTTCCTCCAGTATTTTGTCCCACCAATAAAAGAAAAGAAACTAAAACTGTAGGAAAAATGTCTGAGACTGGGCTATACTGCAGGTCACAGGTCCCTTTCCCAGACACCAACCATGGGAAACGAGCCACTCTTCTGAGCTTTCACCACCACCCAAGGGTTTGTAGGGACTGATTTGTTCTCCTGACCTGAGGGTGAACAAGAATGTATGACAAGGGGACATTAAGTTAGTTTAACAACTGGGCAACCAGGGGACTCCTGCCTTTAGTAGGTTCAACTGCCTCAGGTTATTCATTAATACATGCTTAGGTAAAGAAGTTAAACTCAGCCATTTTGACATTCTCTTTTGTGCTCACAGTAGAGGCCAGTTAAGTCTTAACCTTCCTCTGGTCTCCCATATCTCTACTTTTCTGTTTTTACAATCACAACATTTGAATATCAATTACTACCTTTATCCCCAGAGGAAGTATTTCAGGTGCAGCCATTCTATCCTTTGTCTACTAGGCCTTCATTCACAGCTGCAGTGTATCTCCAATGGCCTTTTGTAAAGAGCACAGTCCTAACTGCACCTACCAACCCAGCTGTTCTCCCTCTACAAAGGTGTCCCTGTTGGGGTGAAAGGGTTAATAGAGTATTTTCATAGATGAAATCACCAAGAGAAAGTACACAGAACAGTAATCAGCAACAATAGCAAGCAAAAGTCTTTATTCTTCAGCCCTTATATATGTTGTTATGATGTTTTTACATTCTTGTATACTGACTTAACTGTGGATCAAGAGTGATTAGTCATACTAAGCCATGGTTACATAAGTGTACTCCACTGTGCATCTCCACTAGACAATGGAGTCATGTCCTTACATGTCCTCAGATGCCCCAAGTTTTGAAGCAATCCACAGTGGCTCCCCACAACCCATTTCCTCAAAGGTCAGGGGAATGTTGCTTCCCATTGTTGTCCCTGAGTCCCTGTGAAGTGGGTTCCCTGAGATGCTATCTCTAACAGCATTCTATATACATCATTCAGTTTTTCTGGTCAGGTGCTATTCCTAATAGCATCCCATACACCTTAGTTAATTTTTCTGGTCAGTTGCTATTTCTAGCAGTCAACCATTGTAATGTCTTGTCAAGGAATCCATTATTAGGTCATTCCCTGGTGAGAGGAGGGGCTTATGTCCTGAAACAGATAAGCTACATGATCAGTTGTCTGGCCATGGTTCCATAAGTCTCACCATAAGTCAGCACCCCATGATGGATGATGTCCTATCTGGTCAATGCTGGGTGGTTAAAGCCAACAGTCAGAGTGTCAGCCCCCTAAATACAGCCAAACTGTCTCTGTAAACAAACAGAGGTCCTACATCATGCATTACAAGCAGCCATACTGTCTTCCAGCATGGAAGCTGCATGGCAGCTTCCAGAACTGTAAGGCAATAAGAAGTTAACATAATATTATTGATATAATGAAACAGTGACACAGAGAGTGGTTTGGTCCAGGTGGCCAAGTCCTGGGCCATCAGATTGTGACACAAAATCAGGCTATGCAAATAGCCTTGGAACAACACGTGGAAGGTAAAGGCAAATTGGTCCTGACTGCCAGTATCAGGGTGAGATTATCCACCAAATCTGCAATATCAATCATTTGCCACATCTCAACTGACTTCCATATGGGACATAACAGGGAGTTGAGCACAGATCATATTACTTTAATCTACTTAGCCATTGAATCTTTTGACTGGTATATATACTCCATGTTTACTTAATATAATTATTAATATGTTAAAGTTTGTCATTGTATATTCTTTTTTTCTTTGAATTAGATTTGTTTTATTTTTCTGCCTTCCCCTGTTATTTGAGTATTTTTTAGTATCCTGTTTGAAATGACCCATATAGATTTTGTGGGGTTTTTTTGTATAACATTTAGTGGTTGGTCTAGAAAAGACAGATGTATGAATCTCATACTCTACCCTTGAACTGGTTAATTCACCAGTTCAAGTAAAATGTAGAAACCTTAAACAGCTTTGAGTCCCTTTACACTCTCCTATTTAATATTGTTTAAAATATTTCCTCTGTATTTAGAACCACATCAAACACTCTTATAATTTTTACTTCAGTCATCAAATTAGAAAGTATAATATGAAATAAGTCAATTTTATGTGCCTATACTGTGTTTTCATTATTTTTCTTCTCTCATGATGTTCCAAATTTTGTTCATTTAACATTTCTTTTCTGTTTACAGATTATTCTTTAGCTAGTCTTTCAGGTAGGTATGCTAACAAAGTTTCTAGTTATTCTTCATCTACAAATATTTTGATTTCCTTTTATTTTCTGAACATTTTTCTCCTTTACTAAAGAATTCTGTATTGAAAATACTTCTCTTGCAATAGTATCACTTACTTGTGGCAGCAAGAGTACAAATCCAATTTCCAGCGCTATTTCTGTTGATACTGTAGGAGTAGAAACTCCTCAGTCCTGCTGCCCAAGGATGGCTGTTCCGGCTTTCCACTGGACCTTCACAGGCTGGGAGAGGTAAATGCTTGTTACTGTTCTCCATGCTGCCTCCATTGATGACACTAGGAGAGGAATGGACAGTTTCATGTTTGACAGTGGTAAAAGTCCTGACTGTCCATTAGACATTATTTGGCAACATCCCAGCAGGTTAAAAGACAAGAATAATTCATTAATTATTGCACAAAAACAGATAAAAAAGGCGGGCTCATTATTTCCCTACATATTTGATAGTCCAGGCTTCCTATTTTATTTTCTCTAACACTATTTCAGAAAAAAAAACACAAACAACAACAACAACAAACACTGCCTCATTATAGCTTGGCTGAGCCCGTGATTCGTTCATTGTTCACTGCAATGGATGGGGTATGAGCTTTAACCTCTCCTGTGGTATTTGATTACAGTAGAGGAGTTAAGACTTTTCTCTCTTACTTGGGTATACTTTTCTTTGTCCTTTAGAGGACAAAAAGAAATAACAAATTTTTGTCTAGGTTTCATTGTCTGTGCCTGTTTTTAGATCACCTTCTTGTTCAGTTTCAAGTGTAGGGTATATGAAGCAAAAATAAAATTCAGAGTATTTACCACCTTGTTATCCCTTGGGTTTAAAGTCATTCAAGTGTGTGCATTGTTTCCTTCATTACTTAGTTTCCTTGTATTTCCATTATGTGCAATGCCCAGAGTCTTTATTACATTTTGCAAGAGAAATGAGAAAAAGCATGTTGATTACATCTTCTCAGAGCAAAATTCATAACAAATTATAGTTGTCTTACAATAAGAATATCAAGAATAGGCAATAGTAATTTGTACATTTCTGATTGCTTTAGTTTAACTTTTTTCTAATTATTTCATCAAAGACACAATGGTATTTACATCAATATTTAAATTCCAAATAATAAATTTGATTGACATCTGTTAATTACATCACAATTCATGATAGTTCTTCACTTTTCTTAGTTCTTAATTTTTATATCTTACATTTATTAAACTAATATGTTTGTTCTGCAGAATTTTTACTTGGTCTGTAGTGTCATTTAACATGTTCCTTTGTCCTCCATATTTCTTATAAATTGGCATGTGGATCTAGAAGTGTCTGTAAGACTAGATCATTCTGAAAGCCCTGAGGGAGAGTCTGTTTCTTTACTTCTCTTGTTTCTGGATAGGCAGAACCACTATTGTAAAAATGGAAATTGTACCACAAATATATAATTTGACACAGCTCCAAGCAAAATAACAATATTTTCACAGTACTAGGAAAATATCCTAAAAATTATGATACCAGAAGAGACTCAGAATAGCTTAAAAAATCCTAAGGAAAAGAGCAAGAGGAATTACATTCACAGATTTGAAGTTATTCTATGAAACTACTGTAATAAATATGGCATGGTACTGGACAAAATAAACATGTCAAACAAGGGACTGGAACTGAGGGTGCAGAAACAAGCCTATGCACTTTCATCAAACAGTCCAAAAACAGATGCTTGGAGAAATGATGCTGGGAAAATTAATTGTCCATGTACATTAAAAACAAATTAGACTCATACCTATCATCCTGTACTAAGTCAAATCAAAAAGAATAAAAGACCTAGATGTAAAAACAGAAACACTGAATCTACTGACAGACAAAATAGGTAAAACTTTGCAAGTCAGAGGTATAGCCAGAGACGTTCTGAACAGAGCCCATTTGCTCAAGAAATAACACCAATAATAAACAAATTAAATTATATCCAATTAAAAACCTTTACAGCAAAAGAAGCAACTAAGCAAGTGAAGATACAGCCCACAGAAGAGAAATGTTTTTGTTAGCTATATTTTGAGGACAGAAATAATATTTAGAATATATAAATGATTCAAAAGAATAGGATCTTCCAAAACAAGGGAGTCAATCAAAAATAAGCAGCTAAAGTGAACAGACAACTCTCAGAATAAAAAATACAGATGGAGGGCCAGAGATATACCTCAGCAGTACAAGTGCCTGCCCAGCAAGCACAAGGTCCTGAGTTCAATTCCAGGTATGAAAAAAAAATTACCAATTACAAAAAATACAGATGACCAACTGGTGCATGAAAAAAATGTTTAGTGCCTTTGGCCATTAGAGAAATGCAAATCAAATCAATGCTGAGATTTCAACTTACTCCAGTAAGGATGGCTGCTTTCAAGAACTCTATAAACAACAAATGCTAATGAGGTTGTGAGAAAAAAGGGAATGCTTTAACACTGTTGATGGGAATATAACCTAGTAAAATCACTATGGAAATAAGTGTTGAGATTTCTCAAAAAAAATCAAAACTAGAAATTATATTTGACATAGTTATACCTCTTCTAGTTATGTTTCTGATAGTGTGAAGGTTATCATGCTACAGTTGTACTTGAATATTCATGTTTGTAGAAGCACAATTCACAATAGCTGCAGTATGGAAGTGGTCTTCACGCCCATCAACAAATGAATGGATAGAGAAAATTAGGTATATTTACACAATGGAGTACTACTCAATCATAAAGAAGGATAAATTTGAGTCATTTTTAGAAAAATAAATGAATCTTGAGATTACAGTAAATGAAATAAATGACACATAAGATTGAATATCATGTGATTTTCCTTATATGATGAAGTCTAAATAATTTAAAAAGCAAAATAAGGAAGACATGATATGAAACAGGAGGTTTTTTTGGAGGTGAGCAGGGATGAAAGAAGGGGAAGAGGGAATGGTTGGGGTAAGATCAAGATCAAGATGTGTGTGCATTTATATATATATATATATATATATATATATTCCTCTAGATGAATGCAATTATTATATAACAGACATTAAAAAACTAAAAATAAAGAGGAAACACTTAAAGTTTATGATATATACCTTTTAAAAGCTATAAATAATACCTCCAGACAAATATAGCAAAAATTCATCTGATTATTGAGATGAATATAAAGTGGCCACAAAATCTATATTACTATGGAAAAACATCAAATTGTTACTAAATATCTAAAATGTAAACCGAAATTTACATACAAAACTCGAGGGCTGTGCTTTCATTGCTAGAAAGACTAAGAAAATTAACCAAAGTCCCTGACTCAAACTCATTTGCTTCTATCCAATTTTCCTCCTCTCAAAAGTTTAGAAAGCAAGGAATACTAAATTGCATAGGAAATAATATTAATTACTAACTAAGAAGAGTACAACTAGATTCATTGAAGTGCCTGACATCATTAGGCTCTACATAAGCAAACTAAATGAATGCTGGAGACAGTACTTTTGCTATATCAACCAGAGTTTAAAAAAATACATACATATATATATGTAAAACTAAATAAAGCTACATGATGATGTATTGTCAATAGGCACAAGACCATTACTTGAATATGAAAAACATCACATATCCAATCACTGAAATATTTTAAAGAAGATCGAAGAGGTAGCTATTTCATAAGGTGATTATAGGAATTAAAGTGTTTGGATTTAAAAGAAAATACACTTCAAATGCTTCTCACAAGGATAAGGGCAGTTGCAGTCTGCTGGCCAGCTGGGAGGGCATAGTGAAAGATCGCTGCTGTGTCCCAAGTGAGCATAACATTGACCTTCACCAGAGTTATAGCAGCATGAAAGGGAAGAAGAATAGAAGGATGTGTTGACATATTAGGGAAAAGAACAGTAATATTATTTTAGCTGTCTATTAAATAATAATTTTAGATGTACATGTGCATTTATTTGTATTTTAAATTTTCTGTGGTATTGTCACATATTTTAACTGCTTATATAGCTGGTCACTACACACCTGTATTAGTCAATGCTTAACAGAGACAGATGTAAAAGAGTGTTCGTATCAGGAAAACCAACCATGACAAAACCTCTGGGTACTCAGCAGTGTGCAATCTTCCCCTCCCATTCACTTTGTATGCCTTGGCGAAAATCCTCAGGTGGATCTTCTACATCTCCAACCATGCTGACTCAGTTCAGCTCGGTGTTCCCACTCAAGATAACCATTAGTTAATCCACCACAACACTTTAAGAGAGAAAGACACTAATAATTATTTAATAACCTAATTATGGTTTAACAAAATAACTACAAACACCTATACTAGTTTTATCCCACAGCATAAGAAAAATAAACAATATGGAGATTTACATTTTCATTTTTCTTTATGGCTAAATAGCACTTTATTCTGTATATGCACAATATATTCTTCATTCACTCATCTTTTAATAGGTACCTATGCTGATTCCATATCTTAACTTTTGTAAAAAGTGTCACATTATAAATGCACATGAAGTACTGTCTTTTTTGTTCTTGGTATTACCAGTACTAATTTATAGTCTCACTGGTAGTATGGATGGAGATACTGAACGTTGGTAGCATATTTGTTGACTATTTCTATTTTTTCTTTTGATAAGTATTTTTTATATCATTTGCCCAATTTAAATTCAATTACCTATTTTTTTGTTATTTTGAGTTCCTCCTATATTTGGATATTATTCTCTGTCAGATGAATACTTGAAAAATATTTTTCCCCAATCCATAAACTGTCACTTAACTCTATTGTTTTCATTTCTGTGCAGAAGCTTTTCAGTTTGATGTAAAATATAGCCTTTACTGGTCACATTCTTATTAGTATTCTGGTCATCTAAGTTCCTGCCAAAATCACCCATCAATCTCTACTTACAGCTTTCAGGGGTTTCTCTAGCCTATGTCCCCGAATTCTTCCAAACTTCTTGTAAAGCAAGTTTCAAAGGTTTTTGAACCATGTGTTCTGGTATAATCACAGCAATATCTCTAATTCTGGTACTAATTTTGTGTATTAGTTATCTTTCGCATCGCTCGGACAAAAATCTGTCAGCTCAACCTAATAGAGATTTATTTTGGCTCATAGTTTTAAAGGCTAGCGCCAAGACAGAAATATCACAGAAGAGGGGCAAGGAGGAAAAAAGCTGCTTAACCTGCAGCATTTTGGAATGACAGCAGGGAGGAAGGGTGCAGGGACTAGATAAAGTATCCAAGGTCATACCTTCATGTCTGTGCACTCACGTGAAGAAGTGTGCTTCACTAGTGTAGATGTCATGAAAGTCAATGAAGCTGACAACTAAGAACAACCATTGCAGGAAGCATTCTCAGGTAAGAAAGCCACAGGTTCACAGCTATTATTCAATGCAACAGTTGCTCCAGAAAAAGAAACAAAAAACAAACAAACAAACAAACAAACAAAAAACCAGTGCAACTCTTTCATTTTCAAATGTTTACAAAAGGTTGATTTAAAATATTTTATTCTAATTTTTTTAATGGTAAGTTATTATCTAGGTTTGGGATCACTTCTAAATTTAGTCATTATCAGAAAATTTTTATCTACTTTTAAGTAGAAATATTTTATTTAATTAAACTGCCAAATATTCACTAACACATTGCTAGAGAAGACATCGCATCTGGTAAATTCTAATCTAATACCAAATGAATCACCCATGTTTAAATTCTCACTTAATAAAAGCTTTATATAGTAATGACATCAATAAGCTGGATTTCTGAAACTATTGCCTGTATAATCAAACTTTCTCCCTGATTGTGACTTTTCAAAGGTAGAAAACAAAATGATGTGACTCTAAACAAGAAGTTTATTTTTCAAGACTTATTTCAGGGTTTGCAGAATAAAATATATCTCTCTTTTCTGTGATTTCACAATAATCTTGAAGACACTGATTTCATGAGTACTAGAAATTCATTTTGCAATAGGGAAGGGAGATCAGGGAAAAGTAACTCAAAATGACTCACATTGGCTAAAATTTTTTTATCAGTGTGATTTTAATTAAACTTAATTTGTTTTATTCTCCTTTTCTGTTGGCAGTACATTTTTCTCTTAAGAAAAAAATTGAGTAGCAATAAAAATCATAATTTTTAAAAATATTGTTTCTTTTCTTACTTAATAAAGTGAATTAGAGCTTTAGAATTTATTACACCAATAATTTATATTCTGTGATACAGTTGCTCTATCAAGGCATGTGTAATGAAATCAGTTAATTCTTTTGTTGTTGTTGTTGTTACTTTAAACTTCAATAAGGATAGAAAAAAGTAAGAAAGAAACAGAGAGAAAGACAAATCTTTGCGTCTGGGATAAGTGTATCATTTCAAATTATTTTCAGTGTATTCTCTCATTGCTTATTTAAACATAATAAACAGTTAAAGCTTCTATGGAATTAATGAATAGTGTTTGAATTTCATTTTCCAAGTTTACATCCTCACTGACATTATTTTTGGTGAAAACAAAACCTCTTTTGACTCAGTAGAATAGAGTTGGAGTTCTTTGTTCAGTGAAGAGATTGGAGTTGCAAAGTCAACACTGTAAATCACTGCTAAAGTGCAGAGAATACTTGATTATTAACTTTTTAGAGATAATCAGACTTCTACTAATTTCAGCAAAACAATCCTGAACATAAAGCAGTGAATTTGCTAAGTTTATTCTAGTATGGAAGACCTTCAGAATTTTTTGTTTTATATAAATAAATCACAGATAGCTTTTGATAGTTTAGTATAGATTAGATGACATACAAAGAGGGTTAGTGCCAAAGTTGTTTGTGTCTCTACTAGTGATGTCTACAGCAATCTACACTGGAGGAGTCTTTAAAACAATATCAAAAGTATTTATGACTAAAATGCCGGTATATTTGAGAATTGAATAGTAAATTTTTAGAAATAATCTAGATGGCTGTCTGTATATTAAGTGATATTTTAACTTTTGCTTCACATTTTTTGTACCCTCTAATTTAGCATAGTCTCATAGGATGGTATACCAAGAGGATGATGAAGGACGATATTAGGTATAAGAATAGATATCTGCCATTGTCAGCATCATCTTTATTTATTTGACACAATGACTGCACAAATTTATGGGAGACAGAGTTATGTTTCACATAAATACACCATGTAATCATCAAGTCAAGGTAATTAACAAATCTATCTCCTCTAACAGTTACTAATTATTTGAAGCAAAACATTCAAATTCTGTATTTTGAGGTATACAATTAGCTATCATTACATTATTGTACAGAACACCAAGATTTATTAATTCTGTTTAATTGTTATTTAATACCCAAGACCTACATCTTCCCTTACATCTCCCTTTTCTAAGCCTTGAGTAACTAACTCTAGGAGATCAACAATTTTGATCCACGTATTTATCAGATCATACAATAATTTGTCTTTGACTTATTTCATTTAACATAACATACTCTAAGTCCATTTATTGTATGGCATATAGCAGAATATCAACTTTTTCTGCCTAAATTCTATTTGTTTAGCTATTTCATGGTCATTAATATTACAATATTGAACAGTTTGCAACAGTATGTGTGCATACTTTTTAAAGTTAATCAGTTATTATATGATAGTGTCTTAAATCAGAACAAAATAGACTTCTTCTAATTTCCCATTCATACAATTGAGGAGTTGGAACACTACTACTGATGTTACCCAAGATGTATTTTTTGAATGAAAAATAATCTAAGTGTGAAAAGAGTCATCCACAAACATTTGGATCTGAAATGTTTCAATCAGTTGCCAAGCTGGAAATTTCAACAAGTCAGATATTAGAAATATGAGAAATATATCACAACATCATTGAACCATGCTGGATACTGAATGAAGCTATAAATTCTATGTTAAACTAAATATTTTCTCTTTTTCAGTCTAACTAAGCATTTATTATTTTACCTTTTCAAAACATTCTTAATTATCTTAATGTTTTTCTATTTTTTATTCTCTACTTCATCCAATTTCTACTATAATTCTTATTTTATTTCTTCTGCTAACTTTGTGCTTAATTTGTTCTTTATTATTTTTTGAAATATAAAGTTAGGCTGCTTATTTGAGGTCATTCTTTTTATTGTAGATATTTTTGCTATAAATTTCATCTTTAGAGTTGTTTTTGTAGCATCTCCTAAGTTTTGATATGTTGTTTTCACATTTATTGACTCAAGATATTTTCTACTTTCCTTTCTGAATTCTTTACTTCTATGAATATTTGAGACTGTTATTTAATTTCCATCTATATTTGAATTTTCCCAGTATCATCGTGTTATTAATTTCTAACTAAATTCCATTGTTGTTGGACAAGATACTTGTAATGAGTTCAATCTACAGTCTTCTTAAGACTTGTTTAGTGACCAATGATCTGATCTACATACTCTTGAGATGAATGCATATTCTACTACTTTTAAATGGAAAGTTGTCTATACAGTATGTCTGTTAGGCCCACTTTGTCTGTACTATTCAAATATAATGTTTTCTCATTAATTTTCTATCCAGATAATCTATCCATTATTGGCAGTAACTATTACATTTATTTTGCTGCATTTTTAAGCAATGAGATTCAACTGTGAACTTTTGAGTTTAAATCCAGAATTGGAATAACAAGATCTTTAAGATTTATGTGCAGTCTCATATGTTTTCCATCACTCTTTCAATAGGCAGGAACTGGAAGCAATTTAGATGTCCACTGGTAGAAGTATGCATAAGGAAGTTCTATAGATAGATAGATAGATAGATAGATAGATAGATAGATAATGGATAAATTATATCTATATATATACACACACACATATATATATATATAATATCACCATATATATATAATATGTGGTATATTGTATATTGTCACAAAGGACAACCCTTTGTGACAGTATACAATATACCACATGTTAACTTGAAAGATATTATACCAGAGAAGACAAGACGGCCAATCAGTGAGCAACAAAATACAAAGCTTCCTGGGAGAAACAACTCATATGCCAGAATAAAACACCCGGAGAGACCCAGACAGAGGGAGATGGATCCTCTTGACACAGGAAGAAATTAAAACATAAAAAAGCTTGTCAAATACTTTGGGACTACAACTGAAACAGCTAAAAATTATGGGACACAGCATTTTCTCGGTGACCCACCAAGTTTGCACCAGCTTAAATCTGTGCCAGCAGGCAGAGCCAACCAAACTCATTCCCACTGCCACGCACAGGAAAGACAGCAGCACTGAAGTAGGGGGTTGGTGAGCCCAACAGAGAGCAGAGCTGGTGAAGGGACCTTCATTAATCCATGGACAGTGCTGGGAATGACACAACCCCCAACCAGAGGAAAGAGTGTGACCAAACAGGCAACATGTTGGAATCAGGCAGGAGGAGCCTGAACTGGGAGTGACAGTGACTTCAGTTGGTTCCTCCCTCCCAAGAGCAGATTAGTGGGATTTGCTTGGACTGGGCCACACCCCTGGCCGGGACCCAATGAGCCATCCTAAATCGATTCCCTGCACCTAACACCCACTAACCAGGTGAAGGCCTCTAAGGTTTGACTGGCCCGATGGAGAGGGGCAGGCATATGCAGCCGATGCTTATACCTCAGTGACAAGAGCAGGCAGGAGAGGGCACCTCACCAGTGTGCTTTGTAGGATAAGTGGCCAACAGGAAAGGGGGCTGGGACCTGCACTGTAACCTGTGCGGAGGAAGCCAGGGCCATAACAGGAGAAAGAGGCAGGAAGAGGCCCCCAGCCCAGAACCCAGAGAGCCCTGATCCAGGAGAGGGAAAAACAAGGGAGACTGAGGGCGGCAAACAAACAACATCAGACATGGCTTCAATGGACATTAAGAGATATCTTTGGGACCTTT
>PVLA01000736.1:271256-467746 GCA_004027455.1 Hydrochoerus hydrochaeris
AGGATATGAGTAGAGTAATAAAAGAAATGCTCTCAGGAAGCATCTCTCAGGATGATACAGATGGAAGAAGGGAGGAACACAAAAAAAGGAGAGAAACATTTGATAAAGAATATAAAGAAAATATAGAATACATGAAGCAGATTCAAAGAGACTACCAGGAAATTAAAAACTCCATTGAAAGCTGGCAAAACACCTTAAAAGAAACTAAGAATAGACTATCAAAACTTGAGGACAAATTTTCAGTGTGTGATCGTGAAAGGAAAGATCTCTTAAAAATAACAAGGAAACAGGCAGGAACAATACAAATGATAGAAGATGACAAGAGAATCTACAATTTAAGAATCATAAACATGAACAAAGAAGTAGGAATACATACAGGTGAATTACAAAGGCTATTCATGGAAATAATTAAGGAAAACTTCCCAAGCATGGGAAAAGAAAATGACATTCGGTTGTGTGAGGCATACAGAACTCCAGCCACCTACAACCAAAACAGATCTATACCCAGACATATAATAATCAAGATACCAGAAATTCAATATAAAAACAGAATATTAAAAGACATCAGAGAAAAGAAACAGATTATCTATAAAGGTAAACCCATCAGAATCATGGCTGACTTCTCGACACACACCATCAGATCAAGAAGAGCTTGGAGCGAAGTCTTCCAAGCCCTGAAAGAGAATAACCTCCAGCCCACATTGATGTACCCTGAAAAACTATCACTAGAAATTGATGGAGAAACAAGATACTTCCATGACAAAAAGGAATTGGGAAAGTTTGTGACCACCAATACAACCATACAGAGAATACTGAAGGACATTCTGGAGAAAGAGAAAAAAAAATACCAGGATTTTAGGAGCAGTGACGGAAAGGCCTCAATGAGTGGGGCAGGCAGTAGAATGAAGGAGAAAACTAGACAAACAAAGGCAGAAAAATAGCATAGCAGAAATAAGGCAGAGAAGGATAACTAGAAACTCTAACATAGATGGCCTTGATACGCTATATTGTTAATAGTGCACCAGGATTTAAAACCCACATTATTCACACTACTCTGCTTAGATGTATTATATTCTGTTCCAGTCATTCTACCTGTACTAGATTTGAGGGCACAGACAGTAATCCTGAAAATAACAGAATATTGTAAGGTAATCATCCTTAATTTCCTATTAACTTAATCTAAAGCTCTGTAAAACCTGCACTGTTTTACCATGACTGATCATAATCGAATCTGTTTGTTGGATTGCTGTTTTATATTGATAGATTTTATTCAAAGCTGTTATGATTGATAGTACCAAGTCTGAGAGTATAGGCAACTGCACTTAAGATGACAAGATCCACTAGAATATCCACTATGGTTTGATTATTACCTGCCTTTGAAGTTTTATACTGTCTACAGTGTTTCATTTTTACTAATATTGTTATTTACTGCTATACTCAATTATACTGCTATATTAAATTATGCCTGATGATATAGACATTCTATTGAAGATAATAAGAAACAACACAGTAATCATTGTAGATCACCTGTACTGTGCTTTTATACAGCTTTTTGGTTTCATGTTTTTATAAGAAGTTTTTTTTTGTTTTGTCTTGCTAAGTTTTGTTTTTCCCTCTAATACAGAAACTATAGAAATACATGCAGAGATTCATGCATGCGTAGCTGTTTACACCCTCACTGTTTGACTATCTACTTTGTATGCTTTAATTTTGTAACTTGAACAACTATTTCTAAGAGGACAATATGTAATTTATTAACTAGTGATTTCTTATTGTTCATCTTTTTTTTTTTTGGAATTCTGTATTACCTCTACCCTTTACATGCTTTTGTTTCTCTTTAAATAAATTTAAAAAAATTCTCCAATTAATAATAGCACGAGCATGCACTCTACCACCAAATAATAATTTTAAAACTTATGGTAAAATATATATATAACAAAATCTACCATCTTGGGTAAACATCATATTGTCTCCCTGGTATGAGAAACTGAAAGAGTAAATAAGGTCTTTAGACCTTATACACACACACACACACACACACACACACACACATGAGCACAAAAAAAGATATTATACCAAATGAAATTAGTCAAACATAAAAGTCAAATACTACATGGTCAAATACTACACGACCCCATTTATATGACAAATATAAAAGAATCCAACTCAGAGGACCAGGGGATAGAATAGTGGCTTCCAAGCACTAGGAGGAGGAAAAACTGGAGGAAATATTGGTCAAAGAGTTTTGTATAACTAACAAAATTAATGAGTCCAAAATATCCTTTGTATCATGGTGCCTATAATTAAAAATACAATATCTTATGTTTAAAAACTGGCTAAGAAAAAAATAAATAAAAATAAAAACTTGCTAAGAGGGTAGCAAGTTGTTACATGATCCTATCGCCCATACAAAAAGAGTAGAGTCGTACAGGAGTGGGAGAATTTTTATAGATGATTGGTACATTTATGACAGAAATTGCTGTGATGGTTTTATGATTGTATACTTTTCTCAAAGCACAAGTTGTGTAACTTACACATAAAGAGCCATTGTATTTACATCATACTTTAAAGACTTTTAGGAAAGGAGCAACTGCAATAGCAGCAGTAATCAAATTTCTGATCTGAAAATCCTACATGGGGTACAGAAATAAAAATAGTCTAATCCATAGTAAGCATTGTACGAAATGATAAACTGTTGAAAACTTTCCCATTGCAGTAAACAAATTACAAGAGTGACTACTGCCAGTAATTCTATTTAATATTTTATGAGTATTGTAAGTCAAGACAAATAAGCCCTATATGTATTAGAAAATAAATATTAGCAGCAGACATAGTGTAGATAAATAATGAAGAAAAGCATGCAAATAGGTTGTTAGAAATAATAATGTAGATCTTTAGGTTATGGCTTGCTATAAAACAAATATTAGAAATATCTTTCTCTTCAGAGGCAATATCGGAGTGTTTCTGCCTTGCCTAGTATAGTCAGTTTCCTTTCTTTTCCAAATTATTTTAGTCTCTACAGCTATGATCCAAGACTGCACAAGAAACCTAAGTGAGAAAACAGATTATCTCTATCTGTTCACTTTGCACAGCATCTCCAGAAACAACTGTATTTTTCTTCCTACGACCTGTGTTTGTCTATCAGCTGCTGAATGATTTTATGCTCCATTCACCCACTTCCTAATAGGCCCTTATGCTGCTGAGCTAAACCCCTGGCCCCAGTTTTTTGTTTTTTTTTTTTCTTTTTTTGGTACCGGTGATCGAATTCATGACCTTGCACTTGCCAGGTAGGCGCTTACACCACTGAGCTAACTACCTGGTCCAGGGTTTTAGCTATTTTGATTATATCTTTTTCTGATGAAAATTAAGGAGCAGTAGTACCTGACTTTATGAAATTATAAGCTATTGATTCTTTGGATGAGTTTCTAACTGTGAGAAAAACTACTTGGCAATATAGATGCAATACTGATCACACAATGTTAGTGAAAGAGTCTGTTTTTGAGTTTACAGAAAAGCTAATGGAGTTTTAATTTATAAATGAAATGCAGGTAGGATCATAATTGATCTATCCATTTTTTGCAAACTTTTTCTATAAATGGTCACATGGTAAATATTTTAGGAACTGTTTTGACCACCCACAGTCTGGGTAATGTACTCTTGTTTTCTTTCTTTATTTTTTCTTTCTTTCTTCCTTTTTTGTCATTTTAGAAATTTCTAAATCATTTAGAGTATGGTACACCTAAGAATATGTGGTTCAGAATTACATTTAATACTCTAAACATGCATATTTCACAATCAAAATTGAAATTGAACATATGGGCTCACAAATCATTTGTTGAATTCATAACATTATTTTCAATGAATGAATGAAACAGTTGTGACTGGGTATGTTAGGTACATTCTGATGGAACTGGAACTTGTAGGAACTTGGATTTCCTTTCTCCAGAGTAAGCAGTGAGGAAACTTTTTTTTCTAGTCAGATAGATTGTGTCCCGCTGCAATTTTTTTTTTTTTTTTTTTGCATTGCTGGAGATTGAACTCAGGGTATATGGCTATCATTTTTTACCTCTTATTTTGAGACAGAGTCTTACTAAGTTGTCCAGGGTAGTTCTGTGTTAAACTCATCCTGTCTCAGCCCCCTCAGTAGCCAGGATCATGGCCATGCCCAATCTTGCTAGGCTAACTGCTCCTTTCTTAAAGTGCTATTTATGATGATTTCATTTGATCCAATTGCTTCACAGGATCTATCATGTTCTTCCCCTAACCCATCCATTCTTCATTGTTCTGTAGCCCATAAGTAGTTATGTACCAATATATGCTGGGAGAAGAGTTATAAGAGTTACAAGAGTTTAGAAAAAATATAGTTTACAAATTAAAAAAATATATAGCTTGCTAATATATACCAGTTGGAATCTAAGAATTGTATATGATAGTTATCTAAAAATATTTCACCAGAAGCAGCAACTAAATTCATGACTATAGATATTTTTAATCAAGACTTTTGATTTAATATGTTCATATTAGCAGTTGGAAGTGACTCTAACAGGTTAATAGTTTGGTTAACTGATCCTATTTTCAGCGTTATCCTTTATTCAGTAAAATTTAAATTATACAATATTGTTTCTTTAAGTTTAGGGGGAAAATGAGGATTTAGGGATATAATGATGGTTGATTGAATTTACTTTGTGATGAAATTCTAGAATTAAAGTCAGATGACAGTGAATACCCTCAACATGGAAGGCAAAGATTAGTGTTGCATTGGGCACTTTAGAATGGAAACTGAAGGAGTTTGACATAAAAGACTATTCAGAATAGTTTTTCTTTAAGTAAGCCAGGAAATTAGTCAGTTTACTAAAATGTTATATTATTTATATAACCCAAGTCCCTCGCCATGCAGACCTAACCACTGGCTCCTCGCCCACTTATCAGTGGCGTCTTTAAAGAAATGCTCTGCAATAAGCCCACAGTCCTGTCATAGAATAATGATTCCACTGAGATGTCCTTGTCCTAATCCACAAACCTTGGACTCATAAGGACTGCATCAAACTTCTAACCTAGAGGAACATATAATACCAAACATGTTGTTGTTTTAATCCCGTAAATTCTTGAGGATTTATTACATTAAAATGCAAAAAAAAAGAAACCCAAATATAAATACATAGGATTTTTCCAAAATATATCCAAGACAACTAACTTGTGAAATAGTAATAACCAAATTTTCAAGATATTACCTCTGAATTATTGCTAATCTGGGGGAAAAAATAGTGATTCCATCTATTTTGCCATCTATGGAATTTAAATTAGTAATAAAATGGAGCTGTGGCCTGTTTCTCTCTTACAATGGGCCCAGCTCATCAATGGACATATCCTACCATGCATGTTCTCACACGTTAATTCCTATACTAGTAGTTGAAACAGCGAGACTCAGTAAATGAGAAAAAAATACACAAACTGGTATTCCAGCTGACAGACTTGGGGATAATATGGTGGAAAGACCAAATCAAAATCCCTAAATTCATTACTCTCTAACAAAATACTAAGCCAAATGCAGTGTCATATCTCTGAGTGAATTACTGGGACAACGTTAACTACCAATGACTTGAAAGAAGCATGGGTGTGTGGGTGTATCTGCCAGAGTAAATCAGCACAGTCAGTTACAGTGGTATACAGCTATTGATCTAGCAAATAAATATTCCTCCTTTGCTAATGCATATCTAAAGTAATTTGATTTTTACCTGTTAGTGGCATCAATTTATTTGACTGTATTATCTCAAAACTAAATTACTTCTATAGTTGTATGTCGTAATAGACTCCATTGGAACTTCAATTATTTAATTTTCCCAAATACATAGTGGTGGCCTATTGGTAATACATTTGTAATTATGAATAAAGAACACCAGATATCTAACTCTTTATATCAAAGGATAAAAAATGAATGTGAAAAAATTAATCCTCTCATATATCATTAAAATTTTTAGAGATTAAATGGTCTGTGATAGTCACTAAAGGAAAATCAAGTGCCTGTAATATCTGCCTTTAGTTGATATCAACAGGAGAATCAGTGAAAATCTCCAAGATCTTGAAGAAAATCTATGTCTCCTTGGAAAAGTAATTTTTTGCCACTAAATTCTGGTAAAGTGAAAATATAATCAAAACAAAGAAATGACTATATAAATGTATCTTTTTGTAATAAATTAAGGGTTGTTATTCCAACTAAGGTATGAGAAAAAGTGAGTTCAGAATTCACTTATTAAATAGAAGTGAAATATATAATAACCTATTTTATTAAGTCAGAAGATGTAAGTATGTTGTCTGAGCAAGTAGTCATATTCTTATGATGTCTACTCATGTAGTATTGCTGACCTTCCTTCAACCATAATGACAGATTCATGTGGAGTTTTTATGCCTAGATGACAGAAGAAGAATAAAGATTTACTTTACCTATGAATCTGAGCATAATTTGATACAGCTGGATCACAAAGCTCCTCCTCAAAGGTAACTAAAAATTACTGGGGAAAGGCAATTCCTCCAGAAAGCCAAATTTAAATCAGAAAGCACATGTCATTGTGCATTCTTAACAGAAAAAGAACATGATTTTGAGTTTTATAGTAATTAATGGGTAGTGTTACTAGATTGTTAGATTGATACAATACATGCAAAGAGCAAAAGAGGAATAATGGTGTGGTTTGGTTGTATGGGGATAGTATGCATTTAGAATTCTCAGTTAATTTATGTGTAAAATTTGAAAATACTATTACCTCATATCAAAACCCATTACGGCATGTAAAATATTTGAGAAATATGACTTGTCTTGTGTATATCAGTCATTTTATTTGTCTTCAACTACTGACACTTTTTCAATGTGTCCATGTATAAATCAGTCATGATATTTGGAATAGAGATGATAAAAATTTAAAATATGACTGTCTTCTCATCAAAGTGGTCTAGAATTGTCAGATAAAGGAGAGTTAGTAGTTAGTACGAAATGCAAAGGATTCAATCCCTGGAGGAGCAGGTTAACCACCTAGTGGCATGTTGATTTCACACTCGTTTCAACTATAGAAGTCAGTGTCATCTTTATCAGTAGTCACAGTTAAACTGGATATGTATTTGGCTTCCCTACTGACTGGAATCCAATAAATTCATTATCCTAGACTAATGGAAAATTGTTTTCTTAATCATTCTAGCCAAGCATCATTGAATTGACCAAAGAATTCCTCATTTCAAGCAACAGAAATCTGGCAATAGGAATAACTAGAGAAAGTAATGTCATATGGAAATTTAAAAAAAAAGAGAGAGAAAATGATGATGCTGAGTCTTCTATTTTAGAGGGGGGGAACATATTCATTTACATGATTGCTTTTCTTTAAGGTTGGAAACATGACCTTGTTATCTTTGCAGAGGTGGCTCAGATTGTGAACTTTATACTTTCTACAATTAACTTGGTGCTTTCCTTTGTCACAAACTGAGTTGGATGAGAACAAGATCAAATTCAATGGTTTGACCTTACAGAGAAATTTGACTCTGTTCTCATCAAGTTTGATTTGTGACCAAAATCTTGGAGAGAATGGAATACATGAACCGAGGTACCACTGTAAGTGTTCATAGAAGTACAAGAATATGTGTTGAGAAAAAATTCAAAGACATAAAATCTTACTAAAATTTAAGCAGAAAAAAGTCACTTTAATAAAAAATGGAAAACTATTTGATTAGATACTTTGCATATGAGTAAATGCGGTTGAAAAAGTTTATTTGTCTACTCCTTGACTTGGCCATGTGACTTACTTTGGCAGCAGAATGTGATTATAGTCCTGGCATATTTTTCCCGCCTATTACAATTTTGCCACTGATGTGAGACATAGTGGTCCAAGCTGATTAATAAACACAGAAAATGGATCATTTCTCTTATCCACCCACACATTTGTACAAAGAAATAGTTTCTTACCCATTGTTTTTTGACACAAAGTTACCTACTTGAGCATCTAAGCCTCAGTGAATAATGTATTCATAAAAATAATGTTTATTGTCATATCCTGCTGTTTTATTTCTTATGAAAAAGTAACTGATATTAATGAATTATTCCTATTGACATTTTAGTCAACAGGAAATATGATGGCAGAAGTTTTAGAACCAGTGTTGCAATGGGAAATGAATATATTTTACAAAAATGATACACAAGAGAAGAGAAACCAAATTAAAATGAAAACAGACTGAATACATTATAGTCATGTGCCGTTTAACTATAAGAATATATTATGAGAACCAGGTATTGGGGCAGTCTGATCATTGTTTGAACATTACAGAGTGCACTTAAACAAATCTCCATGCCGTGGCCTAGTACACACCTAGCCAACATGGTGTAGCCTGTTGCTGTAGGCTGCAAACTTTTACATCAGGTTATTGTGCTGAATATTGTAGTAATTATTGTAGGCATTACATCACAGTCATAACTCCTGTGCATTTACACGTGTCTAAATGTTTAAAAGTGCAGTTAGAATATGGTGTAAAATATTTTTAAAATACATCTGCTGAGGGCAGTCACCGTAAGAGTTTCTCTGGGTGAGTCAGTGCTTGATGCATGTGTGAATGTGAGGACCAATGGCATCACTATAAACTTCTACAGACTATAACGTCTGTATACCTAGTCTACACGAAGTTTATAAGAAGGTACGTTCTTTTCTGCAAAAATAAATTACGCTTAAACTATTATAACTTTTATATATCTTTTTATTTCTTTTTTTTTCCTTTTGGACTGCTTTATAATAACACTTAGCTTAAACATGAAAACATAATGTACATCTGTATGAAAATATTTTCTTTATATTTTTATTATATAAGCTTTTTTAATATATGTATATCATATATATATGATATATATATATATATCATATATATATCTTTGTGAAAAACTCAGACTCACACTTTAGCCTAACATCATGGTCACTGATAACACAATCTTTCACCTTCAAATCTTGTTCCCCTGAAAGGTTTTCAGGGACAATATAATGAATGGAGCCACTATCTGCTACGATGACAAAGCCTTCTTTTGGAATCCCTCTTAAAGGACAAGCACAAAAAATGCAATAGAGATACAACACATATTGTGAAATGGGAAGAAATTGTTTAAAAAGAAGAAATAACCAGGATGGGGGAAAGGGAAAAGGAAAGAAATAAAAAGGAAGAAACATGCAAGGTATCTATACATTATTGTCATTGAAAAGGGAAGTTTGTGCTAATATTGATTGAAAAATTCTTATGCCCATATCTTGTACTCTGAGTAACTACTTTGAAGATGACAGTATGTAATATATTAACTATTGTTATTCTCCCATTATTGTTATGAATTTCTATTTTACTTTTTATCAATAATTTTTTTGAAAAGTGATATAAAGGATTATATCTCCCTGTGCAGCCACTTGAAATGCTGTAGTGCAATAGCACATCTTGAATAGTGACAAGGAAACAGTCAGGGTACACAATATTTTCACTATCAGGACAACACCATACACCAACATTGTTGAGCTATATACTCATATATCTTTTATACACACTATGTCAATCCTTGTCAATCACTAATCTGTTCTCCATTTCTATAATTTTGTCACATCAAGATGGTAAGTGGCATGCAACCATTTAGAATTGGCTGTTTTCACTTAGTGTAATTACCATAATTTGAGATTTCTCCAAATGGTTTAACTATGTATTAATATTAGTAACTAGTACACCATGTTATGGGTGCCCCTGTTCATTTAGTCCTTGAAGCACATCTGGATGCTTTCAAGTTGAGGCTATTTCAAGTAAGTTCACCATGAACTTAATTGAACAGGTTTTTGTATATATATGTCTTCATTTACCTAGGATATAGTGTAAAGTGATAGGCTATATGCTAGCTGCAATTTTAGCTTCTTGAGAACTCACAAAGTATTAAAACTTTCCATTCTGTCCAGTAATGTATGAGTGATCCAATTTCTCTGAATATTTGCTAAGATTGCGTTGCTATTATCTTTTTATTTTTAACTTCTGATAGTGTGCCAGCACCTAATTGGTTTTCAATTCTCATTTTCCTAGAGGCTAATAAGGTTGGACATCTGTTTCTATGTTCATTTGACACAGTACAGTCATCCCTGTATCCATTGCGTTTGTATCCACGGATTCAACTAACCACAAACTGACAATATTAAAAAGAAACTCATATGTCCTAAAAAGTATAACAGCTGAAAGAAGCATTTCCATAAGTGACCCTAGGATTGTGGGAGGGTGCTAAGAACTAGAAATAGATATGGCTGTATTCTGAAGAATTTATGATAGTTGAGCATAAAACAATAGTTGATTTATAGACTTGGTGACAAATGAGGTCCTTCCTGCCTCTGTAGGTTCTAAAGGGTCTTTGGCTTTCAAAAAAACATACAGAGAATGCAGCTTGGACCAGAACATCACTCTTCTCATTATAGTCATCATTGGGAATGACAGCCAAAAGATTTCAAAATTGATTCAGAAGCAGCAATCTCCAATCACTGGAATCCAAAAAGAATAGGCCAGCTGTTTCAGATAACTGCACTTTAGAGGGAGGAACTCTTAGCAAACTCCAGAAAATAACTGGAGACTAAAGAAAAAGCCTTATTATATTACTGGAGAGTATAATGATCTAGAAATATATGTGAGAATATGTTCTTCAATTATTTTACAAGTAATGTGAAAGAAATGAATATTAAATAGGTACCACTTTCCTTTTATTTACATCACTCTTCTTCCATTTCATGGAAAAATGTAAAAAATATTATTCTATTTTCTGAATTTAAAAAAAAATATCCCTCCAATTATAAGGACATGTGAATACTCATAGATTTTTTTGCAATTATGATAGACCTGTAATATATTTAGTTTCATGTTCAGAACCCAAGCACAATTTAATTTTTTAACTGGCATATGTTCTATTGTTCTCATGAAAAGAAAATTTTAATTGCCAAAAAGTGAAATAAATTTCTCTAGGAAAAAATCAAATCACTCTTTGAAGAAATGTAGTTGTGTGTTGTAACACAATTTGATATACACCTTTTGTCTCAAATTACATGTATTATAATTTTTTGTACTGCAGGATGATTTTTAAATATCTTATAAATCAAAGTACATGCTAGCCAATTTTTAAAACCCAACTTAACAATTTAAACATTTGTGTATTTTGTACATTTCTTTCTTGAAACTTCACAGAAACAGTGTAATGTGTTACAAAACCACATCAAATGGACCATACTCTAATGGAAGAGCTTGGATAATATAAGTTATATGAGCTGGAAAATCAAATCTGTGTGCCTCATCATAAACACAAAGGGGCAACTTAATATATAGGCTGCATGTTTGGAAATGGATGAACTATCTGGAAAACTAAGGGAAGTAATCATCAAAAATGAAATAAAATCATGATAAAATGAAAATTTCAGCAAAAACAGAGATCACAGCTTCTCACACTAATGGGAATCATAAAGCCTTAAGAAAACACAAAGGAAAAAGTTTGCTCTTAATATTTATGGTTGAAACTAGCAATTATTTGTTATTTTGTGCAAAGACTTTTAGGCTTGCTTAAATCATAAATAAAAGTAAAATGTAATAAGGAATACAGAAGAATAAAAACATCTTGCAATCTGAGGCAGAATATGTTAAAAACCAAGAGTCTCCCTTATTCATAGGAAACAGATTATAATATCCCTTGTGGATGTACAAAACTATGAATAATAACCTGTCTGTACTATACTTTTCCTATGCATATATATCTATAAAAGAGTTCAATTTATAAATTAGACATCATAAGGCATTAACAGCAATAGTTAATAACAAAACAATTATAACAACGATGTAATAAAAGTTATGGAAATGTGGTTTCTCTGTCACTTGAAATAATGTACTTTAATCATTCCAAAAAATGAAGAAGTTATGACCTCTCTTTGCCATATCTGAATTGCCACCATCACTCTTTTTCACTCTGGAGCATTATTAAATAGATTCAGGGTTATTTGAACACAGGCACCTTGATATTGTGGCAGTGAATTTGATAATGGATGGCTTCTAAGTGACTAACAGGCAGATAAGGCACCCGTCATTTTTTTTTAATTTTTTATATTCAAAATTTCATTTTTATTTAGCAAAACAAATCCTGAATCTCAAAAAACAAAACAAAAAACAAATAAGAACATGTATTATCCTCCCAGAAACCACCTGGTACTTTGTTTTCATGAATTTGACTATTGTAGATACTTTCTATATTGTGTAGAGCCACAAATATGTATCTTTTTCTTATTAGCTTATTTCACTTATTAAAATGGCCTCAATGTTCATTCATGTCACACTCTGTCAATTTCATTTAAGGCTGAACATATTCCAGTGCATGGATACACCACATCTTGCTATCCATTCATCCTTACAATGAACGTGGACATGGTTTTCATCATTTGGCAGCTACAGATAATGATGTTCTGTGCTCTCCTTTCTTCTCCTACCTTCACATATATTTAGTACTTAACATCCTGTTTGACTCAGCAAGAGGCAAATACAAAGAGCACCCTTCCATCCATTTTCAAAAGAGCATTTTAGAAAATTAGGCAGAATAGGCTTTAAAATTGAATTTTAAATCAATAGGTATTAATGCTATTATACTCGCCGTAACATTGAGATAATTATGTGTCCATGTAATTATATTAACATGCATAAATTTTTTGTTTTGTTTTGTACCAAGGATTGAACTCATGACCTCACGCTTGTCAGGCAGGTGCTTAAGCCACTGAGCTAAATCCCCGGAAACATACATAAATTTTGTCATCTTCAGAGTAGCTGCCTATACTCTTAGACTTGATACTATCAAACACAACGGATTCAAATAAAATCAGTCAAGACAAGACAGCGATCTAACAAACCAGATTCAAATAAGATCAGTCATAAGATAATATTAGTAATACAGGGCTTCAGATTAAGTTAACAGGAAATTAAGGATGGTTACCGTAGTATATCCTGCTATTTTTGGAATAGCTGTCTGCGTCCTCAAATCTAGTACAAGTAGACAGACTGAAACAGAATATAACCAAACTAAACAGAGCAATGAGAATAATGTGGGTTTTAAATCCTGATACACTATTAACAATGTCCTCTGTCTTCCTTTTTTAGACAATTCCTCCCCCTTTGACTCAGGGTGCATTTTGTACATTTTGGGTCCCACTAACTCCGTTACAGTTTTTAGACTGGGGACCAACCCGCTATTTACCTAAGTGGTTCTGAACCTTTTTACATCTGAGCTTGATCTTAAGTTATATTCCTTTACCTGTAAAAGCCTCAAGGTTTTCCTTCCTTGTAGCTGAGTAGTTTTCCACTGCACAAAAGTGTCATGTCTTTCCAACCTATCTGGAGCTGCTGGATGAGCTGCCCTTATTTCTCTCTGGTTTCCTGTCACATAGAGCATTAATTTTCTCATCTTTGACTTTCAGTCCATAAACCCTTTTAAAGGTTGATTATATTTCCTATACAGAGCATCTCAATGGACCCTATCTCCTGATCTACTTTGCCTGTGTTTCTTTTTGTTAGTGTATCAAGGCCATCTGTGTTAGAATTATAGCCAGTCTTCTCTGCTTCATCTCTGCCATGCTATTTTTCTACCAGTAGTTGTCTACTTTTCCCCTTCATTCCACTGTCTGCCCCATTCATTGAGGCTTCTCTGCCACTGTTCCTGAAACCCTGTTTCTCTCTCTCTCTCTCTCTCTCTCTCTCTCTCTCTCTCTCTCTCTCTCTCTCTCTCTCTAGAATGTCCTTCAGTATTTTTTGTAGGGTTGAATTGGTGGTCATGAACTCCCCCAGTTCCTCTTTTTCATAGAAGTATCTTGTTTCTCCATTAATTTTGAGATATAGTTTTGCAGGATACATCAATTTGGGTTGGACATTATTTTCTTTCAGGGCTTGGAATACTTCAAGCTCTTCTATCTGATTTGATGATTTGTATCAAGAAGTCTGTCATGATTTTGATGGGTTTTTCTTTATAGGTGATCTGTTTCTTTTCTCTGACAGCCTTTAATATTCTGTTTTTGTGATGAATTTCTGGGATCTTGATTATTATATTTCTGGGTGTAGATCTGTTTTGATTGTACCTGGCTAGAGTTCTGTATGCCTCGTGTATCTGAGTATCATTTCCTTTTCCTATGCTTGGGAAGTTTTCCTTAATTATTTCTGTGAATAACCTTTGTATTTCATTTGCCACACATCATGTTTTTGTTGGACAAAGAGATAATTAATGTTTGGGATAAGATGATGTAGGATAGTCAAAAATTTTATAAAGCTATATCAGTCTGACATGTAATTTAAAATTCATGCTTTTTATCTGTAGAACTTTCTATTTAATATTTTTGGACTGTAGTTAACTAGGATAACTAAAAGCACTGAATATGAAACCATGAATAAGGGACAACTGCTATATTAAATCAGTTATCAACAAAATCCATGAATAAGAAATAAGGAAAATGATTTTAAATTTTTTTATGTATTGTTTGGATAGAAATACTATTCTTTTAGAGTTATTTAAAATTTCAAATTAGTCAAATATTTTTTCACAAAATAAATAAAACTATGGGAATTTTAAAATGCTTTTGCAAATTTTATTTCCAAGGATCCTCACTTATTATTTTTTACTTTTATTTTCTAATTCTATTCTTTCTCATTCAGAATCACAAGGTGACTCTAATAGTGTGATGAATTGGCAGTGAATATTTACCTGTGAGTTATACAGAAAAATTACTATTTTAAGACAATACATAATTATCAAGAAAATCATATCCAAATTCATGAAATATATATATATATATATATATATATATATATATATATGGAAAACAAAATGCTAAGCAAGAGATAGTGATATGAATATCAATAGCATACTAGGCAACAAATCAAGAGAGTATTTTCAGGTTGAAATATAATAAAGACTGAGGATACTATGATATTTGACTATGATTTTGAAGGATGGGTACAGGCATGACATTTGGGAGATAAAGTTGAAAAGATATTTCTGGAAAAATTCTCAGAAAAAAGCAGAAATATTAACCACATTGTGTGTGCAATTACATGGAAATAGTTTGCTGGATTGTATAATCTGAAGCATGATGTGAATTATTTTTGTAAAATAAGATTTAATTCAAATTACAATAGTAAACATACTAAAATTCTACTTGACTCTATTTTTTGGTAGATTTTATTCATAATATTTATATTTGCCATGATTTTGTTACAAGAAAATAATCTAAATGGGTTTCTCTTTAAAACAGATCTAATCTGAAATAAAATTGTAATATATATGAGAGTTTTGAGAGAATAAAATGTAGAGACTCGTCAGATATTTATTACCAGAAACAAGTAGGTGTTTCCTGCTCCTAACACGCTGGTTGTGGCTGAGCAGGAGTTGGAAGGAAAGTTCTGGTCAGGAGACTGAGTGGGAAATTCTAGTCCAGGAGAGAAAAGGCCAGCAATGGCAGAGATTGCAATGGAAGAACAGAGCAGTTTGAAATTCCCTCTTACCTGCTGTTTGCTTAGGCGCCCAGTTTCAGGAGACCTTGCCAGAGAGCTTGCACCCCAAACTCTTTCACTACTAAGTGAATTCTATAAAATTCTCTTAAGCCTCTGGGTTTTTTCTTTTTTGAGAAATTGTTGGTATTTTATCAACATTTATTAGTAGAACTATTTAATGTCAAAATTGAAAGGAACTTTATCAATTATTTGAATTTCCCATTTTTAGATAAAAACACTGGGAGAGAACAATTAAATCACTCAAGATCACACAACTAATTTTGTGACCTATAGTGAAAATCTACATCTCTGCCTTGTCCGTCAAATGCTCTTACTAACCTATACTTGTTTTACTTATAACATGACTCATTTCTTAATCTGCATCTAGCTTTTTCAATTGATCTGTAAAGAGGAAAACAGAAGCAATGATTGGAAGTGTGAAGCAGTGGAGAAGATACTTATAAATACAATGCTCCTCATGCAGCATAATACAGATGTTAATTTTAGCTGATTAGTTTCTATTCATTTGATCGAATTGATACAGCCAATAATAAGGCATTTCCATTTGTAAGCACTTTTTAGGAAAAAGTATTATGGGGACAAATTCATCAAATTTATAGGGCAGTTATACTTGAAAAACCCTAGAAATGTCTTCCAATAGCATTATTTACCAAACCAAGGAAAATATAGTCTCAAAATCAATTCTACAGTAGTTGGTAAAACTCAGATCTTGTGTCTCTGCAAGAACTTCACAGACTCAGAAGCAGCCTATACGTCTTTCAAGAGATGACTGGATAAAGAAAATGTAGTATTTACACATAATAGAGTACTACTGTGTCATTAAGAAAGATAAACTGGAATCGTTGGCAGGAAAACGGAGGCACTTGAGACCATAATGTTAAGTGAAATAAATCAGACACAGAAGCTTAAATATCACATGTTTTTTTCTTTTATAAGAGTCCTGAAGCATAAAGAGCAAAATAATAGATATATAATAAGGAATAGTGAAATAAATCTTTCTCGAATGGAAATAGGATTAAGACAAGGGAGGAGGGGAAGAATGGGGAGAGAAAGTTGATGATATAAAAGAAGTTGGAATGTGTCATGCACATGCACCAATTCCACACAAGGAATATAAACATTATGTATGCAAACATATACTAATAAAAATGAAAAAACATCCACAGTCTCACAACTGTACTCACATGACGTACACAACGTAGCACATAAATTCAAATTAACGACAACAAAGATAAGTTACCTAAATAGACAAATAATAGTCAGATGTAATGCAAACAGTGATCTCTGCCAGGATAATTTTTATTTACTCTGATTCAAATTAAACACAGTGTAGTACATGCTAGCAACCTCTCTACTTTGCACAGTGAGACAGGCTGCCAGAGGACCACATGTAACAGAGTTAATTGAAGGGGAGAGATGATTTAGTCATCTTTGCCCAGAAACTTTCTGTACTTTACGGAGAGCAAACCTACTACATCACTGCATGGCTGAGTCAGTAAGCTCCGTGGTCAACAGTGTCTACAGAGGCTCCTTCACTCACGATTTACAAAGGTGAAATATTGGAAGACTACTGTGTGCATAAACTCAAAACTAGCTTTTAGTAGCTGGTTAATGGTTCCTGTCCACTTAAGCACACCTTCAGATTCCATACTGAACCTATCTTCTGCAAAAATAGAAGCGAGCCAGGACAAACAGAAGACTTTAGAGTTTGACTGCTGTGAGTTGAAATGTTGGGGTTTTGCTATTACTAGGATAATTTCTCTCTGTGATTCAGACATTTTTAATAAGCTTAATTTCTACCTTTAATAAAAAAGACAAGTAAGCATCTTACACATTTTATTTGCATACAAAATATCTAATAAAAATTCTAATACTTAGGAAATGTAGTAAAGTACATTTACTATCACATTGAAGATTTTATAGGATCATGGACCACCAGCTCTCAAACATTATTCAGCATTCCTTTAATAAAGTCTTCATATAATCAATTAGAATGAATTATAAATTCAGGATTAATATTAAAATGCTATCTTGTTTATTTGCTTCTTTGGTAGATAAAAATTCCTGAATTACTAGAATTAGATATAAGTTTGCAGATATTCCAATTTGGTTTTTTTAAATATGAAAGAAGACGAATGATTTCAGATATTGAGAAAGCAAACCAGTGGAACTGTGACATTAAATTATTCATGATTCACTTAATCTACTTTTTAAAAAGAAATTTGAAATTAAATCATTAATAGGCCACAGTTTTTGCTTTTAGAAAAGTCATAGCTTACCTGGAGAACAAGCAAATTGACCAAAAAAAATATACCTCTGTTTCTGTGTTTGTATGTGTGTGAGAGAGAAAGAGAGAGAACTCTGAATAATACAATGGCTAATACAATGGCTCTTAGAGTTCTTTAATTAACAGAGAACCAAATCATATTTTTACAGTACTTCCAGGTTCTGTTCTGTCTTTCTGAGCAATATCAAATTTCTTTAAGATATCAATATATCAGGAATGAAAAATATTTATTGTGCTGAATCACCTCTGAACCCCTTCTCAAAGTGGCATTAGAGAGCCAACTTATAAAAGCAAACTCAAGGACCAGGGATATATATAGCTCAGTGGCACAGCATCCGCATGACAAGCACAAGGTCCCGACTTTGATTCCTGGTACACTCTCTCCTCCAAAATAATAAATTTTAAAAAATAAAAGCAAACTCAAGAAGGTTGCAATAGTTAATAATAGTTCTACACTATTTTCCATATAGCATTCTCTGATATTATTATATCATTAATGGTTTATTCTACAGTATCCATATATATCATTCTTCTCATGAAGAGCAAAACATCATTTGATTACAGCAGGTAAATTGATACAGTGAGGAGTTTTAAAATTCACAGACCAATTTATTTTAGGAAAGCTTTACTAAATTCTTTTAATTCTATTATATTTTAAAATAAGCATCTGGGCCCAGGGATTTAGCTCAATGGCTCAAGCGTGTGCACAAGGTCATGGGTTCAATCCCTGGTACCCTAAGAGAAGAGAAAAACAGAGAGAGAGAAAGAGAGAGAGAGAGAGAGAGAGAGAGAGAGAGAGAGAGAACCAAAATGAAATAAAATAAACATCTGAAAGTCATGCAATTTAAAATGTCTTGATAGTCTCATGTGACTTATCTAGCTTTTCCATTGTTGCAAGAAGAGGAAGCCATATCCTTTTTATTTTTTTTATTATAAAAATATCTGCCCTTTTCATATTAAGCTTCTTTTTCTCTTATTTTGATCTGAGCAAGTTCAAATGATATATACAGGCTATTCATATACATTTCTGCTCTGTACCTTGGGGTATTTGTACTGCTGATATTTTTGGAAATTTAATTTTTTTATCACCATAGAAGTAGAGAATGATATTTATTCACTTTAGCTCTGGGTTAGCCTGTGGCCATGCGAGCTCTCTAGTGGAATATCAATGCATAACTACTTCCAGCAATTACTCAGTAAAGCAAAACTTTTTCATTAAAATCTATTGTTGTCTCAGTGAAAAAATAATAATACCTGAGGCCAATTTTTACACACTTACCTCAAAACATAATTGTTTCAGTTTACATATTGACTAAAACATAATTTTCTGAAATACAAATTCATATTTTCCCAGAACATCTCTGTGAAATGTAGGTAATTACTATGTATTTTATGAAACAAAAAGCATGAATGTGTTCCTAATGTTGAAACACTGTCCTAAAAGTTCTTATACGTAAACATTACTACTTTAGTAACTCACATGTTTGCTAAAATTTGTAGTATCAATAATAAAGTTAGCTGCACAATCAGTCAACTATTGCTAGATATTTTATGCAAACATGCTGAAAGAAATAGATCTGCTTCAAAGAAAGTAGTGTGCCAGTTAGGTTTTGGGGTAGGAAAAACTAAGAGCGAAAAAGGTGAAAGAGGTAGAAAAGAACTCATATTCAAATATACAGTCAAGCTTGGGGCTTCAGATGTGAGAACATTTGAACATGGTAATAGGGAAAAGTTTATGAGAGAGAGTTCATTAAAAATATGATTTTCATCTAAGATTTTTCCCCTTCCCTTCATCATCAGACCCCACACAAAAGTTATGAATAGTAATTATTTCCATTTTATGCATCAGACAGCTAAAGAATGAAGATGGTTAATTTGCTCGAAGAAATATAGCTGGTCAAGGTCAAGGACAGGCTTTGATTCGGGTACTCTATGCTCAAACACTCACTATAAGGCTTATGAAATTCATTAATATCCAACTTTTGGAAGAGGGAAAGATTTAAATTTTTCATTTAAAGTCAAATGCTTAATAAGTTTCTTATTTTCTTAAGACAGAGTGAGACAAAAAATTAAGCAATTTTAAAACTTTACACCATAAGAATTAATATATATATAGTTAGTTTACAAACACTTAGTACTATCATCTGAGCCATGATTTATGAAATTGAATTGTACTTGGAAGTCACATGTTTAGCACTAAGAATAAGTCCCACTATACAGTGACCTTTGAGACTTGATGTAGACAGAACAGAGTGGGAGTCATTTTACAGTAAGATGATTTTTTTAAATACCTGGGCGGAATGCTTTTGATAGGAACCTTGTAAGGCTGGAACTCCTGCTCAGTATAATTTGGTTGGCTGGTCTCTGGGCTATCCCTTAATAGTTGTGGATATTATTATTCTTAAGCTTTTCTCTTATTGTTGATCAATTCATTTCCAGGACATGACAGTCTTTACAATAAAATAATCTTCTAATATCTTAATATACCTTCTGACTTTACTGCAAAATAAAAATGCATAGTAAATTTAGATTATAGGATTCCAAGATGCAGCAAAACATGTTAGAATGAAATTCTGTTCACTAAAAAGACATTTTTTATGAAACAAATATAAATTAGCTTGAGTTTTATGTTTTATAAATTAATAACTCTTGTATCACACCTTGATTCATCAAGTATGCTGGAAATACTCATAATCCCTATTACACAGGAATATGAATAACTTTTTAAAATATTATAGTAACACTTACATGATGCTAACAATTTTTAGAAACATATTTGCTCCTAAAAGTCTGAACTACAAACACAGTTTCTTGATCAGAAAAATACTTTCACTTTAATGAAAAGTGATCACATTACTGGGAAAAAAAGTGAGAAACGAACATGTAAAATGGCAAAACAAATATATAAAATGGTAAGTAAAAGCCTACCTCTCTATCTCTTGCAAAATATTTTGTGGGTCTTTTTGTCTGTTCATATGCTTTGTTTTTAGGTTACCCAAGTCATTTGTAGAGAACAATTTGCTGAGAGCCTGTTCACACATTCCCTGTCTTGATGTAAAGCATGATGTCTGAAGTGTAGAGAAGTTTGCTGGTAAATATTTCTTAATCAAAATGACAGTATGCCTTCCTCTCAAACACAGGGCTTTGGTTTTATTCAGGAGCAAAAAAATGTAAATTTTGTCCAAACAGTGTTACATCATAGGATCATAAAATTTTAGAACTGAAAAGAAGTTATGATGTTTCTTTCTTGGTGTTTAAGATAATTTTAGGTTTTAAGAGGAAAGTATACACAGAAAGAATCTAAATGTAGTTCTCAAGTTGTTATGCCTTCTTTTCAGTTATATGGATTTTTCCCAAACTTTAAAATTCAAAGTTCCCTTCTTTATATTGGGATGAAACAGTTTGGCCTTCTCACTTGATGCCTCTCAGACTGGCCTGTATCTAATACTTGTGGAATAATTGCGTATTTTAAAAAGACCCTTTCTGTTCCTCCATTGTGTGCTAAAAATGTAAATTTAGCGCATTCATTTGTAGGAAAATTATGGCTCCTTAATAAGAGAATGTTGGGGACCAGGTTATTTGATAAAATTATAGGGGTGAGGGTGACTACATTACTTAAACTCTATCGGAGGTCGGTGTGATCTTGTTTCAGGAATGGGGAAGTACAGGCAAGGCTGCATGCCTCCTGGCTATGGGGTAGATGCTAATTACCTAGCACTGCAGCTAGACAGCAGCTGCTGAGAAACTTTCTCAAAATACAGGCATTGGGTTTAAAGAAAATCTGTTTCCTCATTAATTTAATCCTTCTGTATCCACTTCTATGGTTGCTGTTTCATGCTATCCCTCCCCCTGCACTTCTTCTTGGTCAATAAAATCCCCTCAACTGCAGAGGTAGCCGAGCCAGTCCACCTTATACCATGAAATTTGTCTCTCTTTATTCAGGGTCTTCACCCCTACAGGTATCTGAGGATCTGATCAGCCTTGAGTAACAAAAAGTCTACAGATTTCAGTTAAAAATATTTAAAAAAGGTAGCAACTAATTTTCTAAAGCTTTGAAGTGGAAGACCTTATAAAACAAGAAGATAACTTAAAGATACACCGTTTTCTTTTCATACATTGGTATAATTGAAGAAATGTTCAGTTATGGCACCCAAAGGCCTACAACAAATATATCAACATTTCCTGTTTGCTACTACACCAACAGTTTCATTTTTACAGAATTTTTTGTTTGTTTGTTTTGTCTTTTTGAGACAGTCTCACTATGCAGTTCAGGCTGGCCTTGAGCTCACTTTGTAACCGAGGCTGATCTTCACCAAGGATCCTCCTGCCTCAGTGCTGGAATCATAGGCATGCACCACAGAGAGCTTTTCCTGCAGAATTTTATAGTTTTAAAGTTCAAACACACTGAGACAGATCCTATATGCAAATACATGGTCATTTAATCCCAAACTTGTACAAGATCACTAAATATCATTTGACACCAAGCCTGACACTTGGTATGAAATATAAAACCCCTACTTAGGGGTAAGGAATATGAAATCATTAGAGGAAATTAAAGCATAAGAGAAATAAAATATATTTAAACCAACTAGACTTAAACTGTTCCTCTTTATAGCTCTTTTATAAACTCTTTTGTACAACTATTTCATAAAAATTTATGTGACTTTTTTGTATTGCATGTAAAGGTGTATTTGCTACTTCTCATTAGCCTTTATCTTTTGAGAGGGAGGGAACTATTTAAATATTTTTTTTATGTTTCTATCTGTTGCTCTGTGTGAACAAATAATCACTTTATGTTTGTTTATTAATTTTACTTTGAGCCTTCACTGCATTTGTTAAGTAGCCTCTTTGGTCATATTTATAATTTTTTAAAAAGCAAGAAATAGTCCATACATTTGTGCTAATTAATTGGACAGGTACTAATATTCTAAAGCAACCTGGTTATAATGTGTAGCACCATACATTTTGATAGTTTTTGATGTTCAGATGTAATTTTTCTAAAGGTAACTAACTCTGGTATGTTTTGTGTTACAATTTTGACCTATGAAGCTCCATACTTCATGAGCAACCTCTTTCAAACCACTACTTTCTGGTTTTATTTAATATGTCCAAATCAGATTTAACAGAACTCAGACCCATTCCAGTACATCAGGCACAAAAAAAAGACACTTTGATCTTTTTGCCTCTTTTAAGAAACATCTGCATCTTTGTAAAAGACCTAACAGCAGGAGCCAAAAATGTAGGAATGGACATGGCCCCATGCAAGACAATAGAAAGAACTGTTTAGGGAACCACTGGCCTTGTTAAAATCCAGAGACCAGAAAGCAGGATGGCAGCACTTACAGTTTACACACATGGAGTAATATCCTTGAATTGGAATTCAGAGATGACCCATTTCTGCATCCAATTAAGCAGGATAGACTGAAAGGTGAATTAATTTTAAGGTCATCCAAATATTCATTTCACAAATAAGAAAAGTTAGACTCCAAAAATTTCATATTTCTATTTTCCCTTTTCTATTTTTAATGTAAAGTTTAGATCTTTCTTTGCCCAAAACCTTCTATGATCTTTTATTGTCTGACAGAAAGAATATTCTGTGCAAATATGCAACATGTATCTTCATGAATGTAAAGAAAATGACCAAGTATTATATGTTACCCCCATACAAGACTTCAAGCTCACCAAATGCCTAATAACCCTCTGCACCTTTCTCAACTCCTGCTGTGTAGCTGAACTGAATTGAACTTTTTTGTTGTTCTAAATGAATTCTGAAGTGTGCCAAGTAAAATAACATTCAAACACTTTTCCTTTTGAGCAGTGTTGCGAAGGACATGATGACAACTCTGAGACTAGCTCCAATATGCTGGATGGGAGGGAGGTGGTAAGGACCAGGTTGATTACTTGGGAAGGGTTGATTACCTTCCATCTGTTTTGCTGCTTGGAGGTTTATTTTCCCAAGCAGGTGGAAGCGGACCACTGAATGAAAGAAAAAGCAAAGTGGCAGAAAACAGGCAGCAGAAGTTTTCAATCTTAGCCTTCGCCAGGTTTCTAGCACATGTTGTAGATTGAGTGTTCTGTGAAGCCCAAAAAGCATGAACTGAAAAGAAGGTTGAGCCAAAACTCCCAATGGCTTATTGAAAACATTTTCAGACCTTGGAAATAGTTCAGAATAAGAATTCCTATCATTTCTGGAAAATCCAGGCGAACCAATGTGTTATGAGAATCCAATGTTTTTCCTTGCCTCTTCTAGCTAGAAAAGACAAAATTGCCAGTTTAGCCACCCCACGTTTAATAATAAATCACTTCTAGAATTTAAACATGAGGACAAAGGCCTTATTGAATATCCCTTAGTGTTTTAAACACTTTACTATGCATATATATTTATATACTTAGTGCAACACAGACCAACAAGCAAAATATCTAGATTCTAATTTATGCTCTGTTCCTCATTACATTCAGAAAAAAATATATAACTAACTTAGATTTTTTTCACTTGAGTCTTTTCCTCCTCATTTGTTTACAATACAGGGAAGATATCAAATGATTTCTGAGGCTCTTCCAAATTTTAAATTATGTCATTCCACTTTATTTTTACCCAGTTCACTGAAGAATATTTAATGTACAACAAGCTATATACATCTAAATGTACAATTAAATAAATTTCAATAGATGTACACACCCATGAAACCTCCAACACAATTAAAAAACAGGACATTTATTTCATTCATTGAAGACTTCTGATGTCGCTTTCTGATCACTCCTTTCTTCTACATCCAATACAGACAACCCTGATTTGTTTCACTTGATATAAATGAATTTATATTTATATAGTACACATGTTTTTATGTCTGCCCTTATTCACTTAGAATATTTGACTTGTTAGATACATCCATGTGGTTTCACAGACCAGCAGTTTCTTTCATTCTAGTGATAATGATTAACTTTTAATCCATGGCTATTATTATCCAGTTTGGATCTACTGTGAATAAATATGTTTTGCACATGCTTGCACAAATCTTTTTGCAGATATATATTTTCATGTCTCTTGAGTGAATACTTTAGAGTGTGTGTCAGATTATATTTTTATATATTTTAAGAAACTGAAAAATTATTTTCCAAGGTGATTACCTACTTTAGTCAAGGTTTGTAAGGAGAACAATTACATATAGGACATAGAATTTATAATACTATTTTATGATGGTCATCCAGAGTTAAATACAAGAAAGTGCAAGAAATCTGTCCACAACACTAAAGATCTAGAAAATCCAGCTGAGGGCCTGGATCCCACAGCAGTGTCCTGCATGAGTCCAGCTGAAGACCTAGAGCCAATGACCATGCCTCCCATGAGTCCAGCTGGAGGTCTAGATCCCACAACAATGACTCATGCAAGTCTGTTTTATGGATCTGCACTGGGAAGACCCAAAGGTCAGTGATGGGAGCTAGAAAGTCTCTGCTAACAGGATGAAGGATCTGTGCTAGCAGGCAGAAGCTGAGAAGTGACTGTTAAAATAAGGACCAGAGCTCCCCTGAAAAGTACATAACCATCCTCAGTGACAATGAGAACTCAAGCTCCTCTGATGATGACAACAATCAAGTACATATCAGGAAGCCAGCATCACAGGCTCCTCCAGGAGAACCAATGGCTCCAAACAATACTTAGGAGGACCCACAATGACTCACTGTTCCTCTCCATGTCTCCTTTTACGCCTGAAACTTTCCTCAGGTGGGTCATCTACACCCAGCCCTGCACTGATCTAATCCCACTGGTGTTCAACTGACCACTTTTTTAATCAGTAACACTACCTAATTTTACAGTTCTATCTTTGATATGCAAGAATTCTTCCTCATTTTCACCAATATTTAAATTTCCACCATTCTCATGTGTATGTCTTTGCCTCAAGTCTATCTGCATTTTCCTGATGGTTCTTGACTATCTTAGATGCTCTTAGCCATTTCTTTGCCTTTTTTGAGAAGAATCGGTGAAAATTGTTTCATTATTTTTATAAGGTTATCTTATTATATATTACTTATATATTATTCTGAATACAACCTCTTTGGCTAATATACACATTGCAAATATTTATTGTCAGTGTTTAACATGTTTTACCTTAACCTTAAAGATAAGAATTTAATAACATCAAATTTAATACTGATTTTATTTGTGTAATATATGCTTTTTCATCTAGTTTAAGAAATTATTGCTTACCCCAAATTTGCAAATATTCTATCTTTTTTTACTTAAATGTATTATTTAACATTTATTTTGATATAATTTGAGACATACAGGAGTTGCCAAAATAACAAAATTTTCTAAAGATTCTTCACAAAACTTACCTAAATGTCATCATCTTTGTAATTGTATTACAATTATCAAAAGTAGGACAGTAACACTGGTTAAGATACTATTAAATAAACTAGAGCCTATTTAGATTTTACCAGCTCTTATATTCATGATACTTCTTGGCCCCAAAGTCATTGTTACAGTTCTTTGCCAGATATCCTTTGTGGAACTACATAGAGATCACATCAATGCTGTCAATCAAAGAATATAAAACTTGCTGTTGTAGTCATGGGTTGTACAGAGAACAATTCGAATCAGGATATGGAGTTTTATAATATTTTTGTGATGGTCACCCATAGTTAATACAAGAAAATGCAGGAAATCTATCCACAATGCCAAAGACATAGGATATTTAGCCAAGGGTCTGAATCCCACAGCAATGTCCCATGTGAGTCCAGATAAAGACCCAGAGCTCACGACAATACCTCCCACGAGTCCAACTGGAGGTCCAGAGTCCACAAGAAGGACTCACACAAGTCTCTTTTACGGATCCATCCTGGGAAGGCCCGATGGTTAGCAGTGGAAACAGGAAAGTCTGTACCAGCAGGGTGAAGGAGCTCTGCTGGTAGGTTGAATGTTCTATGTTGGAGCCAAGAAGTCACACTCACAACAAAGACCAGGGCTGTCCTGAAAAGCACCACAGCCATCCTTAAGGACATAGAGGTCCTGAGCTCTTCCGACAATAAGCACAGTTGAGTACATGACAGGAAGCCAGTGTGACGAGTTCATCCTGGAGACCAAGAAGTACATGTCTTCCCCTCCAGAGCCAGGAAGCAACACTCCATGTGAGGACTAGAGCTTCTCCAGGAGAACCAACAGCTCAAACATCAACTCGTACAAGAACCCACAACACCTCAACGCATTAACGTGATGCACTAAAGTGATAGCTTCTCTTTCTCCAAGTCTCTATTTATGCTGGCAACCTTCCTCAGGTGGAACATCTATACCCAGCGCCCTACTGATGTAATCCAGTTGGCATTAAGTTGACCACCAGTTTTCAATCCATAACACTTGCTGTAGAAAGTGAGTTTGCCACCATGACTAGCATGACAGAGTATTAAAGACAGGCAGAAAAGTGAGGAAGTTTTAATGATGTGATCTGATCGGAAGTTATTTGTATTAGGAAGCTTTGGGTGGATGTATTAGAAATGGAGTGTCCTACATGATTAGTCAGGGGTGCATGGTTGTGTTTCTCTAAGTGGAGCTGTACTCTAGGTGAGGGATAAGTCAGAGAAGCTGACAGTTGTTAATCAAGCCCTGTTTTGGTGGATCAGGTGCTGAAGGGGTTTTGATTTTCTCTACTGGATACTGAAGGTAGTGGGCTGATTTCCAGGAATGATGACTGGAAAAGGTTGATCAAAGTTCTATTTTTAAACATGGTATGACAATGGTCTGTACGTTTTGCTGCTTTGTTTCCTTCAGTAAAGGACAGCATAACAGTCTTCCTTATACTTCGTAATCTTGACAATGTTGAAGACAATTTAATAATTCTGTAGATTGTCCTTCATTGTGTCTATCTAATGTTATGATTAAATTTACTACATATTTTGCTAGAATAACATAAATGATATTCCCTGATCAATGCAATATATCAAAAAGTGATGATATTGATTTGTTTTATTGTTTGAGGTATTAACTATGACCATTTGGTTAAAGTGATACTTGTTGGATTTTTCAAAGAATAGCTGTTTGTTTTTTTTTCTTTGCTTAATGGCTATCTTGGGAAATACTTTGAGTGTTTATATTTCAATGGTTATATTTTGAAAAAATAAAACAAAACAAAACACAACACTACTATTCTAAAACAAATTTTCTACTTCCTTCATATATTTGTTAATTACAATTGTTAAACAATTTTTCTTCCCATATAGTAATTCATATTTTTTGCACTTCTGAATTATTCTTTTCTATGAATTATTCAATAATACATCATTAGCTATACAGTTTTTTGATTGTTACAGATTTGGATATTGGAAACTCTTCAAGTGTATTTCCTTAGACGTTTTAACATACTCCCATTATTTTTTTAGCACTTCATTATTTTCTGTCACCAAATCCTTGCTTATTCCAATCTTTTAATCTTTTTTTTTTTTTTTTTGATACCTGGGATTGAACTCACAACCTCGCGCTTGCCAGGCAGATGCTTAAGCCACTGGGCCAAATCCCCAGCCGCTTATGCTAATCTTGAATGTTTTCCTGTCATAACCATATGTCTTTGGTTCTTTTATTGAAAAACAATATTTAGTACCTCAGTGAATGCTAAACACACCACTCACAGTCCTCTAAGTATATATGTGTAATTATACTTCTAATCTCTATTAGCTCATCAAAAAGAATGGTTTATGCTTTTACTGCTCATTTTTTCATGTCTGTATCTTGTAATCTGAGCAACTACATTGAAGATAACAATATAGAATACACTAACCACTGTTAGCCTTCTATTAGTTCTTTGTGAAATTCTGCATCATCATTTTTATTCTTTTTTCACTTTGAAATTTAAAAATGTATGTGTAATACTGCATAAATGTACACTCTACTGAATGTAGCTGTCTATGTCCATACTGATAATTCCGATTCCAGTGTAAAACTATGGGGGCCACTTGAGCCCTCCCTTTGCTTTATTTGTAACTCTTCTGAGAGCAGTGAATCTGATTTCCACTGCATATATTTATTTGTTGCATACTAGTTTACAGATGATTTAATCTATATACTTATGAGAAACAAATTTACAGCTTTGATTACATTATTTGCATAATTTTTTTCTTTAATCATAAAGTATAGAATACAAATATTGGTTTCAAAGTTGTGACTCCAGTTGATTTTTCCCTGCCCATTCCCTTCACTATGGTTATACTTTTCTTTTGTGATATGATTACGTTCATTTGCTAGTGTTTGTATTTGATGTTGAGACTTCTCCACATCTTGGTTAATATTTTTAAATTTGTATACAATAAATTCACTATTTGTGGAGTATATCTCATAGACTTTTATATGTGGATGATGTTTCACATCACTACAAGATGATTGCAAACAGATCACTTACTAAAACAGAAAAAGAAAATCTCTCATTCACCCTTTTTGGTTATTGTTTTCTTATTTCTTCAGTAGCTTAACTATTTGTTACTTTTGATAATTTTAAAAATAGATATTATACTTAGTAATTATGTATAGTGTGTTTTTTTTCCTATTTTTACTTTCTTGCTGAATTTTTGAATTCTATCCTTGTTTTTTTGTACTGTACCACTGAATTTGATGACTTTTTAAAAAGTCTCTTTTACTTTGGTATTTCCCTTTTTTGTGCCTAAGCATTTTTTGCTTTGTTTTGTTTTTATTCTATTTTCACCAACTTTCTTAAAGTTGTATTCAACCATTGTTACTTATATATTTATTTCTGCAGCTAAATTGGTTAAACCAAAGCTTTTTTCACCTTCAGTAGCTCATACCTCAGATCTTATTTAAGTCTTTTTTCCTTAACTTACTCTGAATTTTTTCAATGTATTCATGGTTCTGTGATCTATAAGAGATGCAGGATGAGTCAATACAAAATTTACAGCTCCCCTCCTCTGAGTTTCTCCTTTTTAGTACTTCTTTCTCACTTTACAGACACCATAGCAGTCCCAAGTTCTGTCTTGTGGTTCACTTGAACAGAGGATGTTCATATCTATCAGGATTGTAGCTGACCTTCATAACTTTGCACATGTGGTTCAACTATTCCAAGCTATAAAAACGGGATGTGTAACACATGACAGTCTGTTCCTCCAAATTTCAACTCTCTTCCAGTGTATGTCTCCTTTTATCCACTGTACTACACAAAGACATCAAATAAAATCTGTAGGGCTTTTTCTCCAAGTTTTGTGAAGTGGTCAAAAAATTTTGTGAAATGTTCAACCCATTATGTGCTGCTTCAGCCATACTATAAGCAAAAATTCTTTAAATTCATATACCAATAAATTTATATATATATATATATGTGTGTGTGTGTGTGTGTGTATCAGTAAACATTTGTACATGACACTAACTTTCCTTATATCATTTTTATTTAAGGAGTCTATAAACCCAGTGATTAGTAGGATAGTTTAAGATCACACATAATTGTCAGGTTTCAGAGCAAAACTAAAATTAATGAAACTAAGAATAAAGGAATCAAAACATTTTTTATATCTTAGAGTTAGCTAATTTAGTTGACTTTCAAAGATTCTATAATTTGTGAGTCACTGATTAACTACTTAACCATATACCCTGAGTGTCACTAGGGCAGTAGGTTTGTTTATGCAGTATCCTGAGTGTTGCTTAGGTGGATGTCATTTTAACTAGTTGATTCTTGATGAATTGAATAATTTGATAGAATTATTGTTTTCATATTTCCTGTTATCATATATAAACTAATGAAAAATATGCAATTTTTGGTCATCCTGTATTTAAACAATTAGACTGGTAAGTGGTTAAGAATTTCAATCAGTTTCCACAATCAAACAAGTAAAAATGTGCATAAATGAGTCAAATAATAAGGCAGCTGTCAGTTCTATATAAAAGACTAGTAATATTATATATATTACTTTATGTTTTCCATAAATTTAAAGCAATTAAAAAGAGGCTGGATTTAGAGAAGCTATGGAAATATATAAGCATCCGATAAATAATTGAAGTAGATGACTGTGAATAATCCAAATGAGAGTGACCATGATTTGACAATTAAATCATCATTGCATTATATCTAAAAGTGCCTTGTTTCATCCTGCCTGTAATTGTCTTTTGATATTTGGTTCTTATAACAAGTTTTTGCTGGCTTTGAATCATGTCATGGTTAGAAACCATTCCTCTATTTGATTTGCTTTATCCTGCAGTTTTCAGCAACTGGACTTTTCACATACATATCTGGATCCACAGTTTGGAGATCTACTGCTAACTCAGCATGCATATACTAATGTACACTTGAACATGCCCAACCATAGTCACATTGAGTGATACCATCTCTTGTAAGCACAAATTTTGAACATGTACAGGACCAATTTGGATGATAGCCACTCTATCAAAGGGGCAGATGATTTTGCTCTTCTATTCTAATAACATAACACAGCATGTTGAATAAATAGGTTACACTGGCTAATGTAATTTCCCATTTATATTTGCACAGTTGTCATTATTACTATGCACCTATGCACTTATTTGATGCTTTTTTGCTTTATGAACACAGCATGAATTTTATTAAATCAATTGCTCTAGGATATTGAGTATGCCTACATTTCCAAATAAAATACCATTCTAAGTCATCAAATTTGTTTTTATTTTAAAGAAGGGAATTCTGATGTTTAGAGCAGAAAAGTAATTTTTTCCTAATGGCTCACTGTGTCAATGACAAAGCTGGGGAAAAAAAAAAACCCTAGCTCTCTGAATCTCCAATTCAGTGTGCAGTTGAAATTGCATTCTTCACTCAGTGAAAGCTAAATGAGAAAATGAAAGGCACACACTGATTCCACAGAGTGTGCTGAACTGGACTAGTGTCATGCATTTTACTTCTAAACCAAGGATACTTCAAGTACTATTTAGCAAATGACCTATGAAGGTTATTTTATGCAATAGTGCAATCTTTGAAAGATGTCAGTCACTCATACTATGAAATATTAATGAAATATATTTTGTGAGCTTCTCTCCTCTTGGTCATCAAATGAACACACTTACTTCCTTAGCTTGGTCTCCTAAGAAAGGTTATGAATTTTCTTATTGAAGCTGATAGTGACAGGGATAAATACTATGTTATGTAGTGATATAATTTTGAATCATTGCCTGCCATTGTTCAGGAAGCAAGCAAGGTAAGAAAAACTGTAATTATTATCATTATCTTCTGTATGATCAGAATACTCTTACTTAAGGTGCAATGGGTACTTATAGTTTGAAGTTTACATTCTAAACAGATATCTTACTTTTCAGCTTTCTTTTTGTACCAGGAATTGGATTCAGGACCTTGTACTTGCCAGGCAGGTGCCATGTCACTGAGCTATGTGCCTAGCCTTTTACTTTGTATCACAATGAAAACAGATATATATTTTATTATTTAGGACACTATTAATCACTTTAAAAAAATTTATCAAAATGACTTTTCATGTTTATTGTATTTTAATAGATATTTACATAGAAAAATAAGTCATGCTATAAAATACATATTAGATTATTGAATGAAGTATCTTACTCTGTTAATTTTCTCTGGCTAAAACTTTATAAAGATGGTTCTTATCTTCAAAGACTGTCATAGGAATGAATAAGAATAACAAGAGCACTTACCTAGAGAATATGAGACCCTTGATCTTAATGCATTATGGTAAATAAATAAGTGAAAAAAGTCATTAAAAAGGCATTCTTTCACAGGAGTCAGAAAACTTAAAAAAAAAGAAATACTCCAAGTAAAAGTCACAAGTTTATATTCTGTAAATGATAACAGAGAGCATTAAAAACATGTATAACAGTTCGTGTAAGAAAGCAACAAGGTCCAGGCAGAGTGGCACATGTCTGCAGTCCCAGCACTTGGGAGACTGGGACAGGGGGATCGTTGAGAGTTCAAGACCAGCCTAGGCTACAAAGTGAGCTCAAGGCCAGCTTGAACTGCATAGTGAGACCCTGTCTCAGAAAGACCAAAAAAAAAAAAAAGCCATAAGTAAACATGTTGATTCATGCATAAAGGCTCAAATATTTCATACTAGTTGCATGCAGTGGTTCTCAGCTCTGAATGCTTACAACAATGAACTGAAGAACTTCTAAAAAAATCATCTATTGCCAGAATCCTACCTTTCATAGTATGATTCAATACATGAATCTAAAGAAGAAACTCTCATGGATATAACTTAAAACATAATCAGTGAAACAAATTAAAACTATTCCAAAGATCTCTGTGGGCATTCAGTTGAGAAGCACAAATTCATGAAACAAAATGATAATAAAATTTCAATTCCAGGTGATAAATATTTTATATTAGTTTATATTTATAGAACAATATTTTTTAATAATATCTACTTAGTTCAAAATGAATAGCTAAACAGAAGAATCAGTAGAAAAATATCAAGAACTTACATATCTGATTGGGAAAGCCACACATTAAATAATAAACGGTGAGATTACAAATATATTGGTAATATTTCATTTTATTTGTTTATTTGTTTGTTGTGATCCTAGGGCTTCCACACTGAGCTATATCCTCTATCTCCCCTTCCTAGTTAGGGATAGGGCATCACTAAGTGGTTAGGCTAGGCTGGCTTTTGCAATATCTTATTGTCTCAACCTCCAACAATACTGGGATTATAGGCATGCACCACTTTGCCTGACTTCCTTCATTTTGTAACCAAAGATTTTAATATTATGTTTGAAATATGCCATAGACATAATATAAGTGTTTGATGAATCAAATATAGTAGAATGCATTTGGTTAATAACAAAAATGTCTCACAAATTTGGAGAGGTAAGCTTAGAATTGTTGTTCTATACATAATGAACATGGAAAACTTCTTAGTAAAGAGCAACAAAAGGAAACACACTGAGAGGTGCACTATACTTCTTTTTACCCTACCTAATACTGACTACAATGCTGGTACATCAAGCATCAAATATGGACTCTACAAATACACGTGTAAATATATATTTATATCAATATTTGAAGCTTCAGATATAAAATGTTAATTTACCACTGCTTTCCCTGCATTTACCCATTTTCTTAAAGAGAGAGAAAGAGAGAAAAGGAGAGAGAGAGAGAGAAAGAGAGAGATGGAGAGAGAAAGAGAGAAAAGGAGAGAGAGAGAGATATCAATGATATAAAATCATTCAGACTTGTTCCCTGAGCCATGATTTGCAATTTCTACAGTCCCTTTTGGTTTATGGTACTGTGATCAACCAGGCAATGGGAGAATCATCAGCATGAAAGAAAAAGAAGACCACAGTACTGCTGAGGAAGCAATCACCTCTAGCTGCCCTTCATGCTACAAAGCCATAATCCTGATGTATAAAACCCACATATACAGTAATAGCTGATAGAGTAATGGGTACAAGATATGAGGGTCCAGCTCACTTATTAATTACAGGCTTCCAGCTGTATAAGAGGCAAAATATTCTGAAATTTTAGGCTCACCAAGGTGTTTTTCTTTATTCCTAATCACATAATGCCTTCTCTGATGGTGATTAGACTCAGGTAAGACCATCAAGAAAGAGCACTGCAGAGATTATCAAAGCCTTGAGTGTGAGAAGTAAGGATCAGTTTAACATATAAACAGAAGTTAAAGATTACTTCTACTTTTTGCCTTGATTAAATAGTCTTTGTTGACTGATAGTAAAATCATTTCAGAGTAGAGAAATATTTCTAAAGAGTAATAGGTGAGTTCAGTGTGCAAAAAAGTGGCACAATTTACACTTATAGGCATATGGATGCAATCAATTCCTTAAATAAAATACATTCTTAAAAGCAAATTGATGAAGTTTCAGATGATTAGTTACCCAAGATATTTCTATAGTGCACAAAAATTTCATGTTGACATAAAAGATGGTAGCAGCACCTTTTAACTTTCAGAGTTTTGAAAGTTATCAAATATTGAATAAATCCAACCACTTGGCAACATTAGTGATTCAATTTAATTTTTTCATTATCAATGCACAATTTAATGATTTATTTCCAGGATATGGAATAAAAACTTCAAAAACCATGATTGTTCAGTAAAATAGACATTCATAACTGGATAAAAGATAATCATTATTTAAACAATCATTTAAAATTTTTTAGTTTATTTTATTATAGAGTAGAAATTAGTTCTAGAATTATTGAAAAATACAGTAAATTTTATTTTACTTAATCTTTAAGTATTTTCTCTGCCAAATAAAAGTCATTATATGTAAATCTTAGTACTTTAAAGTCAACTTCTAATATGTTCTAAATGCAATTACATTTTCTTGAATTTTTCAAATGAGTTTTTCAAATTATTTTATATTCTTTTCAACAGAAAAAACTAAATAGCATATTGTGTGGTTTCATTAATTATTTTTTCTGTTTTGGTGCTATATAAGCTCATAAGTTGTTTTTTTTTAATTTATGTGTTTGAGTTCAAAAAATTGTATATATTTATGGTACAAAATATGATGGTTTTCACCTCTGTGGTACAACCAGGGTGTTTTGATGCTATTTTGTTTGTCTTTAATAGTGTAAACAGAATCTCTGATTTCAGGTTTTAAAATTGATTACCTTGTTCATTTTCTCTTAACACTTTGCAAAAGTCAAGAATCATCATTCCATCCTCTACTACATTCCAGGAAATTCCAAAATTTGTTGATTGAGTTTCACTTTCAACCATAGGAAGATCTGTTGAATTAAGTATAATCTGGACTTGATGATCATGCTTTGTTTTTCTGGTTTTTTTTTATTTAAAGAGAAAAAAAAGCAAAACAGAAAAGGGCAGAAATAATGCAGAATTTCAGAAAAAAAAACCAGCAAGAAATCACTAGTTGATAAATTACATATTGTCTTCTTAGACATAGTTGCTAAATTTACAAAATTAAAGCATACAAAGTGGACATTCAAATGATCTAATATAAACTTAGCAACACAGTTATCAATCCTACACACTTAAATATAAATGCAGTTATATCTTTTAGAGCACTTTCTTTTCCTCCTTTTGCTTTTTAAGTCCATTATCTGTTTAGTTATATCCTGTTTCAGGTTGCTCAGTACCTTATTGACCTGTTTTGTTGTTGTTATTTACTTTTTAATCACCTTATATTATTCCATTGCTTTGTTTCTGAGTTTCTCCTCATCCATGCCCCATGGATCAGCTTTGGTAGAGTTGGGAGTTTTTTGGAGGTATTTTGTTACTTTGTTATCTACTTTTTTTTTTGAAGGTAGCAAAATACAGCAGAACAAGACAGAACAAACCCATGTGAGGCAGTGCAGTGAAACTGGCACAGAACCTCACAGCAGGTCACCAGGACAACAGCAACAGGCACAGTAGTACATCCCGTTTTGTTCACATTAGCTGTTCTTTCAATCAGGTAGAGCAAAATGGAAGGAAATATCAAACTTATAAAAATAGAATATTGAATAGAGCAGTACCATTAATCAGAACTGAGCAAAACAGTTATAAAAATATTTTCCTTCAAAGAGATGGTAGAAGGAAATCCCTCTTACTTGCCACACTGTATACGTTCATCCTCCCAAGAGATACTCAGACCTCCGGATGCCACTTGCCAACGGGGCGGGGTGGGGGACGATAGACCTATGTCTGATATTTAGCCCGTGCACCAGCAGGCCCACAGCCGCTTACCAGGGCGGCGAGTAGGCTGCCTGTTCTACCAGTGCCCCAAGTTCCAACATGAGGCAGAGCTCAGGAAACGCTGATAGTTCTTGTGCCCTGGTGCAGTGGTGGCTTGTGAGGCCCCCAGCCACTTACCAGGGCAGTGAGCTGTATTTTTCTGTTTTGAAACCTCTGATGTGCTCTTTTTTTTTAACTGTTCAATTTAATTATCTTTCTGTACCTTACTGGAGATTAGTGCTTTCAGTTGTATTTATTTTTAATCAGATTTTATTGGAACATTTTAGATAGACACAATGATCACATTCATCATAATGCATTTGTACCTAAACATGATATAACTTTACTTTTTCTCATTTTCCTACCCTTTCTTCAACTGTTCCTCTTCTCCTCATTTACAAAAGTTTCGTTTCCATTTTTTTCCTATTTTTCTCAGTTTTTAAAAATTTTCCTTTGTTTCCTTTTCCTCTCTCAACTGTATTTTTAAAGCAGCAACCAACTGATCTTGTTCTGCTCTTTAGTTCTGAAAGTTACTATTTGTCTCTATCAGCAGTTTTGTCAGTATTTCAACAATCCCTGTCTTCAGCATATATTTCATCTCTTTGTTTCATAGATTTTCAGCTTCTTTTACCTGAGTGATAAGCATCAGTTTTTCTTCTAACCATTTCATTCTATCAGCTTTATATTTTTATCACATTCCTACAACTTATCTTGAAGTTTATTAAGCTTTTTATGGGGTATATGTATGTTATCATCAAATTTTTTTACTTACAAATTTGGTTTTCAGATCTTTGCAATTTTCCTTCCGTTTTTCCAATTCTATAGCGAAATATTCTTCTTGGTCTAATTTAGCCTCAAGAACCTGATCTTGTTCTAGTCTGGTTTGTTCTTGTTCCTTGAGTGTCATTTGCATGTCTTTAATCACTTTGTCTTTAATATTTAGATCTTTGCAGACTCTCTCACATTGCTGTATAACTCCTAGCACTTTCAGATTACTTAACTAATTCTTCAATCAAAAGCACATACCATGATTGAAACAATGAGCTTTTTAAAAATTCATATTTAGAAGCAGGTAAGGAAAATGTATTTCAACCCAAAAGAATGAAACAAATTATACACAAATGAAATTCCATCTCCTGTTGCTCTATTTGGCCAGGCACTTTTAGTGGACCAGAAAGTGAAGAAAAATGATCACTGAAGTCTTAAACAATGACTTTGAACACAGTAGTAAAATAAATCACCTTTGTAGAATGCTTGATGTAAATTTCATATTCATAATTATTGTGACTTGCATCTTTTTAAAGGTAACTGTATATATTATATCCTTCTGTATAGAGATTGCTGTTTTATACATAGTATATTTTTTTGAAGTTAGTAAAATACAACAGAACAAGACAAAACAAAACCAATTGAGACAGTGCAGTGAAATTGGTATAGAACTTCACAGCAGGTTACTGGGATAAAGTAATAGGCACCATAGTATATTTTGTTATCTTCACAATAGTTGTCCATTCAGTCAGGTCTAGCAAAATCAAACCAAAAACAGAACATTATAAAGCCTATCAAAACAGAATATTGAATAGAGCAAACAATTCGTCAGAGCAATGCATAACAGTGATAACAATATTTGCCTTCAAAGAGATGATAGAAGGAAATCTTCCATATTTGCTATACTGCCTATGGTCATCCCCTCAAGAGGTGCTCAGACCTCTGGCTCCCAGTTGCTAATGGAGATGGGGGTGGATATGGGATGTTTGATTCTCAGCTTCCACACCAGTAGGCTTGACATGGGAGACGCTGACTGGTTCTCTTCCTGGCTAACCGCAGCTTGTTCACACCACAGCTGCTTACCAAGAAGGCAGGCATGTTGCTTTCTTGCTCAGCACCCTAAATTCCAACATGGTTGGATCTCAGAAGACACTGACTGGTTCTCCTCCTGGCTCACCCACTGCTCCCATACTATAATTTTGATTCAACAGATAAATCAACAATAGAAAACAAAATGTGATGGCTTTATATATGTATATATTGTGAAATGATTAAATGAAATATATATATATATCCTTATATTTCTGTTTTGTAGTAAGAACTTTTGAGATTTATGCTCAGAGCAATTTTCAAGGACCTGACACATGGTCATCAACTATAGTCACAGTGTTGCCCAACAGATTTTTCTAATTTATTCCACTTTTCTAACTGAAATTCTTTAATGTATTATCCATAGTAAGAATTACTGAAACACTGTTTCTGCTATTTCCTACTGATCCATCAAAATTTTAAACCATAACTTAGATAGATAATCATCATAGAATATAAGCCTCTATTACAAACTCACAGCAATGACGAAGCAACAACAGAAAGTTAGGGTAAAGAGACTGAAAACTCATGATAGTCTCTAATGCAACAATCCCATCTTCAGTGTCAGACACCAAGCAGGATTTTCAGCTGATTGATATTACCTGGAAGGACCACAGAAGGACACGAAAGTATCAGTTTCCTGCTGAATGCATCTTCTTTGATCGTAATCTACCCTGAATGCCAGTGAATAGGAATTTTTTTTGAACTTGTATTCCATCATTTCCTTTAAGTTCTTTTTGAATCTTTGACTTATCACCAGCTCAAAAATTTAATCATTTGTAGCAGTAATATTGTCCATAGAAGTAAAAATGTAGATTCTGAAGACAAATTGACTGGCTCAGTTAAAATATAATTCTGTTCCTTGGTAAGGTGTTTGGTGTTCGAGGGACATTATTAACTTTAAAATGTGGATAACAATATGACCCATCTCAAAGAGCTTTTTTTCCAGTGAAATGAATTATTACCAGTTTCAAGATTTGCTGACACATAGTGGATGCTATGTGTTTGTTACTGTTATTATTGTTTTATTCCTTAATTAACGAACATGAAGGTAGGAAAGCTGGGAAAGAGAAGTAAGTTGATTTTGTAGATCACAACCTATCTATTCTGTAACCATCTTCTCAACAAAAATACACCACCAATGTTGTAGCATAAGATAATGTTACATTCAAAGTAAGGTTGACATTTTGTTTTATCATTTTAAGAAATAATTCTGCTCACTTTAACAAAAAGTCAATACATTTTTCAAGGTTCAGTAAATACATTTCCTTTCCTGCTAGAAAGAAAATATTAGGCAATTATCTTTAAGAAGCATATCTAAAAGAACTGAAAAAAAGGTTTGTTGTTATTTATGCTGCTAATGATATGGAGTCCAGTTTTAGTGGGCCACAGATAGGTGATAGAATAAGACTATGTGAATAAATCAAAGAAGAGAATTTTGAAATGCCTAGGAAAATTTATAGGGCCTGAGGCTTTAGAGACTCAAATAGAAAAGGAAATAGCAGGATGAAAATAAGGAGTGTGGCTAACCTAACAGAGTAGCCCTATGATCCTTTCCAGAAAGTAATAAGTGAATAAAAAAGAGAAACACCATGAGGAAATTATTTCAACATCTCAGAGTCACAATGGGAAAGTCTACTTCATGACTAACAAATCCCTACATAAATTCTGGATTTTTGGTGGTTGCCTCCAAACGTTAGTGTACGAAGCATGTATTTCTTTCTTTTTCTGTCAAAAGTAACCTGACTATCCTTAGAAAGAGATTTCACATATCTGCACAGTATAGTAGCTATAGTATTTGAGAGCACCTGTATAAACTTACTCCAGTCTCCTCAGTTTACTGGATGGCCTTGGAATCTAACAGAAAGCTGAAACATAATTGAATTCAGTTCCCAGGCAACTAAAAAGCAGCATTTTTTATTACACTTGATGTATTTGTGACATGATATTTGTGACATAATTTCAGTCATCGTAAAAGAAGATCCAGGGCCATCATACAGAGCTGAAAGGGACCACTGATGCCATGCAAGGCAAAGAAAAAAATTATAGACCTTCTGGTTTTCATTTGCAATGACAAGTTATATGCTTCATTTCCCTGAACTGCTGAGTTTTAGAAGTCAATAAAATATTTGTGGTTGTTCATTATACCGGTTAGTGTTGACTTTTGCAATGAAAATATTCCTAACCAAAACACATAGAACTTGATATCCATATATCATGCTTATATCACTTGACCATCAAGTCTTCAGACGTGTAGGGATTTTGCTTATTGAGAACCACATGGCCTGCTAAAGTATGAAATATGCCACAAATTCCATTCTAACTTCTGTAACAACACTGGAAGAATGTCAGTGAAGCTGAAGTTTGATTAGAGCATGCTGAAGTAATGAACAACAGGATAGGAGAACTACAAAACACAGCTGAGAAAAACTACCCTAATAAAACAAGCACGTAATAGCTCTATATACTCATTCAAAGATAGTAACAAATAGTTGGTGAGTGTGTTATTGTGCTAAAATAAAGGCACAGAGGCAGCCTGTGCTGCAGTGCTCATGGACAGATCTTAGACATGATCATATCATCTTTTCATCTCTATTAGTTGCAATAGGAAATATTCCTTGTTTCCCACAATGATAGAAAAAACTGTGGTCAGTAGCAACATTTCCATCTGCTTGAAGTCTACAAGTTCATAAAAAATTTCCCATGAAGAACTCATTCTTATATGTTAAGACATAAATTTGAAATTCATTATTTAATATTAAAAAATTCTTTAAAATTGCTATACTAAAAATATGTCCAATGTAGGTCATAATTTCCTATAATAACTGATGAAATAAACCTCAGTATATTCAATGAGTTTCCATTCAATGATTTGGTATGTTGACAAAAGCTATGTTGAACCACCTCATGACTTTCTACTGTAGTTTACAAAACCAAGGTAGAAAATGCATGTTGACTCTTCTGAAAGGTTTTAGAAGACTCTATATGTGATATGGATAACTGTGGAAAGCAAACCAAACAAAATTTAAAAAGATAAAACAAGCTTTAATGTCTCAGTATGTCTGGGTCTGAGAGGATTCCCATTGCTATTTCTAGTAAGGTTTTGTCTAAAAACAAAATGTATTATATAGAGTTAAATTAGCAGGAAGACTTTATTCCAAAGTCCTGAGATAGAGAAAAATTTAAGTCAAATCTGCCAAAATAAATGGCAGCTTGGATTTTTTTGATTTTCAGGTGAGGTCTTAGAAACATAGTGGAAGGCATTAAAGACTTCATTGGTCAATTAATGGTTTTCTTTCTTTTTTTCTCTTTGTTTTAATTAGGCTCCTGCTCCCACAGAAGCAGAGTTAAATATACTATCTTTCTTGACAATTAGATACAAAAGTATTACTACAGGACTTTCAAAAAAGTATTCCTGGGTTAGAAAACTGTCAATAGTCTACTAGAAGGGTTACCTTAGATAAAAGGGGCAGGGAAAAATATTTACAGGTAATAATTTTTAAAAGTAAGTCACCCAAAGCAAACAAAAAAAGGTATGAAGCCATAGTCAGAGAAAAATAACAAAAGTCCTCTAAAATTTAGTCAAACTGAGGGGTTCCAAGCAAACCAAGATGAGTAAGTTGCCTACTTCATGTTAAGTGTTGCCTACAACTTCACTAAAAAATATGTTGGGCTAAAATTTGGGTTATTCACATTTAGTAAATTCTCATGTAAATCCATGACTTCATTTGTCTTTTCAGGTCCATCAAAATTGAAAATATATATATCTCAAAATTCAAGAATCATTTTTGTTTCTTTGAAGCAGTATTATAAAAGCACATATTTATGGACAGTTTTTATACTGTGCTAACATAAAAATCTATTATTTAGGAAAAAGCTTTAAATATTACAAAAAGAATTGTTCAAAGAATAAACTTCCATTCTATACTGCTTCTGCTGGGCAATGACCATTTTTCATCCTATAGAAGGCTTTAATGTATAGCTATATATTCTATTTTCTCTTCACAAACCTTACTTTAGACACTGAGTAAAGTCACAAATTTGAGTTTTGTTTCTTTGGAAATCTTGAATTATAAGAGTATGGTGACATAATCAACTTTGATTGTTTCATTTCTTTTGAGAAGGATATAGTCATTTAAATGACTTCAAATAGAATACTTGTTGAAAGGAGTGCTTCTACTGTGATAAAATGCATATCATAAATTGCCAAGTTAAACTGAATCATTACATAATCAATAATTTGCTATATTGTTCATTTCCTATATCTTTGGTTCATAGGAAGGCTCTGGAGTAACAGAGATAAGGATTTAAACACTAGAAACTCACTGAGAAAAACCTATTATAAGAGACAAAAACAAACAAACAAAACCTTTCCAATGTCTGTGGCCAATTCATTGGTTTTTTGAGCTAAATTAATGAATACAGAAAAGAGCCTTGGCCTTTTTTTGTATGAAAAACCAAATAATAAATTGTTGAAGTCACAAGGTCAACAACTTTCAATAATTATCATGTCAAAAGAAAGACTATAACATCAGTGGCAGCTTAAGACTATATTAATTATTTTCAGAGGGTAAAAGAATGATTTGGAAATTCCAGAAAGAGTTTTGTCCCAATAATTATAAGAACCATACTTTTACATAAATTTTGTGTAGTGTGTGTGGGTATGTGTGTGACAGTTTCTATCCAGAAGAAAGAAAATTAGAAAAAGAAGTCACACCTGAAATGATATTAAGCATTGAGAGAAAAATTGTGAAGTGAAAGTTTATATAAACAGCAGGTGCTTTCATGTATAATATTATATCTAAATACAATAGTTCACTCTAACCAGTACAATTTTGAGAAGGAAATATGTTGAAAATCAGAATTAAGAGATTTATTTTACAAATTATGCATATGGGCAGGAGTGATAGCTCATTCGAGATGCCATTGCTTGGTATATGTGAAGTGGTGAGTTTGGTCCCCAGAATCAAGAAAAAAGTAATTTCTTCATCCTCATTCAAAAATTTTACTGACCATCTTTTACATATCTAGGCACTGAGATAAGTGTTACATGGATAGAAATTCCTTCTGAGGAATTAATACTTAGCAAATAGACTTATATATGTTTAATTACTCTAATACAGTAGTAACCTGGTTCATGCTCATCAGGGGTTTCTCCTCAGAATAGCCCTTGTCCATGGCATCTGTCACAACTAAACTTGAAAAGGCTCTGCTATTGGTAGTATGTGGCTTCCAAGATATGCAGGAACAGTGTTGCCATTCTAACTGTCTATAATGAAAATAAAGTGAGAATCACAAGAAAATTTAATGGACAAGTTTTTGAAATAGCCTGAGTACCTTCTTTTCACATTGCATTAGATAGAACTGGAACTGGTCACAGAAACAGACCCAAATGCAAGAAGGTATGGGAAATTTTGCTTTGTCCTGTTCATGAAAAATACAGTAATATGAAAGAACAAATACTTTGTCTATAGCTATTTCTTCCATAATTTTTGTTTTACTACAAAATATTATTCTGCATCCCATCCCCAAAGAGGCCATTCAGAATCTGATTCACTACTGCATTGCTCACAAAACAAAGTCCAGTATAGCACTGTGCCCTTTATGACATATAGAGGTAATGACCTATGCCTTAAAAGTCCAGTCATTTTATCTTCCAATTCCATATTCACATATTACTAAGGAAGCAAAGATATCAGTAAAACAACCACTTGAAATGTTGAAGAATATAAGATACATATAATTATACATTTTTAGCAATTATGCTGGTTAAGGTAGAGTGTCAGCTTGACTGGGGTTAGGATCTTCTCAGAGAACTGATGTAGCATATTTCTAGGTGTGTCTGAATGAATCATGGGGGCATGGACTCTTGGTCTGTATCTAGTCCCTTGGAAGTTCCACTTTGAGGCTGTCTTTTTGCTCTGTTTCCTGGCCACCATAAAACACCTTTGTTCTGCCATTCCCTTGTATCATGATGTTTATGTCTTGGAGCCAGTTAATAACAGATTGAATTCCAGGGAACAATTAGCCAAGTTAAACATTCCCTTTTTAAATTGTGGGTATTAGTTATTATGTCCAGTAATAGGAAAGCTAATAAAAATTGGAAACAGGAACAGAGATGCAGCTGTTACTATTAACCATGTAGATTATAGAATTTTGGAACTGGTGTAGAGAACTTTTTCCTGTCCTCTTTGCAGTCAAGGAAGGTTTATAATTGTAATCCCAAGGCGAAGTTGTTGGAATACTAGTGAGTTAATTCCAATCTACCACTTTCAGTGCAACCCATGGTAAGAAGAAAGACACTGAGACATAAATACAGTTATGGGGATCCACACAGTCTGGGACTGCCATGACTATCATGAGCTGGTCTAGGTGGGAGGTCTGAGATCACTATGATATGCAGAGGGAAAGAAATGCAGAGAGAAAGTGATCTGCATAATACAGCTGAGATAGGATCTAACAAGTTGGGGTCAGTGCTTCAGTTCTGATGTACAATCCTTTTTGCCCCAGGAAGTGATAGCCTCTTTCTCGAGGCTCAGATCCAGCTGACAACATGGAGCTGGGTAAATACCAACCATGTATTTGGTAGGTCACTGGGTGGGGTAACACTGACCTGCCACTTTGCCTTAGAGATTATAACTCAGCCCCTCAGCTAACCCAATTTACATTGCTTAAAGCTAATTGAAGGGGCAAGGAAATAACTCTGTATATATTATTATAGCTCTATACATATGGATATAGGACCAAGTTTATCCAAAATGGAGATAGTTGCTTCTCTTTTCAAAGAGAGTCAAGGAGAGTTGTCTGGTTTCCAGGAGGACTTTGGAAGTGTTTGTAGATGCTTGCTGCAAAAATCTAAACTGTTGTAAATAGAGCTTGATGGAGAGTTCTGATCAGAGCACAGAAAACTAGAAGGCTGATAGTAATACAAATGATAAAAGTCAAGCTCATAAGATTTTGGTTAAGAGCAAGCATTCCATTAGAAACAGAAAGAGAGGCCATGTGATTACACTAAGGCAAAAAAAAAAAAATCTACATTTTGCCCAGATTCTGAGATTTTGCAGAAGATTGAGATTAAACGCAGTGGACTAACTGATATAATGGGGGAAATTCAAAGGCAGTCCGGCATTCACTTTGTGACATGAAGATTTGTGGCTGTTTTTAGGTAGACTCATAGTAAGAACTGGGGACAAAAAGCAAAGCAGAAAAATTTCAAAAACCTGCATCTTGGCCCAGAAGAAACTATGTGTAACTTTTAGACCAAAAGAAGTATGATTGCTGAAGAGATTAGCACCATTAAAAAGAAACCACTCACTTTATTCAGCAATAAGAAGAAAAATGCCTTGGGACATCTCTGGAATCATCAAGACCATACCCATCAAATGCTCAAAAGTATAAAAAGATAAACCTTTCACTGAGAAGAGTGCTTTGGGGAACCCGTGTTATAGAAGAGCCACTTACGAGATGGAATTTCCAGGAAGCATTGCACTGTGTTCAGCTACCCAAACATTCAGAGACCACTGTAGTTACTATCCAAGTTAGCCTGTTTACTATCCTTGCTGATGACAGACTTTAGCATTATCCATATGATGCTGGTTTTACTGCCACACAGAAAATAAAAGTTGCAATGTCTGTGAGGTTTCTGCCTACATTTCAGATGAAGGCTGGGAATACCAAGCAAGGAACTTTGAGAGGACAGTGCATAAAGGTATGGAAATGAGGTCAATGGGCAGTAGAGAATCAAGAAATCAAATATGTCAAGAACGAGGAACATAAAAATTGCCTGCTGTGAGCAGAGCCAGCCCAATCAGGAGGCCGTTTGGACTGTAACCAGCAAGGCTATACTGTTTAGCCTTCACGAGCACTGTAGAACCCATATCTAACCACAATGTGCCCTGAGGGCTAGACATGGAGCTAGAGAACAGGTTTCCTCCACCAGGTTTTAGACTTGCTTTCATGCTATTCTCTTCAATACACTTGTTCTTCCCTTTTGGAATGGGAATTTTTATGCTTTGCCATTATACCTTGTGATTAGGTAACTTGTTTTGAATTTTACTGAGCTTCAGTGCTGAGTTTGCTTTCAGTCTTAGGAGTGATTTTTACTTGGACTTTTGAAAATGCTGGAACTTTTAAGACTTTGGTGAAAGGATTATTGCATTTCCAGTTGTACAGAGGACAACAGTATTATTAAGAAAAATTATGAATTTGTTGTTATCTTTATTTGGGGATTAAGTATAGTTTAAGAAGATGTGCTAACAAAGGCTTAGATGTGGAAATTAAGGTGGAGGAAGTGTTTATTTAATTCAAGGATGCAGCACAGAGATGTCTATTTCTGGTGCCTCTGGCATTGTTCGCCTGATCTTCTTATGAACTCCTTTAATCCACCACACCTTTCTGTTTTGAAATTTCTGCCTTAGAGTTCACCATGGAATGAATCCTCTAAAACTATGAGCCATGTTAAAACTCTTCTCCTTAACTAACAAATACAGCAATGATGGTAATTTGAAAGTCTTTTTTGTAAGTCCTTACTCTGGCATGAGGGGAAGTACTTTCATTTATCAAGAGCCTACTGTTTGCAAGAAACTCTATTTTTTTATTTATCATCCATCAAAGTCCCACCTAAAGAATGTTGAAGGTATGCCTCCTTGAAGAATACATAAATTTTTCTTCTCCTGTTTGTTACACATAAAAACTTGGTAGCTAAGGAATTTTAACAAACTGTGGATCGTTAAATACTTATTTGATCATATTCACATTTGTTTGGTAATACAATTTTTAACTATAGTCTTCAGTTCATAATGGGTACCTTCAGTCAGTACCAAGTGCCATCAAATGCAAAGTAATTTCTTTGAAGTAATTCTCAAATCTGATTTATTTCCCTGATTCCATATTCTTATATCTCTCCATGGCAGCTATTGTAATACTATGTAAAGAATATTCTTGGATAGAAGATAATAATTTTTAATTTAAACCTTTCAAAGTAGAGTGTTTGTCATGAAAAATAATGTGAAAGAGATGAGGATGAAAAATGGAGAGCTGCTTCAGACCAGCACTGCGGGCCTGCCCCTCAGCCCAGAACACCTGGGTTACCTTGGACTGCTACTGTGGGCCTGCTCCTCAGCCTCGCATGCCTGGGTGGCCTCAGATTGCTGCTGTGGGCTTGCCCCTTGGCCCAGAACACTTGGGACACCCCTGGGAGGAATGAGCTACCTTGGACCACTGCTGCTGTGGGCTTGCCCCTTGGCCCAGAACACTTGGGACACCCCTGGGAGGAATGAGCTACCTTGGACCACTGCTGTTTGCCTGCCCCTTGGCCTGGCATGCTTGGATTGCCTCGGACTGACACCATGGGCCTGCCCCTTGGTGTGGCATGCCTGAGATGCCCCTGGCACAACTGAGCCACCTCAGACCACTGCCACAGGCACACCCCTTGGTCCAGTACACCTGAGATGCCCCTGACCACCACTGTGGGCATGCCCCGTGGGGAACCACCTGGCTCCTGGACCAAGTACTGCAGTTGATCTTTGGATCCAACCCCTTCTCCCAGAAACTTGGACCACAGTGGATTACTGTGCCAGCTGGATGGGAGACTCAGGAACCCCTCACCCAAACAGAAGACCTCAGAAGGCTCCAGTCAGTGTGGTAGTTTTGCCCCTAAAATAGAGGACTGCAGTGGGTAAATAGGAGCAGAAGTGAAGCTCCCTTCAACTTTAAGATCTTGGTGAACCTGGCAAGAGAGTGGGTAATCCCCTCCTCCACACAGAGAACATAAGACAAGTTGAGGAGTTCACCACTAAGGTCTCCCCCAACTTGGAGAAAATTAAAAGAGCTTATGAGAGCCCCAGTAGGGCCTCAGCTGACATAAACACTATAACCAGGGAGATCTGGTGACCTACAACAACTTGAAGACATAGCAACAGCAGTAACTAAGAGTTGACCTACATCAATACTTCTAGACTAGTTAGCCCAGAAAGAATATAGGACTCACCCAACAGGCCCTGTAGGAGGAATTCAGGTGACTGGCTCTCCTTTTCTTGGTGGTACTCAGCAATTGGACAAACATCACCCACACAGTAGGATCCTAAAATTCACTCTATGTACAATTGAGACTGTTGAGATTGAAAGGCCAAATATTTACCGAAAAGGTGAAAATGGCAAAACGAAAAGGCAAAGTGTAATCTTAAACATCTAGTGCATCAGGAGCAAGTACAGGAGACACTGAAATAGAAGACATTAAAAGTCATACACCAGAAATCTCTGAAAAGATAGCAAACAAAGTAAAGAAACAAATCCATGAGGCTACAGAGGAACTCTAGTAAATCAGTTTCTCAACATAAGTAGAGAAGAAATAGATTTAAACAATATAGAAGCATGGAAAATTGAATGAAACTTTGAATGAACAATGTAGAAAACAAGTATAATCCATGAAACAAATTCAAAGAGATATCCAAGAAACAAAAAATTCTATTAAAAGCTGGAAAAACCATTTAAATGAACCAGAGGATAGAATTTCAGACCTTGAGGACAGGACTGCAGATAGTGATCTTGAAAGGGTAGAACTTATAAAAGCAACAAAGCAGCATGAAATGACAATCCAGCAGCTTCAAGATGATGCCAAGAGAAACAATATAAGATTAATATGCATCAGTGAAGATGCAGAAGTCAATGAAAATGACATAACTATTCATAGAAGTAATAGAAAATTTCCCAAACATGGGGAAAAATCTGATATACAAATAAGTGAGGCATGCAGAATGCCAAACAGTCACAACCAACATAAATCTACAAACAGACATATAATAATTAAGATCACAGACATACAGCATAAAAACAGAACACTAAAAGCTGTTAGAGAAAAGACACTACTCACCTATCAAGGAAATCCTATTAAATTCATGGCAGACCTCTCAGCACAAACATTCAGGTAAAGATGAGTTTGAATGAAGTATTTCAAGCCCTAAAAGAAAATGACTTTCAACCAAGACTGATGTAATCAGCAAAACTGTCTTTCAAATTTAATAGAGAAACAAGGTATTTCCATGACGAACAACTGAAAAAATTCATGTCCACCAAACCAACCCTAAAAAGAACACTGAAAGACATGTTAGAGATAAAAATGACCACAATTTCCAGAACAACAACAGGAAAAAAAAAAACACCATGCTGGACAAGAAATTAAACAAGGGAGGAAAGCAGAAAGCAAACAACTGGAACAAAAATGGCAGTCAAGCCAGTGCATATCAGTTATATCCATAAATGTAAATGGCTACAATTCACCTATCAAAAGAAATAGGTTGAGATAATGATTCAAGAAGTATGATCCCACAATATGCTGTATACAAGAAACACATTTAACCCAAAAGGAAACTCATAGATTAAAAGTCAAAGGATAGAAAACAGTATTCCATGCAATAGGAACCCAGAAAAAAGCAAGAGTAACTATTCTACTTGCAGACAATATGAATGTCAAACCTAAAATGATTAAAAGTGATAAAGAAGGTTACTACATCTTGCTAGTGGAAAAATTCAAGAAGAAGAAGTAACAATTATAAATATATATGTACCAAATACAGGCGCACCCAACTATATGAGACAAATACTAATGGATATGTAAAAACAAATGCACAAGAACACAATTGTAATAGGATATTGTAACACGCCACTGTCACAGAGATATAGATCAACTAGACAAAAAGTCAGCAAAGAAATAACAGAACTGAATCACACCTGTGAGCAAATGGACTTAGTGGATGTTTACAGAGTGTTCCACCCAAACACATCAGAATATACATTCTTCTGAGATGCACATGGGACATTCTCCAAAATAGACCATATATTAACCCATAAGACATTCTTAACTAAATGCAAAGGGAGCAAAATTATCCCATGCATAATATCTGATCATAGCATGCTAAAATTGGAAATCAATGGCAAAAACCCCTGCAAAACCTGCATAAATACATGGAAATTAAACAACAACCTTCTGAATAGCCAGTGGGTTACAGATGAAATTAAAAAGGAAATAAAACAATATCTAAAATACAATGAAAATGCAGATACAACATACCATAACCTATGGGATGCAATGAAAGCAGTCCTAAGAGGGAAATATGTAGCAATAAATAGTAACATCAAGAAAATGGAATGAACACAAATAAATAACCTAATGCTATATCTCAAACTTCTAGAAAAGAAAGAGCAAATCAAACACCAAGTTCATAGAAGAGAGGAAAGTGTAAAGATTAGAGCAGAAATTAATGCAATTGAAACAAAAAAAATTACAAAGAATTAATGAATCAAAAAGATGGGTTTTTTGAGCAAATAAACAATGTGATAAACCCCTGGCCAATCTTATCAAGAAAAAAGAAATTAAAAGCTCAAATCCATGCAATAAGGACTGAAAAGAAGGAATTTACTTCAACTCCCATGGAAATTCAAACGATCATGAACACTTACTTTGAAAATTTCTACTCACATAGGGTGGAAAACACAGAGGAAAAGCACAGATTTTTAGGAACATATGAACTACCAAATCTCATACAAGTAAGTATAACAATTTTGAATAACCCAATATCAGCTCCTGAAACTGAAAACATGATTAGAAACTTACCAACAAAGAAAAGCTCAGGTCCTGATGTATTCGTGGATGAATTCTATAAGAAATTTAGAGAAGATTTAATGCCAACACTCATTAAACTCTTCAAAGAAATTGAAAGAGAATCAGTTCTCCCTAACTCATTCATGGAGGCAAGTATCACTCTGATACCAAAACCAGAGAAAGACCCAACCAAAAAGGAGAGCTATAGACCAATTTCACTAATGAACATTGATGCAAAGATTCTCAATAAAATATTGGCAAATAGAGTATAATCATCAAGAAGATTATACACCACAATCAAGTGGGATTTATTCCAGGAATGCAGGGATAGTTCAACATATGTAAATCAATAAATGTAATACACCACATCAACAGAGTCAAAAATAAAAATCACATGATCATCTAAATAGATGCAGAAAAAGCTTTTGATAAAGTCTAACACATATTCATGATAAAAACCCTACAGAAACTTGGAATAGATGGTATGTATCTCAATCTCATAAAGGCCATCTATGACAAACCAACAGCCAACATTATACTAAATGGACAAAAACTGAAAGTCTTCACTCTAAAATCAAGAAAAAGACAAGGATGACCACTATCACCACCCCTATTCAATATAGTGCTGGAAATATTAGCCAGGGCAATCAGATAACAGGGATAAATAAAAGGAATAAAAATAGGAAAAAAAGAAGTTAAATTATCATTATTTGCAGACAACAGGATATTCTACATAGAAGACCCCAAAAACTTCATTAAAAGATTATTAGAGGTAAGAGACAAATTCAGCAGTGTAGCTGGATACAAAGTCAACACTCAAAAACTCCATTAAAAGATTATTAGAGGTAATAGACAAATTTAGCAGTGTAGCTGAATACAAAGTCAACACTCAAAAATCAACAGCATTCCTGTACATAAACAAAAAAATCCATGAGGGAGAAATTATGGAAATATCACTTTTCACAATAGCATCTTAAAAAATGAAATACTGGGCTGGGGATTTATCTCAGTGGCATAAATGCCTACTTTGCAAGCATGTGGTCATGAGTTGGATCCCCAGTACTGATAAAAAACAATTAAATAAATAAACTTTTAAAATGAAATACTTACAAATTTACATAATTAAGAATGTAAAAGACCTATATGCTGAAAATTACACTACTCTAAAAAAGGAGATTGAAGAGGATATTAGAAAATGGAAGGATATTTCTTGCTCTTGGTTAGGAAGAACCAACATTGTGAAAATGGTCATACTCCCAAACTTATACAGATTCAGTGCAATCCCAAACAAAATACCATTAACATACCTTATAGATCTACAGAAAATATTCCTAAAATTCATCTGGAAACAGAAGAAATCTAGAATAGCAAAGGTGATTCTGAGCAACAAAGGCAAGACAGGAGGTATCTGAATTCCTGACTTGAAACTATACTACAAAGCCACAGTAATAAAATCAGCATAGTACTGGCAAAGAAATAGACCTGAGGAACAATGAAACAGATTAGAAGATATAAACACTAATACAAAGACACTCAGCTACCTTATATTTAACAAAAGGGTTAAACAGGTTAACTGAAAAAAATAGACTCTTTAATAAATGGTGTTGGCTTTCCACATGTCGAAGACTGAAAATAGACCTATGCCTATCACCATACACAAAACTAAAGTCAAAATGGATCAAGGATCTAAATATTAAAACAGAAAGACTAAATCTATTGGAGGACAAGGTAGGTAGATATCTTGGAGACATAGGGGTAGGCAAAAAATTCATGAATAAAATGCAAACCACACAGGAAATACTTCAAAGAATCAACAACTGGGATCTCATATTACTAAAATGTTTCTGCACTTCAAAAGAAATCAACAACAAAGTGAAAACCCCCAGAATAGGAAAGAATGTTAGCCAACAATCCCTCAAACAAAGGACCTATATCTAGAACATATAAAGAATTGAAAAACACCAAGCCCCCAAATTCAAAGACCCTCTCCAAAAATGGGCATCAGAGATGAATACACTGTTCTCAGATGAAGATACACAAATGGAAGATAAATACATGAAGAAATGTTCACCATCACTGGTCATTTGAGAAATGTAAATTAAAAGAGCATTGAGATTTCATCTCACCCTGGAAAGAATAGCTGCCTTCAAGAAAAAACCTTGATAACAAATGTTGAGGAGGCTGTGGGGAAAAAGGAACACTGTTCCACTGTTGGTGGGAGTGCAGACTGGTATAACCACTATGGAAATCAGTATGGACATCCCTCAAAAAACTAGGGCTGGAAGTTCCATTCAATCCAGCTATTCCTCTCCCTGGTATTTTCCCAGAAAAACTGAAAAGGTCATGTCACATTGATATATGTGCACCCATGTTCACAGCAGCACGGTTTGTGATAGCTAAATCTTGGAAACAACCAAAATGCCCATCAACAGCAGAGTGGTTGGAATAAATGTATTTTTATACAATGGAATACTACTCAGCTATAAAAAAGGATGATCTTGAGGCCTTTATCAGTAAATGGAGGCAACTTGAGACTATCCTGATTAGCGAAATAAACAACTCACCTTAGTAAATATCACATTGTCTCTCTAGTGTAAAAAATAATAAGAATGGACAGAATAATGGTATCCAAAAAGTATATTAGATATAAAAGTATAATAGATATTGTAAAAGTGAAAGGGAAGGAAAGTGATCTAAAGGATACAATGATATGCATAGTGTGTAAAATAGATGACCATATTACTAAATTTCTTTTAGATCATTGTACAGAAGGGTTTGTGCTGTCAATGTTTGAATATCTAGACAATTTTTACTCTTTGATTTTGTAACTTTAATAACTGTTGTTAAGATTACAATATGTAATGTATCAACCAGTGATTTTATGATGTTAATTTTTTTGAATTCTGTATTACTCTACTTTTTTCACTTTTTTCTATTTTTTCTTTTCTTTCTTTAAATAAAAAAATTGGGAAAAAATGGAGGAAGGGTGAGTAACATGAAGGGAGGAGGATGGGAATATAGTTAATTATGTATGTATACCAACTCCTCAAAATTAGTATAATCATCATGTGTTGCAAATATATATTAATAAAAATTAAAATTAAAAATAGATTCCAATATGCACACTGACTTCATAACACTGAAATTATATCTATTCATGTAAATGTAGGTGAAAGAATATTTCACTAACTTTCATCCGGAATTATTCTACAACCTGTTTTGATGAAGTGTCTGACATATTCCCTGATGATTTTAATGGCAACTGAGGATTATTCCAATTCTAGCCATATAAAAATTGAAATACAGAGGTTACTGAAGAGCATATTGTGAGATTTTAACAGCCAAACCTTGAACTATCCATTATATTTCACATACTTAGTTAAATAACATGGAAAATGCACTTATCTTCCCTTTAAAAACACTGTGGCTTGAAAAGGAGGATAGTTTTCTGTTGCAAGATAATTATTGAAATCTGTTATAAATTAAGATTTGATAAATGAGAGGTAGAAGTTTTCTACCTGGAGGTAGTGAGCTTTCATTGAACGGGAAATTCTTGAGAAAAGAAAATGAGAAGAAAAGCCTCAAAGTATTAATTATAATACTTCTCATTTTAAAAAGCACTTATGAAACATTTTAAAGATTATGTCAAGTTTTTAGAACTTACAATATCTACTTACTGCTTAAACAACAGTGGTAAATGTAAAAATAAAAGTAAAAGATGATTGTAGTCATTTTGGGAAGTCCAAAAGAGAGGCACAAAAGAGAAGCCGTAATGGACCCTGTCCTGTCTATCTCACTAAGCTATTCACTAGCCCCAATATGGGTCAAGCAGATACACACTGTACGAGGTGTAAGAAAAAGGTATTTGAAAATTCAGTAGCCTTATTCTTAAATAGAAAACTTGGAAGCAAAGATCACATTTGGGCAAAGAAAACAATTATATGATTTTCATGCTTTCAATACATATCAACATATATCTTTATTTTAATTGATATTTATTTCTCAATTTTAAAGACATAGGATACTTGTATTTTTACCAATTGGAATTCCCCTATAAAAAGATGAGACATCCCACATGTGGTCTGGAGAAGGGAATACTTTCACATTTTTTTATGGTTGGAGATTTCACATAAAAAAAAAAACTAGAACTTGAATTGGAAGGGAAATTTAGAAGTGAAAAGTGAAGTTACAGTGAAGATAAGGAAAGGTATTTAAGTATTTTATGCCCTAGGTGTTTGTTTGGTTTTCAAAGTATGTATTACAGAGTCATGCTTTTATCTTTTAAGTACTCTATTTAAAATCTTAGGTAGCAAAGATTTTTCTCTTTGGCTCAGGAAGTGAGGGGCATTTCATAGCCTATATTAAACCTCATATTCATTGTTTTGGCCTTCCTTTCTTAAAGTTTAAAATAATCTTCATCCATGCATTTCCAATTCACTCCCATTTCATCACTGTACACCAAGAGCAAAAATAGCCATTACTGTAAATGATAATGATCCAGGAACTAGATAATATAAGTAAACATAAATAGTAAAACCACTTGATTTTCACCAGAGACAAATCTTTCTGACAAGATGTATCACAAATGGATAGAAAATATGTAAAAGGAATAAAAATACAAGAGTGACAAATACTTCTAAGAAATTCATTATAGAAATTAAGCTTAAAATATACAAAAAGTGTAGACAACAAGAGAGAAAATATAAAAGTATTCATAGATACTCCCCAAACAGGCAGATGAACATGATGAGTAAACAGTGAAACATTTAAACCAAAAGAAAGCAGTCTATTCAAAGTAGTGATTCACATTAATTTACTGCTTAATGTAATAAATCTAATATAATAAAATTTACACTGATAAGGTAGTTTGGCAGCTAAAAACTCCTATGTTTTTAGGTAAGGCAGGTAAAAACTCTCATGTTTAAGATGTTTAGATGTTTAAGATTGACTAAAATTGTTAAATTTCTTTGTTGATTTATACCAAGATACATTTTTGTTTGAATTAGTGAATAAAAGTATCTTATAAATCAAGGGAGCATTAGCTGCCAGTCTGTCACGGTATTAGATATTGTTTCACACATCATTCAGATAGAAATTTTTGTGATTATTTGATCACCAAAATTATGATACAAATCTATCAGTATCTATGATAAAAAATAGAAGACTGGTAAATTGGTAAGTCCTCACTTGTGGTCAAAGAGTAGCTGCAAAATAGGAGAAACACAAAGCAATAGCAGTTTATTTGAACCTAAATTTGAAATTGGAACCCAATATTTGTCATGGGATCTGGACTCTCAGCTGAAATACAGTTCACACATTTTAGTCCCAGCACTGATACTCACACGCTAAGAGGTGGAAAGGAAGCTGTGGGATCGTCTCTACCCCTCATTGTACATATGGCATCAAATTCAAGAGGGCTTCAGAGCTGTATTGTCATTACCATTCTATTATAAACATAGTACTTGGTTTTAGAATTCAAATGTTTCTTGGGAAAGAGAGAGAGACAGAGAGACAGAGAAACAGAGAGACAGAAAATGAATGACAAAGAATCCACAAAGCAGAGAAGAACAGCAGTCAGGACAGTATTTTTTAAAAGTAAGCGGTGGAGACCATCTGAGAACTGAGACCTAGAATATAGAAGACTGGTCAGAGGATATTATCTGCATAAAGCATTATTATAGTGTTATTAGAAGGGGATGGATATAGACAAGAAAGCAAAACTCAAACACCTCATTAACAGATTGTGTCAAATTATGGAAAAAATGACATATAGTATCAGTATGTCAACACATTCAAATCCATTATCTTAATTATAATGTTACTTTAATGTTATTTTATACAATTGAAGATGCTGCCTTAGGGTTAATATTTTTTGCTACAAAGAAAAATGCTAGGACAAGTAAGTAAATGTTTGTAATAGAGAGGCATTTGCAATGATAAAACAAAAACATTTCAACTCAAAAATAATTCCCTTAGAAAATAGAGTGCTGAGTCCCTGGAAAAGTTGCCAGTGGCAAATCATCTAACCAGAAGATGGATGTCTATAAGATAACCTCTAACACTTTTTCCAGATATAATCCATTATTTATTAAATAATGCATGCCTATGAAGAAAAACCATCAAGAATATAGATATGTCCAAATATTATAAAAAATATCTTGTAAAATTTGCAAAAGATACTGTTAAAATAGAATCTTGGAATTAGGACTCTGGGAAAATTTTCAAGAATGTGAGAATCAGTGGATACTAAATGAATTTTGCAAGAAAGTCATTGGAGCTTGAAAAATAAAAATTATTTGGAAAAAGTAAAATTCCGATTTTAGTAATTTTAAAACCTAACTGCAGCGGAAACCTGCATCAGGTGTAGGCTGCCCGGAACCTCCACCGTGGGCCTGCCATGCCACAGGGAACTTAGCGGAAGCCTGCATCAGAGGTAAGCTGCCTGGAAGCTCCTCCGAGGGCCTGCTCTGCCACCTGGAAATCAGGGCAAGCCCGCCTCCGGGGTAGGCTACCCGGAACTTCCCCTGTGGGCCTGCCCTGCCACCAGGAACATTGAGGAGGCCTGCCCAAGACTGAAAACTGTCATGGACTGCTACAGATGGGCCTGGCCTCCCACCTGGAACATCAGAAGATCTCAGTGGTATCCAGTTAGTGTGAAAAAATTTGGAACTTTTCTCCCAGGTGGTGAACTTTGGACTATACCGGATTGACTGTATCAATGTGGTGAGTATACCCCTAAAATAGAGGTGTACAGGGGATAAATAGGGTCAGTAGTAAAACCCCCTCCAACTAACTGTAAGACTTTGGTGTGTCTGAAAAGAGTGTGTGTGAGCCCCTCCTACACATAGAAAACACCAGGCAGAGTGAAAATAACAAAACAAAAAATTAAAATGTAGTCTCAAACATATAGTTCACAAGAAGCAAGTATAGGAGACATTGAAAAAGAGGATCCCAAGAGTAACACACTGGGAATCTGTGAAAAGATAGTGAGTGAAATAAAAAAACAACTGCATTAGGCTATAGAGGAAATCAAATTAGAAGTAGTCTCTCATGTAAAGATAGAAATAACAACTTTAGTAAAGGAGTTGTTGAATGCAGCTAAAGAACTAGAGAAAAAAGTACATGAGCATGGGAAACTGATTGAAACTTTGAATGAACAATATAGAAAACAAGCAGAATTCATGAAACAAACTCAAAGAGACATCCAAGAAACAAAAAATTCTATTGAAAGTGTGCAAAACTGCCTAAAGGAAGCTGAGCATAGGATTTCAGACCTTGAGGACAGGATCACAGTTAGTGATCAGGAAAGGTTAGAACTTATAAAAATAACAAAGCAGCATGAAATGACAATCCAGAAGCTTCATGATGATGCCAAGAACAACAATATAAGAATAATGGGCATTAGTGAAGATACAGGAATGCAGACAAATGACATACATAAAGTATTTACAGAAATAATAGCAGAAAATTTCCCAAACATGGGGAAAGAATCTGATATGCAGATAAGTCAGGCATATAGAACACCAAACAGTCACAATCAACATAAATCCACACCCAGAAACATAATAATTAAGATCTCAGACATACAGTATAAAAACAGAAAATTAAAAGCTGTCAGAGAAAAGACACAACTCACCTATCAGGAAAAGCCCATTAGAATCACAGCAGACTTTTCAGCACAAACCCTCAAGTCAAGAAGATCTTGGAGTGAGGTATTTCAAGCCCTGAAGGAGAACAGCCTTCAACCCAGACTGATGTACCCAGAAAAACTTTCATTCAAATTTAATGGAGAAACAAGACAGTTCCATGACAAAGAACAACTGAAGAAATTCATGTCCACCAAACCAACCCTAGAAAGAGTACTGAAGGACATACTAGACGAAGATAAAAATGACCACAATCCCCAAAACAACAAGAGAAAGAAACCACCAGGTAGGATAAGCAATTAAATAAGAGGAAAAGCAGAAAGAAACAACTGGAACATAACATGGTAAAGTCGAGCCAGTACATATCAGTGCTATCCATAAATATAAATGGCCTCAATTCACCTGTAAAAAGAAATAGATTGACAGAATGGATCAAGAAACAGGACCCCACAATATGCTGTACACAAGAAACACATCTGACCCAAAAGGAAACTCAGATTAAAAGTCAAAGGATGGAAAACAGTATTCCATGAAACAGGAACCCAGAAAAAAGCAGGGGTAGCTATTCTATTTGCAGACAATGTGAACTTCAAATCTAAAATGATTAAAAGAGATAGAGACGGTTACTACATACTTGTTAGTGGAAAAATTCAAGTGGAAAAACTAACAATTATAAATATATATGTGCCAAATACAGGAGCACTCAACTATATAAGACAGATACTAATGGACATGAAAAGCCAAATACACAAGAACACAATTGTAACAGGAGACCTTAACAGCCCATTGTCACAAAGAGATAGATCAACTAGACAAAAAGTCAGCAAAGAAATAACTGAATCATACCTGTGAGCAATTGGACTTAGTAGATATTTACAGAGTGTTCCACCCAACCACATCAGAATACACATTCTTCCCAGCTGAACATAGGACATTCTCCAAAATAGACCATATATTATCCCATAAAACATTCTTAAGTAAATACAAAGGTATTGAAATCATACCATGCATAATATCTGACCATAGTGCCCTGAAATTGGAAATTAATGGCAAAAGAAATTGTACAACCTACATAAATACATAGAAATTAAATAACAGCCTTTTGAACAACCAGTGGGCTACAGATGAAATTAAAGAAGAAATAAAACAATACCTACAATTCAATGAAAATATAGAAACAACATACTGTAATCTGTGGATGCAATGAAAGCAGTCTTAAGAGGGAAATATATAGCAATAAACTGCCATATCAAGAAAACAGAATGAGCACAAATAAACAACCTATGCTCCATCTCAAGCTTCTAGAAAAAGAAGAGCAAACTAAACCCAAGGCTCATAGAAGAGAGGAAATTGTAAAGATAGAGCAGAAATCAATGCAATTGAAACTAAAAAAAAAAAAACAATACAAAGAATTAATGAATCAAAAAGCTGGTTTTTTTTAGAGAATAAACAAAATTGACAAATCCCTAGCTAACCTTATCAAGAGAAAGAAAGAAAAAACCCAAATTCATGCAATAAGAACTGAAAAGGGAGAAATTACTACAGATCCCATGGAAATTCAAAAGATCATGAATACCTACTTTGAAAATCTCTACTCACATAGAGTGGAAAACACACAGGAAATGGACAGATTTCTAGAAACATATGAACTACCAAAGCTCAACCAAGAAGATATAGCAATTTTGAACAACCCAATATCAGCTATTGAAATTGAAAATGTGATCTGGCCCATGGATCAATCCGTGGGTTTCACCTGGAGAGGGAATGGGGATGGTGGGCGGGGCAAGAGGAGAGAGAGATGGAGACAAGTTGAGGGCTTCCAATCAAGTCTCCTTTATTGACGTAGGGCACAGGGTTTTTATAAGCTGGGGGCGAAACACGGAGCTGGGCAGGGTAAGCACGTTGCGTGTCCGCTGATTAGCTAGAGAGCAGGATCTATCCAAATAAGGACAAGCTAGAGGCAGGAAGCTGTTGCTAGGTAGGGGTACGTGGTAACCATGACTGGGCCCTCGTCATATCCACTAAATGCAGGAGAGGGGTAACATAGGCTGACACACAGAATGCCCTCAGGCAGGAGGGGCGGGGCAGCGGCAATTACCTTAAGCCACTCCCTACAAAAATGTAATTAAAAACTTACCAACAAAGTCAAGGTCCTGATGGATTCACAGCTGAATTCTACAAGAAATTTAGAGATTTGATGCCAATACTCCTTAAACTCTTCAATGAAATTTAGAAAAAAGCAATCCTTCCTAAATTATTCCTGGATGCAAGTATTACTCTGATACCAAAACCAGAGAAAGATACATCCAAAAAAGAGAATTATAGGCCAATCTCAATAATGAACATTGATGCAAAGATTCTCAATAAAATACTGGCAAATAGAATGCAGCAAATCATCAAGAAGATTATACACCATGACCAAGTGGGGTTCATTCTAGGATTGCAGGCATGGTTTAACATATGCAAATCAATAAATGTAATACACCACATCAACAAAGCCAAAAACAAAAACCACATGGTCATCTCAATAGATGCAGAAAAAGCTTTCAGTAAAGTCCAACACATGTTCATGATAAAAACCCTTCAGAAACTCAGAATACATGGCATCTCAACCTTATAGCGGCCATCTATGACAAACCAACAGCCAACATTATACTAAATGGACAAAAACTGAAAGCTTTCACTTTAAAATCAGGAACAAGACAAGGATGTCCACTCTCACCACTCCTTTTCAACATAGTTCTGGAAACACTAGCCAGGGCAATCAGACAAGAGAGAGAAATAAAAGGAGAAAAGATAGGAAAGGAAGAAGTTAAATTATCACTATTTGCACATCACATGATCTCTATATAGAACACCCAAAAAACTCCATTAAAAGACTGCTAGAGGTAATAAACAAGTTCAGTAGTGTAGTTGGATACAAAGTCAATGCTCAAAAATCAATAGCATTCCTGTACACAACAAAAAACTCACTGAGAGAGAAATTATGGAAATATTGCCCTTTATAATAACATGTAAAAAAATGAAACACTTAGGAATCAACCTAACTAAAAATGTAAAAGACCAATATGCTGAAAATTATACTATGCTGAAAAAGGAGATTGAAGAGGATAGTAGAAAATGGAAGGACATTCCTTGCTCTTGGTTAAGAAGAATCAACATTGTGAAAATGGCTATACTCCCAAAAGTGTTATACAGATTTAACGCAATCCCAATCAAAATACCATTCACATACCTCACAGATCTAGAGAAAACATTACTAAAATTCATTTGGAAACAGAAGAAACCTAGAATAGCAAAGGCAATTCTAGGCAACAAAAGCAAGGCAGGAGGCATCTCAATTTCTGACTTGAAACAGTACGATAGAGCCACAGTGATAAAATCAGCTTGGTACTGGCAAAGAAGTAGACCTGAGGATCAATGGAACAGATTAGAGGAGGGAAGCACAACTACAAAGACACTCAGCCACCTGATATTTGACAAAGGGGCTAAATATGTCCACTGGAAGAAGGATAGTCTCTTTAATAAATGGTTTTGGAAAAACTGGTTCTCTACATGCCGAAGACTGAAACTAGATCCATACATATCACCATGCACAAAACTAAAGTCTAAATGGATCAAAGACCTCAATATTAAAACAGAAACACTAAATCTACTAGAAGACAAGGTAGGTAGAAATCTTGGAGACATAGGGGTAGGCAGAGAATTCATGAACAAAACGCAAACTGCCCGGGAAACACTTCAAAGAATCAACAAATGGGATCTCACATTATTGAAAAGTTTCTGCACTTCAAAGGAAATCACCAACAGAGTGAAAAGAAAACCAACAGAGTGGGAAAAAATTTTAACCACCAACCCCTCAGACAAAGGACTTGTGTCCCAAATACATAAAGAATTGAAAAACATCAAACCCCCCAAATTCAAAGACCCTCTCCAAAAATGGGCATCTGAGATGAACACACAGTTCTCAGAAAAAGATATACAAATGGCAAATAAATACATGAAGAAATGTTCACCATCACTGGTCATTTGAGAAATGCAAATTAAAACAGCATTGAGATTCCACCTTACTCTGGAAAGAATAGCTGCCATCAAGAAATCAACTGATAACAAATGTTGGCGAGGCTGCGGGGAAAAAGGAACACTGCTCTACTGTTGGTGGGAATGTAGACTGGTGCAATCATTATGGAAATCCATATGGAGAATTCTCAGAAGGCTAGGATTGGAAGCCCTATTCAATCCAGCTATCCCCCTCCTGGGTATTTTCCCCGAAGAACTGAAAAGTTCATATCACAGTGATATATGTGCACCCATGTTCATAGCTACACAATTTGTGATAGCTAAATCCTGGAAACAACCAAGATGCCCATCAACTGCAGAGTGGATGAAAAAGATGTGACATTTTTATACAATGGAATATTACTCAGCTATAAAAAGGATGATCTTGAGGCCTTCATAGGTAAATGGAGACAACTTTAGACTATCCTCATTAGTGAAATAAATAAGAATCATATTTATAAATATCACATTGTGTCTCTAGTGTAAAAAGTAAATAAGAACTACAAGAGTAATAAAACCAAAATGTGCAATTGCTATTGTAAAAAAGAGAGGAAAAGAAAGTGCTCTAAGGGATATAGCTGCATGTATGTTTGAGTGTGTAAAATAGATGACCATATTGCTGAACTTTGTTGGATCTTTGAGCAGAACTGTTTGTTGTCTTATTGTTTGAATATTTACTATGTACCCTTTAGCTTTGTAACTTGAACAACTACATCCAGGATGACAGTACGTAATTTATAAATTACTGATTTCTTAGTGGGGCTTTTCTTCATTCTCCTTTTTCTTTTTTTCTTTTAGAATTCTGTATTGTTGCTACCCTTTTTTCTGTTTTGTTTTTTTTCTCTTTAAATAAAATTTTTAAAATGTATAATTGCTATTGTAAAAGAAGAGGAAATAGGAAGTGCTATAAAAGATATAGCTGCATGTATGTTTAGGTGTGTGGGATTGATGACCATATTTCTAGGTTCTTTTTGGATTGTTGAACAGATCTGTTTGCATTCTCACTGTTTTAATGTCCACTTTGTGTGCTTTAATTCTGTAACTTGAATAACTATTTCTAAAAGAACAATATGTAATTTATCAACTAGTGATTTCTTACTATTTATCTTCTTTTCTTGAAATTCTGTAATATTTCTACCTTTTTCATGTTTTTCTTCTCTTAAATAAAAAAAAAAATTAAAAAAAACCTAACTGCATATTTACAGGTTAAAATTCCCAAGTGTCCAATATGTTCAAACCTTTCATTGTTTTAGTATATCTCCATAAATTTCACAAATGCATACACATGGAATAAATTATAAATATGTCTATACACAGGTTTATATGCCCACTTGGAAAACAGTAGGATTCCTGCACATACAGAGGGCTTTACAAATTTAAAATTCAAGATCCCTCAGAATCTTTCAGCAATGAAATATAACTTAAGCCAGTAAAATTTTCTCATCCTGTGTAGATAAATGCCACATTTATTTACCATTAGCCTATTTTTCATGGCACAATATTGTTTTATTTTCATGTTTCATGTAATTCTTTTCATAACAGATTCCTACTGGGACAAGTTGAACTATCTCTCTGTTTCTACTTTAAAAGTTCAGTGAATTTTAATTATTTATTCATTTAGTTACTACCTAATAGTATCCTAATAAGAATTATTATATAAGGAATTAAGAAGTTGAAAGTAATAGTTACCTCTGTAGTAACTCATTAAATACGGAGAAAGGATATTAAATGCTATGATAAAGGAAGTATAGATATTAAGGTTATACATGTCACTGTCAATTGCTCTTTTATGCCAAGAGCTGGGATAGGCAACCATTAATGGAAAAACATATGCTCTTAGGTCTGAGACTTGAAGAAGAATTATGCAGAATTAGAAAGAACAAATATTCCAGATATAGGCATAGGAACAATAAGAAAGTCAAGAGTTAGGTAAGAAAGAAGACCTGAGAAAAAGAACTAGAATTGTTTTGGAGTAGAGAGAAGATAAAGCAAAATATACATGGGGTTAAAAAAAAAAAGCAAGATTTACACAGTTGAACAAATACCAGATCTTTTTGAAGCATTTCACAAAATTCAATCTTCACTTGAAAAGAAAAAATGCATTGAAGATTTTTGTTCTTCTGATGGGAGAACAAAATTTGCTCCTCAGAAAAATTATTTTATTATACTGTGAAGATATTTGAGGGAGTAAAACTGAATTCATGGGGTTTATTTAGAAATCCAAAACAATCCATAATGTGGGTTATGGAGGTCTTCATGAGTTTGGTGCCCCTAGGGATGAAGACAATTACAATATTCATAACATGTATTTAAAACTTTGTTACTTGTTGGATCTGAGAATTAAGATAATAAAAATGGCCACTAAGCTAATTTATTACACAATTGAATAGGTGGAATTTGCCACGAAATAGGAAATATCAAACAAATGTGAAGAAAGTAGTAAGTTTGGTTTTGAGCATTTTCAGCTTGAGACACCTGAAAAATACAAAGTTGGGATATCAAAAAATAAATGAGATACACAGGTAGAAGATTCAAGGAAAATCTAGGTGATCAGCAACTGGCTGGTGTTGAAGCTTAGGAAAATAATGAGTCACTGGAACTGCACAAGACCTGTGAAAAATCTCTATTGCCTGCTCAAGAATTATCAGCATAGGCTGAGGGTATATCTGAGCCTGGCAAGCACAAGGTTCAGAGTTTAAGAATCTAACATAGATGGCCTTGATACATTAAAAAAAAAATACAGGCAGGGTAGATCAGGAGGTAGGGTCCATTGAGATGCTCTGTATAGGAAATATAATCAACCTGAGAGAGAGTTTATGGACTGGAAATCAAATATGAAAAAACAATGCTCTATGTGACAGGGAGCCAGAGAGAAATAGGGGCACCTCGACCACCACTGGCAGATAGAATGGAAAGACAGGATACTTATGTGCACTAGAGAACTACTCAGCTATAACAAAGGAAAACCTTGAGGCTTTTGTAGGTAAAGGAATACAACTTGAAATCAAGTTCAGGAGTGAGAAGGTTTGGAACCACTTAGGTAAATAGCAGGTTGCCCCCTCAATCTAAAAACTGAGGGAGCTGGTGGGACCCAAAATGCACAGCACCCTGTGGGAGTGAAAGGGGAGGAATAGCCTAAAAAAAGAAGGTAGAGGATACTGTTAATAGTGTATCAGGATTTAAAACCCACATTACTCACACCACTCTGCTTAGATGAAGTATATTCTGTTCCAGTTTGTCTACTTGTACTAGATTTGAGGGCACAGACAATTATCCCCAAAATAGCAGGATATAATACAGTAATAATCCTTAATTTTCTATTAACTTAATCTGAAGCTCTGTATAACTTACACTGTTTTACCATGACTGATCTTAATTGAATCTGGTTTGTTAGATCACTGTTTTGTATTGACAGATTTTATTCAAAGCTGTTATAATTGATGGTATCAAGTCTGAGAGTATAGATAACTACACTGAAGATGATAAGGTTCACTAGGATACCCACTCTGGTTTTATTATTACCTGCCTTTGAAGTTTTACATTGTCTACAATGTTTTGTTTTTACTAATATTGTTATGTACTGCTATATTCAATTATCCTGCTATATCTAAATACGCCTGATGATATAGACAATTCTATTGAAGATAACAAGAGACAACACAGTAACCACTGTAGATCACCTTGTACTGTGGTTTTATATGACTTTTTGGTTTCATGTTCTTACAGAAATTTGTTTTGTTTTGTCTTGGTATGTCTTGTTTTTCCCTCTAATACAGAAAGGATAGAAATACGTGTAAAGACTCATGCATGCATAACTGTTTACTCACTGTTTGAGTGTCTACTCTGTGTGCTTTAATTTTGTAACTAGAGCATCTATTTCTAAGAGGACAATATGTAATTTATCAACTAGCGATTTCTTACTGTTTATCTTTTTTTAAAGTTTGTACCATTTCAAGAAGAAGGAGGAGGAGGAGGAAGAATGATCAACAAAGGATTTTCAGAGAACATGAGGACAGTATGTTTCAGAAAAAAGCCATGATCCATAAGTTAGATGATACACTTACAGGCCATATACTGTTTGTTATGTTTAATCCTTCAAAATATCACAGACTGAGTGGATTAAAAAACAGAACCTTGTTTTGTCACAGTTTGGAAGCAGAAAATCCAACATCAAATTCCTGCATATTTGGTTTCTGCGGATCCCTCTCTCCTTGACTTGCAGAGAGCAGGCTTCTTGCCTCATTCTCACATGGCTTCCCTCAGCACACACACATTGATGTCATCTCTTCTCCTAATAAGAACACCAGTCATATTAAATAACAAGCCCAACTTTTTTAACCTTTTTTGAACCTTAATTAAGTCTTTAAAGACTCTGTCAGCAAATACTGGCACATTCGGGCTTACATTTGGAAGTATACCAGGGCTTGGGGAAATACAGTTTAGCCAATAATATGTCTCTAGTGATGTTTCCAGGGAAATAGTGATATTGGATTATCTCTGACTTCCTTTCTCATTTAGTGCAGTATTTTTATCTTTAAAACACACTACTACTTTGTCTGTTTTAATTCTGTAATGTTTTACTATCAACTAGAAAACTATTGACTCTATGTGTACCATGTTCTTATTTATGGAATCTATGTCCCACCGTTCCAGTGCAAGCTAAAATTTTAATTAGCTATGAAAGGCATTTACTAATCATCTTCAGTGTCATGCATCCTCTTTTAAACTACAGGTGAATATGAACTGGTAGTCTCTTTACAGGAATAAACCCAAATGCTTAAGAGAAGAAAAGTCCAGTACTAAAATTGAATCAGTGGGAGACAAAGGGGACATGTATACATATTATCTCTGCTTTTTTCCACTCTCCACTCTTTTATGTCTGAATCTCTTTATTTTGAAGCAAAGAAATGCTGAAGATTATATGTGTACAAATGGTAGACTGAAATATAAAGGAATAATGACAGGAAAAGGAATAGTCCTACCCATGAGATGCTATATTTTGTAAATACAAAATATTAACAATTGGCAAACTGATGTCACATGTATTATCTTGAAGCCCTGAGCAAAATTAAATTGAGTAGCATATTTTCATTTCCCTAGAGAAACTTTCATTTGTGATTAGCTCTTATTCACATACCTACATGTCCTTTTGCTTTTTGTTATTTTTATTGACAAATAGTATATTATTAGTAGGGCACAAAATGATATGCTATTTAATGCAATTTGGAATAACAAAATCAAGCCAATCAAACCATCCATCAAGACTTGCTATGTTCTGTAATGAGAACATTTGAGATCCATACTCTCAGTGACACTGAGAAATATAATAATCAACTATTAGCTATTATATAAACCATCAGATATGGTGGTTATATGAACCACAACATGCAACAGATTTTTTAACAAATCAAATGTACAAGTACTATTGGTAACTACCTAGGGTTTTTTACCCTTTGACATCATCTCCCTATTCTTCCCTCTCCCTTGTACTTGGATAACCACAATTGTACTATCTGACTCTACAGGTTGAATTGTTTTGTACTTCCCTTTTAAGAGAGGACAAATAATAATATTTCTCTTTTAGTTTTTGTGATGATTCTTTTAATAGTTGTATCACATACATATATTTGTAAATATTAAACCATCCTTATATCTCAGGAATAAATCTCACTTGATCATGGTAAATGGTCCATCTAATATTTTCTTAGATTCAGTTTGTTCTTATTTTGTTAAGAATGTTTGCATATATGCTCATAAGATATAGTGGCTTAGTTTTCTTGTAATATCCTTATTTGATTTTGATATATGGGTAAATATGATTGTATAAAATAAGTTTTAAAGTATTTCTCATCTATAATTTTTCTTAAAATCATAGAGAATTCACATTAATTCTTCTTTAAACATTTGATGGAATTCAGTGAGTATTTGTCAGATCCTGGACTTTCATTTGATGGAAAACTCTATTACCAATCTTCTCCTTAATTATTGATCTGTTTAGATATTTTCTTTGTTTATAATTCTGCCTAAGTAGATTGTTTGTGTCTAGAAACTTATTTATTTCTTCTAGATTGTCCATTTTTGGTATATCATTGTCCGCAATCATCACTTATGTTTATTTTTTTAATGTCAGGTGTAATGTCTCCATTTTTATTCCATTTTTATCTACTTGAGTCTTTTTTCTATTCCTTTTGAACAATAATTTTGATCAGACATAGAAAACAGCTAAATTTATTGATGGAAGAAGTTAAATGAAGATTTCTAATATGAACGAGGGTAACAGTCAGATGCATAAAGGATGTGAAAGCAGTGTGTCAAATAATAGTAGAAAGCCACAGGCAAAACAGAAAAGGAAATGACTGCATGTGTTGCAGTGTTCAAACCATCATTTTCTTATTAAGAAACATGTTCTTTACCAGCCACAAGAAAAACTCCTTGCTTCTTTGCCTGCTGGAATGTGGGATAAACATTTCATTGGTCTGTGCTCCTGAAATCTGTGGTATGAAACTTGGAGAGCAATAAGGTAATTAAATTTAGCTGGTATAAAATACCACTTCATGAACTTATTTCAGTCGTTAAGCAAAAAGATTGGCCTAGGATCTAAAAACCTGTAATTTATGGAAATAGGCTAATTGGCATCTTTGAAAATGTTAAATTTGTTTTCAATATTTAGGAAAATTTGTGACCTCTATGAAAACAAGATTTATGCATTCAATGTATTACTTTAATGATATCATATTTGAAAATATATATCACATTTTACATATTTCTATAAACCTGGTATATTTTTAGTAATTGTCCCTCACTCTCAGGTTCAGTCTATTCATGAGATTTCTGAGCCACCAAGCAAAATTTTCAGTGGAGGAATTGGAGAAAACTTAAAAATTACTAACTCAAATGTGGAATGATTCTTGCATACTTCCCTGTTTCCTAGATATGCATTCCTGGATATACTTGGGTAAACCTCCTCTGATTTACCTGTCAATTAACAAAAGCAGGATTTTTTTTTCCAGAATTCTAAATTGAGACTCACTGTGTCTAATGAAAACTGTACTTTCTTTATGGATCATTAATAATATTAGGACAGATGTTTTTCTCATATATCACCTCTCATACTTTTGAACTAATCTGATGTGTGTTCTAGGGAAAAGCACTGAAAACTATGAAATGCCCATGGCAAGGAGTGCAGGATTCACTTAAATCAGACTGCCAAAACACAGAATTTTTCTCCAACCTACAGATATTCAAGTGCTTTTAGGTCTTCCATGTTGCCCAGTTTTATTATGAAGTAGTTATTCTCTTTCTTCAATAAAAAGTATTGTTAAAAATTTGTACAACCAAAAGAAATTGGAGCCCTGATGTAAAATATTCTGTCAACCAAACTTGGGACAACTGAGAGGTAATCCATCAACATCTTGGAGAAGTTGGCTAAGGTCACAATCTGCTGAAATGCTGTAGACTATACCTATTGTATGACAACTTAATGGCAACAAGCAACCTATTATTTCCTTATATGGGTTTCAGTTCATAGAATTTACTTATGGGAGCATATCTGAATTCTGAGAATATGTATATGTAAATATAATTATTTTTCCATGCTTGCTTTTGAATACTTGTTCTCTTCTTCTCTGGAGAATATCTAAGAATATTTGGTCTCAAGCCCGGCTCACTGGTAGGGACATTTGGTAGCCTCTAGAAATTCTAATATCTGTGATCCACACTCAGAAATTATTATATAACCAGCTTATATGGATGAGAGAGTGAGTAATGAATAAAAATTTATTAAGGCATAACTATTCCCACCTTAGGTCAATTCCACAAACATTTACCCAAGTCTTACAAAGTGCCATTCTATATTGTGAAATGGAGACACACATTGAGCCAAGAGCCTGTGTGATGGGAAAGTTCAGGGAGATATAGAAGCTCCATAAGCATTTCTAATGTGCACTTCCAGGTAACAGCCACTTGGCACTGTGCAAAGTCAGATCTCTTTGTTCCTCCAAGCCCGCTACTTCTGAAATTTTGACCTTAGTCTTACAGATGTCTGAGATTGAATTTATGCTTACCTGCCTACTTATTGGATTGCATAACCCTTATAATTTTCCAACTCTCAAATTATTTCTTTATTCGAAGTATGGAAAACAATGGTAGCTATCTCATAAAAGAGTGGGAAGATTAAATGGGATTCTGCAAATTAAAATTGTGAACTAAAGGCTGGCACAGTAGAGTAAGACCTGAATCTAGAAGTTGTCAGCCCTGTTACTGCTGCTGCTATTAAATTTTTCCAAATATTAACCATGATTCAGATGTTTCCAATATAGAAATAAACATGTTTCATTGTTGCTTTTGCACTCCTTCTTAGAGGAGTGCTAAGATTAGTACTAGGACTTCCCTAGCCTCCAATGTGGCCTCACTTCTTATAATATTTTTGACTAAAGGCTCCTTTCTATAAATATTTTTGAATTGTATTCTAGGCTAATACTGAAATGTAAGCTAGGTAAAAAGTAGTAATAGCTTTCCACTTTCTACTATGTATTTTTAGTCTATTTCTCCATATTAGACTAAAATCTTAAACCCAGGGTACAAGTCTAATTCTCAATATTTGTATAATATCTAGAGCAGTCAGGCAAATGACTGAATGACTAAAATATTAATTATGTATAAATTTTGTATTTTGAAACCCATGAAGATCACATCTTGCTTTTCTGATTTTTTAGTATCAGAAAAACAACCCAGAACAAAAGTTTTGAAAATTCCCATCACACAGTTTTGTAATATTCTTTGTTTCTTATAAACTGAAATTGTGGTGATGGTATGATCTGAGTTAAACCTTTTCCCGTGGGAAAGCCTCTGATAAAGTAGATTCTTGGTAAATACCTAGAGCAAGACAGTATGAATTTACAACTAAATGTTTGGAATACAAGTTTTCTATCTTAGTCAAAGTTTTACTGAGCTTTACAATCACCTGAATAATTTTCCAGTCTCCAGTCAATTACATTCTCCATCTTATAAGTCATTTATCTGTGCATCATGATGCAATGTCACAGAGAGAGAGAGAGACAGAGAGAGAGACAGAGAGAGACAGAGAGAAAGTGAGCATGCACATTCACTTACTCTCCTACATTGTTATAATTTCCTTGAGGGAGAGAGCCAAAGTTTTCCCCACTTTATGTCTCTCATGCTCCTTAGCAAAAGTCTGGACAGGTGCTGAATAATGATTTTAAAATGTTTGTTGGTTACTTTATTACGAAGCAGAAAAATGAGACATATTGTTATTATTGTTTTCCATTTTCCACTTCCGTTTTGTCCTATGGGAAAACCTAAGAAATTACATTTCATAAGGAAATCTTAAAATGCTGACTTATGTGGGCCAGTGTCAGCTATGCAGGTTACATGGTGAAAAGTGAATGCACAGCCTAACCCCAAGCTGTGTCTCGGATACCTCCGCAAGAGAGTAAACAAGGTCTTAATGCATTCTGCAGATGATACTAAAAATGGGAAATGTTGGAAAAATAAAATGAGTCCTAGCAAGGAAAATAAAATAAGTTTCAATTTGGAAAAAATAGCTAACACATCTACAGGAAAAATAATTCAAAACACAGATTCAGCAGCAGAAGGAACAGCTTTGGATAGAAGCGCATGAAACAGGCCATCTTCAGACAGGCTAGGGGCGAGGTGACATTTAGAGGCACTCACTCCCCTGTCCTTCCCCCATCACTGAAAAGGTAACATTTTTTTTTTTCTGTGATTCTCATGGTATTTGAAACTGAAACTTTTACATTTTCAAGTACAGGGATCAAAGGTCCATTTTTTCCCAAAACCTAAAGTTATAAACAAAAATGTATAAAAAGAAAGGAGTTAAGGAGATGGATGGAATGGAAACGGAGGAAAAAGAAAGGGAATGAAAAAGAAAGTAAGGTATGTTATGCATACATATCAACTTCCCATAAGGAGTGTGTTATGTACTGCACACTTTTACTAAGATAAAGATCTGTAAAAAAGAAGTGTAAATAATGATAATGACAAAGGAAAATGTTGAGTATTTATTCATAATTAATATTCATCCAAGATGAGCAAAAACATGTGGAACAGACACAAGTGGTGGCAAAATACACTTTGCAAGATAAAAGAGACATAATAATAGCCTCCTCACAATCAACACTGTTTATTTTATGGCCAATGCACAATTTCACCTTAGAAATAGAAGAACTTAAAATGTTCTTCAGTGATCGCCAATAGGTTACTAACTTGTTTTATAGCACCCTTATTGGACCATTTGTGGCACTCTGCTCCCAAATGTCAGATAGTCACAGTACTTTCGCTTCCACCAAGACAGTGTCAGGAAATCCACTCTTCACTCCACAGTATATTAGTCTTATTAGAATTAAAATATTCCTCAATATAAAATAATTTTAGCCTAATTTTATAAATAATTTTCCAAAATTGGTCACAGATTCCAACAGTCTGTTTGAACTACATCTTTTTTCATCATTTAAACTCATCTTTACCATATCCACCTCCCTTATTTCCCATCCAGATCAAGAATTGAAAGGAGGAGAACCTCTCCATTCTAAGTGGATTTAGAGTCTCATGCAAGTTCAGATTAGCATGAAAACCAGACAAAAAGGAAAAACAGACTAAATATATTGTGATTTTCATCATTAAACAGTTGCCCAGTTCTCATTTGCTCCACCCTTATTTCTTTTAGGCCAAGGATATGAAACTGTAATATTTTTCAGAGTTTCTTAGAAATATTTATTTGCCCTCATTTCTTCAATAAACAAGATCCTTGCTATTTTCCAGAAGTGAATAAATTTCATATGAGGTGATAACAATGTGCATTTTTATTATTTTTAACTAATATTCAGAGTGTACTATATTTTCCAATTGAAAGGCTACCTTAGACTTCCACTTAAATACAAGAGACCAGACTTGAACTATTACCTGTATTAATGGAAAATGAACAGAAGTGTGTAAAAGGATTTCTGTGATACTATACATCTGACAAGGAAGAATACTGATATCTGAGAATTAAAAAACAAGTAAGACAAACATTTTAAGATAACAAGCCAACTAGATTTCATAAGAACTAGTTCCAGAGAGGAGAGAGAGTATCAGAGAAAGAACTCTGGAGTCTGGAAAGGGTCCATCTGGAGGATTCCATGAATACTAATGAGGAAATCTGTATAATTAAACTAAAGCCAGCAAAATCTACCTAAAAAGATAAAATCAACATAGGTCAACACTCAGACTGGAATACAAAAGGTACTTATGTGTTCCCACTGGCTGGATTAGAAAACCTGGATCTTCATGGATCATTGTGTAGAGTACACACAACAGTCTTTCCTCAAAAGTGGGGAATAATTAGTCATCAACTGATAGATTCTCTGGATCTGCCTAGCAAATTAGAGGGGAAAAAAAGTTAAACCATTTTTGTGTTACTCAATTTCATTTTATAACAAAGCTCAAAAACTTTCAAAAGAACAGATGCACTGTAGCTTTAGCACTAAGATTCACAAATAGATGAAACAGAATAGAGTTAAAAAATAAGTTCCTACTGTTATGTAAAAACATACCAACTTTGGCAAAGGTACAAAAATACTATTTAGCAAAGTTAGCATTATCAACAAATAATATTGTAACAATTAGATAATGGTAAGCAAAATAAACTTTAATTTTAATAGTATTAATAATGAATTTTCCACAATAAGAAAAATAAATTCCAAACACTAAAAAATAGCTCAGAGATAACTTTGTGACCTTCACTTAGGCTCTGATGTCTAATTTATGATGCCAAAATTATGATACATGGTAAAACAAATGTACCAATCAAATTCTAGAAAAATTAGACATTTTTTTTCAAAAGGTCTTGTTGAGAAACTGATAATTGACTCCATTATATATCATTTTTAAAGTATTTATAACGAATCAGTTCTGATCATCATCCTTCTGACATAGTTTTTCAGTTTTAGCTGACAAAGTAGTTCAAAGAAATATCTATATAATCATCTCAATAATATATATCAATAATCAAAAGAGAATAAGTAAAAATGATCAATATTAATTAATAAAAATATTAATTTAATTGTATTAGAGAAGAGAAATAAGATCACCTTACAGACTAAATGAGACATACTATCTAGCATAGAATCTGAGTAGGGTTTGAATGTATAACTGTCGCTAATGTTAGTATCTAACTGTTGTGTGTGTATTGTGTACACTAAACCTGTTATTGATAATGTCAACATCATTATGGTTCACAAAGGTACTGTGGACTTCTAAAGGGAAACCTGGGCCTAAACCTTGCTCTTTCTTCCGTCCTAGATGATACGATTGCAAATGCTGGAAGCTGGCAAATGCTGGACATGAGTGAGTGTGAAAAGGGACCGAGGCTGTGGGAATGGACACACATCTTTGTAGAATGATCCCTTTGAGCTCCATGGACTATATGAATGAAGTCATCAGACCAATCCTGCTATTTTTCCACTCCAGAAATCAAAAGGATTAGAACATGAAATTAAGTACCATTGGTCTCATAAAATAAGTATAATTTCTTTGCTTGCTCTCTCACCTGATTGTTTTTCTCCAGGTAAAGGAAGAAGTCTAACAAAAAATTTTTGATTTTTTACAACCTCCACAACCTGTAACAACTGTTGTTACAGGTTATAGGATGAGTATATGCTATGTATCAGCTACACATGGTTCTGAGTACCTCGTTTTTCTTATTTCATTCTTTCTTACCAAAAAAAAATCTATAAAATTATCAAAATATTTGTTATTTATCTAAGAGAAAACTGAGGTTTAGAAAAATTAAATAATTTTTTCCAGACATAGACAACTAGTAAATGCAATGTGTAAGCTTTGAACTTTAATTGTCAGTACTAATGTCTATAAAACCTGTTTAATGCATTCAAACAAAAGTGTCTTCAGCTGAGGTTGATTAGGTATTTCATTCTGAACTGAGGCAGTGGTATAAAAACTGATCATTTATTTACACTATAAAGTACTTCCATTTTTTCCTTTCTTTTTCAGAAAAGTAAAGTTGCCAATGACTTACATTATGTGGAAATTTGCAGATAAAAGAAAATGCCTGCATAGTTAGACTTGAGTGTTGATGTTGGCATTGTTTATGTAATATAAATAAATTATTAAACTCCATTTTCTCATCCGTTCTGTTCATTTTAGTGTTTTACTATAAGAGAAAAGAATTCAGGTCTGTTAATTACATTAATATTTTATATGATTGATTCCTTATCTTCATGTTTATGGTTTGATAGCTCATATTAATTAGAAGGAATTTCATGTACCACAAAAATTTAAAGCTAACTATCCTTTGAATTGTATTTAGAAGCTAAGGATAATTATCAGTTTTTAACTTTACAATAATTATCCAAAAGAGACTCCAGTGTTTGCATAAACATCATAGAAAAGTATGTAAAAAACTTTTAAAAATTTAATGTGTGAGAAAATAAGTTCAGGGCTAGGCATGTAGCTCAGCGGTGCAGTGCCTGACAGGCAAGCACAAGACCCTGAGTTCTATTCCTAGTATCAATAAGAGAAAATTTTAAAAATTCCTTAAAAAAAAGTTCAGCTTTATCATAGAAAAATGTAATACACCAACCTGTTTCTTTTTAGTCTCTGCAGGAGTTGGAATTTTCACAGCCTCAAATCTCAATGAATACAAAGAGACACTTTTTACTATTAGTAGATATATAATATGCATATATTTTAACCTTCTAGCATATAGAATCTGTTCAGCTTATGGGATATTTTGGGGCGTTGTGAGACATCTCACTTTACCACCTAGGCTAGCTTTGCTACTTAGACCAGTCTGGACTGAGCTACTTCTGCCTCAGACTTTCAAGAGCTAGGATTACAGGCATGCAACACCATACCTATCCAGGTTGTGAGATTTGAATCAGAATTAGACATGCTACAAATTAAGAATATACAATATTCAAAGTGAAGCCCAAGAACGGATTGCAAGAGCCTTTATTGTTAGTCTCAGTATTTGTATTTTGCAGTGTGACCCTGAGAAAACATTAAATAAGTGACTGAAATTTTTACATGTTAAATTTCTTGTGTTAGCTATACTAGAAATAAATCAGAAGAATTCAAATAAAAAAGAAATAAAAGGTAAAAAAAGAATCAAATGGCTTCTCTTAAAGTTGGGTACTAAAATGTTGGTGAAAGCCGAAATAAGGAAGAAAGGATATGGATCTCCCTATATCTTTCCATCTATCCTTTATTTTGCTCTTCACTTATATCTTGGTTTCTCTATATAAGGGGAACTATGCAGTATTTAAGCTTATATGTTTGATTTATTTCACTTAATAGTACAGTCTCAAGATGCAACCATTTACCTACTAATATTATAAGTTTATCATTCTTATGGTACAGTAGCACTCCATTAAGTATAAGCAACACATTTTCTTTCTCCATTAATCTATTTTTGAGCATGTAGATAGTTTCCAAGCTTTAACTATTATAAATTGTGCTTTTGTAAAATAGATATGCATGTATCACTATAAAGGATGATGACTTTAAGACTTTTGGAGAAAAAAAAAACTCCTAGAAGGAGAATAACTGGGTCAAATGAAATTTCTATTTTTAGTTTTGAAGAACTTCCATACTTATTCCTGTAGTTGTTTTACTATTTTACATCCCCACAAACAGGAGAAGCAAGAGATGGAGGGGAAAGGAAGGAAAGGAGGGAACATGGACTGGGAAAAAAGGCATTGGAGAGGAAAAAATGGAAATAAGGCTTTTCCAAACTGTAAGAGACAAAGAGTTGTTAGGAGCAGGGATGGAGGGTAGGGGTAGGAAAAAAATTTTTCCATTAAGATGTGCTGTGTACCAAGTCCCCAAGGTAAATGTAATTATACTATATTGCAAACATGTACTAATGAAAATAAATGAGTAAAATTGAAAAACATAAAATAAAAGACTATCGAAAATGCAGTCAACTGTCAATGACATGGACTGAGTCCATAGAAAAAACTTTGAATTTGGTAGCCTAAAAGAATAGGTATATCAAACATAAATGTAAAATTGTTACAGTAATAATATTTGCAAAGGAAATTTTTCAGCATAGAGAGTTGAGGTGATTAGAAAGTAACAAGAAGACATAGTCAAGGAGAAATTAAAAAGCCCTGAAGAAATATAAAGCCAATTAAAATAGGAAATCATTAAACAACAGAGAGTTTTTCAAACCCAAATACACACATGCATATAGAATTACAAACGATAAAAATTGCAAGTTTAACAGAATAGAACTGAACATATAATCCATAGTTTCTTTAGAAGGGGGATAGGACATAGCAAGAATAAGCATATGAGACAGAGAGAAAGACACATACACAAACACAAGAACACACATACATTTTAAAACTATGGAATATAGACCATCAAAATGGAAATGGAGAGTTATACAAGAATTTCTTGTTCATCTTCACGAAACTAGGAAGCAAAACTTTAGAACTACAAACTAAAGAGACAATGATTTTTGAAAATGCACCTAGGAAGTTTCTAAATTATTTAAAGGAACATGGTGAAGAAATAGAGAGGTTAGTAATGTTTATTGAGAGCCTATTATTCGTTGATCTCTGTGCTGAACTTTCTACTACCAAAAAGGTAACTAAAGAACATTTTTTCCAATAATTGCATCCTGTAAGACACTCAGTGGGGATATAAATGAGGAAATTGGCTCAAGTTAAAAGGAACATTTTCATTACTGTTGAAAACTTTCCAAAAGATAATTACTGTAATCAATATACATATTTCTTCTAAGTTGTTAGGTGTATTAAAAACAGAGAATTTAGCAGCAGGCTAATCAAACTTTGCTGGTAGAATTCTGAGGCAGACTGATGCTTTGGTAATGTGCTGGCTTGGAAGCTACATCACAGTCAAACTCCACCACTTACTGCTTTGACTAACATAAACAATTCTTTGTGTTTATATTAAAAATAGTGAATTACGGTAGAAAGTAGTTATAACAGCTACATTTATGATCATGACATTAAGTTTATAAAATGGAACATAAAAATAAATCTTTTCTTAAAGCTTAAAAAGGATGGATGAAACACATTCATGGTGATAAACACTAGGATAGCTAGTCCAGACTTCAAACACAAGCTTTTTAAAGTGCTTCTAACAAAGTTTTGAATAAAAAGACAGAGAAAACCTGATAACACTAAATAAAAACATTGTCAACAAAACTCAAGACTTTCAAGAGGCATTATAGTATTCATTCTGTACTAGGACATTAAAAATTAACTGAAATATCCTAAAATAATCAAGTCAAAGCTGATGCATACAAGACCAAAATGGATGCACAAGGTTTTTTATGACATAGCATGGAAGACATTAAGCTAACAACAGATGAGAGGTTAATGAAGTCTGGTTGCCAGGAACAATAACTATCATTAGCCTCTTACTTCAAAACTGTGCTCAGGATAAATAGAAGAAATTTTATATTTATAGAATTCCACATGAGACTACAAAATTGGAAAAATTAATGGCTCACCTCAAAAAGAAAAGATTCAAACTGGCAACTGCAAAGCTAATGATGAGAGATACACTCTCAAGTTTGATCTCTGCTTTGTGTACTCTGGCCTCATGAACTTTTCAGTAGCATCTCTTGAGTATAATAAAGAATCTGATTTAGAGTCCACACATTCTCCTCCCTGTTAGACACACATCCAATTGCTCCTGGGAGGATATTATATGACAACAAGTGTTCCTGCTGCACTATAAATGGGCAAAAAAATGGAAGAGAAGAGGAAGAAGCAAACTAAAAGAAGTACTTTGTGCTTAAAGTTAAGGTTTAGGAGCTCCGTGTCTATTTTTTCATTTCAAGTACACGTTTGATGTTTTTTCTTAGAAGTATGGTTAAACGTATTTAATAGATTAATTGCATGGTAATTTAATAATCTGCTCCAAAATTTTCTTAGATACATCAGAAATAACTGGAATAGAGACACGAGAAAGACTGTGCCTCTATTAAATATTGATACTAAATTCATAAAGGTTGGGATATTACTACATAGCCAAAAAGACATCTATTTCCATCCATATCCATATCCATATCCATATCCATATCTATATATCTAGCTGTCTAGATATCTAGATAGATAGATAGATAGATAGATCTCCATATCATGCTTACATTGTTCTGCAGGCTAGATTTTTAATTTCAAAGTATTGATAGAGTTGGTTCCTTCTGAAAGAAAAATTCTGCTTTACATAACTCTACTCCAGTACCTTCATATCAACTTTTCCCTCTACAGTGTATATCTCTGCACTTAAATGTCCTATTCTTACAATGACTGCAGTTCCATGAAGTTACATGGAATTGGTGTTCACTGTATTATTCTTGGACCTCACCTTAACTAATTCTAACTAAAGCACCTTTATTTGCCCAGAGAACTAGATCACAAGGCACTGAGGTTTAGAACTTCAACACTAATCTGAAAAGGAGGAAGAAGGAAAACTAATTCAAACTACCAAGAAGTTAAAATTTTGATTAGTGGCAGTTTTACAACTTGCAATTGAGTTTTGTTACTCAATTTTTCTCAGACTTACAGCAATTATGTTTCATTGATGTGTTTTGTTATTTATAATGTTTATGAATTGTTAATTGATAAATATGAATGATAAATCTTAGCTTTGTATCTATGTGGAAAATGATAAAATCCATGGAAATAATTTTGATGTTGATGACATGGAAGAGTAGCAAAAGAACCATCAAAGACATTTTAAAAAGCTCATGGAATAATATATGTTAGCATAAATTTTCTTTTAATGGCTCCAAAAGGGATATTAACATTTACTTTAACACTAAGGAAATCTGTGTATAACTCATGATGTGTGCATGTGGATTTGGCTCAAATATGACATAGATGTCACCATCACTTTTCAGTGGCCCATGTGGCACTGAGCTCTTCATAAAACTTGGGAAATGTTTTAATTTCTTTACATGAATTTCATCACTTAATATGACAACTTTGTTAGTGATGTAACACTCCCTCCAACTTAAGGAAATGGGTTTTAGGAGTTAAATAACTCAACTAGGGACTTACAGCTTTTTCAGAGGCTCATAAATCTCAATAAATGCTTTCAATGTTAGAAATTACAATATTTTAGAAAAACTGTGTGTGTTTTCCTATTTTTCTCTACAAACTTTATCTAATTTTCTCTAGAATTTTGTTATAGCTATTTGTTGATTGAGAAATTATATAATATTAATTTTCAGATTACCATATTACATTATAAATTTTTCAAACATAACAAACAGCCAAAGCCTTAGACAAATTAATTCCCCCAAAAGTTGCAAATCATATTTCTGTCTCAAGCAAATTACAAACAATCCAAATCTACATTACTCATTTGGATGATAAATCAGATTATGTAACCTGTGATTTCAAAAAAGGGTAAGATATTGGAAAGATAAAATTTTCAACAAAGAATAGTTGGCAGCTATGTAGATTACTAGTGTTTATCCATATCCAGTTGTCCTCTGTCAGTTTCCACTTTCCTACCTTTTTGTATTATGTAGGGGTTTGTGACTAGGCAAAAATTACACTTGCATATGTGAAGCTGCTAAGTATCTGTTATAGATTTTATATTCCTTTGCCTTGCCTCCAGCCTCATGTAACATGGATGTAGCTGAATCTAGTGTTTGTGATTGGTTTGTTGTATAGCACTAGGAGTGGCAATGTGAGTGTTCCACCCACCTAAGGGTAGAGCAAGAATAGGATGTAATGGTGGGAAGAAGATGTGTCTCTCTCTCTTTTTGGTTCACACCTTGCTGTTTGCAGCCAAGTGAATGGCAGGCCCACTATGTCACCCAGGCTTGCAGTCAGCTGAGTATGGACTGAAACCTCCAACCTGTAAGAAATAAACTGTTCCTTCCCTAACTTTAGGCATCAGGTATTTTGTCTCAACAACTAGTAAAAAGTAAGCCAGAATTTGGTACCAAAGGAGTAGGATCATTGTTGTGACTGTACCTGACCATGTTGTTCAACAGCCTTTTTAAATGGCTTGTGGGAAGAGTTTGGAATGGTTCAGCGATGTCGCCTGAATGCATAGTACTGGAACAGCTTAGGCTGTTCTGTAGAGGAGATCCTGGTTGGAACTCAGGAGACCAGAAGGTGGATAAATAGTCTGCTAGTAAAGACCAGGCTCAGGAGGTTTCTGCTAGGAAGAAGGATCACATTGGTTGTTGGAAGAAAGTTTGTCTGCATTTTGCTCATGTCCAGAGACTTTGCCTGAGACTAAGATAAGGGCGATGGACTGATTAATCTGACAAAAGAAATTTCAAGGCAGTCAAATATCAAGTCAGTGGCATGGCTATTGTTGGAGGTGTTTAGCCAGATTTATGTTGTGAATCAAGAGCAAAGAATCCAGGAGAATAATTTAAAAGGTTGTGAGTTTGGCCAGAAGTAAAACTCCAGTAGAGCTGTGGACTGTAAAGATAGAGCTGAAACCTTAATTGCTGAAAAGAAACAGAGAAATAAAAAAGATGACCTGGGGCCATCCCAGAAAACAGCTGGTTTTCATCTTTTGCAGGTTCAAATTGCCAAAAGTGAAAGACTGCTCAGAGGAGAAAGCCACAGAGCACCACATTCCAGAGTGCTGACAGAGGCCACACCAGACACCATAGTGGTATGTGGCATAGAGAAGATTTTCCTTACAATAAGGTTCAGAGAACTCAGTGATCCAGGCACTCCACCCCTACAGTCAAGCAAGAGAAAAGACTGGATACTGCTCCAGCTGGCAGCAGACCTCAGCATCATCCATGTAGTGCACGTTTTAGGTGCAAGGAAAATGTTCTGTGGGTAAGGCAGCTCCCCCTGTCCCAGATTGTAAAAGGCCTGGGAGGCCAAGCAGTGTGTACCTGAGAGGACAATATGTAAAAATGTAAGAGTGAAGCCAAAGGTGCAGTGGAGACCGCAGAAGTTTGAAAAAGCCAGGAACATGGACCACCCATGGAAAGCTACAAGAATTGAGCAGAATGGGCCTAAGAGACAAGCTGAAATCCCTGAAGTGCCGTAGGGGTGGAATCACCCAAGCCTTTTGGAGCTTGCAACCAGATTGCTTCAGATGCTAAACATGGAACTCCAGGACAGAATGTTTGCCCTGCTGGAGTTTGGACTTGCTTTGTTTCCAATCCTTTGTATTCCCATTTGTAACTTTTGGAATGGTAATGTTTATCTTGTGTCTTTGCATTTTGGAAATGTTTAACTTTGTTTCATTTGTACAGGGGGTTACAGATAAGAGTTAACCATAGATCTGGTAGGAGATTTGGGACTTGGAATTTTCTGCAATGCTGAAACTGTTACGACTTTGGCAACTCTCAGAGGTGGACTAAATGTCTTTTGTAAAAGGACATATGTGAGTCTTTGGGGGAATCAGGGGTAAAATGTTATAGATTATATTTTCCTTTGCCCCCCTAGGCTTCAAGTTATATAGATGTGGTTGAAGAATCTAGCATTTGTGATTGGTTTGTCATCTAGCATTAGGATTTGCAATGTGAGTGTTCCACTCACCTAAGGGTAGAGCCAGCATAGGATGTAATATTGGAAAAAAGTTTCTCTCTCTCTTTCTATCTCTCTCTCTCTCTCTCTCTCTCTCTCTCTCTCTGTTTTGCTGGTTCATGGCTTGCTATTTTCAGCCACCATGAACTGCAGCCCGCCACACCACCCTGCCTTGCAGCCAGCTGAGTATGGACTAAAACCTCCAACTTGTAAAAAATAACCTTTCCTTCCCTAATGCTGGGCATCAGGTATTTTGTCTCAAAGATGAATAAATAGTAACTAAAGACAGAACTTAAGATATATTTGTCAGGGCATAGCTTAATACACCCTTCCTAATACCAAAACACCATATTTCAAATTTTATCTCTCTGTGAATTTTGAACTTCTTTAAGATTCCTTAGAGAATTTAACCTTCCCATTCTGGAAGTCACAGAAACACAAAATACAGGAGGCTTCTCAGAGAAATCACACTGGAAAGAGACAAAAGGAAAGATCTACTTGCATAGTATAAAATCCATTCTTCATCATGGTTCTAAATGTATGGAACAGATGGAGAAACAAGTTGTCATTAAAAAGTTGCCAGCTTTGACATTCTTGGGATCAAAAAAAAAAAAGTTTCCAAAATGGTATAAATTCACAAACCTTCGAAATCTGGAGGACTAATTCATTTCTTCATCCTCATCAAATTGGGTGAAAGAGCACATGGTTCACTGGCATAAAACTAATGTAGAAAACAGGGACTATTCTGGTGCTTTGTGTAAATTAGGCATTTTATTTTAACATTAAATTGTCACATAAAACTACCAAAATATTCTTCTGAATTTAACACAGTATTAATCAATTCAATTGCTCAAAGATTTTTGCCTCATTTTTGTAACTTTTTATAAAAATTATAAAATTTCACACAATACCTCTGGAAACAATGTACTTGTTATGACCTGGACATTTTGCCAAAACACTTGAACCAAGCTATCCAGTAACACTGTAGGATCTGTAGTCTCACTACCTTAGACTCCCAGACTTTCTGTTTAATAAAAATGTGAGTATAAAGTAAGATTATGTCTGCTTTATGCTTTATTTTGGCTTAAAGTTGCCTTATATGATAATCTGGTTGTTTTAGGGCTTAACATACAAAATATATAGAATTCTCTAACTAGTTATAAAGAATATACCTGAACAGACTTAAATTAAAATACAAGTCATCAGTAACTTGTAAGCCTTAATTACACCTAGTAAATGAATAGTAGGTTGGTGTAGAGCTTGAGCTCCTATCCTTGATTACCCTCCCTGTTCAGATCTCTGTTCTACAACTTTCTCAACTTGTATACTGGGATCAATTGATATAATTGTTCAATGTTTTCATTCTTCTGTAGATTGAGGTAAATAATATGAAATAATTTTAAAATGTGAGAAATAACTTTCCATGAGATTATGACTTCTGAAAAACAAGAAGGATATTGTATTTGCATTATTTTCATTTAGAAACTTGTTATTAAATCTACACATGAAGATATGTATTTGATTATAATGTTGTGGTTACTCAAAAATAAGTACATTATAACTTGTATTCACAGGGGCCAGCACTCAAAAAGATAGTCTTTATAAATCTTACAGAACATTACTTTACACTTCCAGAAACACTGAAGATCAAATACAAACAAACCAACAAACAACAACAACAAAAAACTCAAAACTGTTAGTACTTTGCTTCCAACAGATGCAATAATTACTATAGGTTGTAACTCAATGTTGTAGAATTCATCCACAATAAGAGCTTTATTTTGCACCTAAAAAAGAGAATATTTAATATAAAAATCAATGTGCCTTTGCATAGTTAGTTTCAGATCATTACTGAATGATGTTTATAATCCCCACAGTTACAATAAACTCTTTCATTTGGGAGAAGGGCTTACCGCAAAAATAGATTAGTCATGGAAATACACAAAGAAATCAAATGCAACATATCTTTCCATGAAATTTCCTTTGCTGAGGCCAGGAGACTTAAAATATAGAAAAAAGCCAGGAAATCAAATTTGTACTTTCCCAATAATCTTTTTATTGGAGAATATTCTTTCAGTTTCCAGGAAAATGTGTATACCTAGGCATCTGATTCTTCCATTTTAGAATAACTTCATGACCATGAATGTATCTTCCATGAACTCAGTTCTGCATCTGTATAAAATCTTAATTCTAGCCCAGGAATAAAAATGTAATACCAGAATACAGCATTTCCTATTTGTTATCTTATCCATTATGTCCCCCAGAGCAGTTTTGCTTCATGCTAGTCAAACACAATAGTAGTCTTTTGTTGAAAGTATAAATACTAAGAGAATTAATGGAATTCTATTTCTTTTGGCTTTCCATACTCATTTTCAAAAGCCCACATACTCTGAGTAGCAACTGATTTTCTCATAAATCCATAAGGCACCCTATGTGATTAAATATATTGCCAAGTGTGCGAATAAAGTCAGTACATTTGCTTCCCTGTCCTAGTGAAAGCAGACATGAAGTAGAGGTCTTCTCTCTAGACTTCCTATTTTTATAATTAGCAGTCAAGGCTAGCTAGGGCCATATCACCATGGGATTAACTAAATCTCTCTTCACCACTATCAACACAAGTTAAAAAGGAATCACAACCACTTCATCCTTCTTTGTTTAAGCCCTAACACCACACAAATTACAGCCTGCCCAGTACTGGCACCAACCTCTTCAAATTTTTTTTTTCTTCAAACTTTTAAAAAGTTTTTGAGTTAATTACTTCAAGAAGCAGCATATCTACAGGGAAATTTTTATTGCCTCCATATTCTCCCTCTCTCATAAATCCCTTCTATTGTACCCTGCTGAATAGACAGTCCAGCACTTGGGAAGCCTCTTTTATCCTCCAATTCTTTCCAGAATCTTCTCTTCACATTCTGCTTCCCCCAGACCTAGCTTTTTCGAAGGTTACTAATTCCAACACTCTCATCAGTTATGTCTACTTTTCTTACCACAGCGATTGTCTCACTGGAACTAAAGTAGAATAGTCAATAGCACCTCATTGTTTCTCAAACATTCTCTCTTTTTTACCTTAAACACTACCTTGTATTAATCTTGTGTCATCATCTATATGTTAGTAGAGTTAATTGTATAACAGAAAAAAAGTACAAAATCTTTCAAAAATATATTGCAAGTAATAAAAAGAAATCAACTTATCTGATAAAATATTGCCATATAAAAACATACTAAAATAACTCCTTCATATAAAAATAAATTAAAGAGTGCTTCTATCACCATGAATATTCAACATTGTAAGAGTTTAGTGATTGTGATATAGCAAAATGAATAAATAAAAGTACAGTTGAGAAAAAAGAAGCTAAATTGTTATTATTTAAAACTATGATATCCACATGCAAACAGACTGAAAAGCCTAAAAAGCTGTCATAAAAATAAATATATAGTGAGCAAGAGGTCTGGGTACAGAATAAACATATACAAGTCTTTCTTTAGCAATAAATATCAGTAAACAAGAGGACCCATTTCCAAAGATAATTAGAAAACTTCTAAGATCAGAAATAAGAATTTAATGCCTACTCATGCCACTTTTATTTAATATCATATTGGAGATCTTTGCTGAAATATTAGGCAAGGAAAGAACTAAAATCATCAAAATAAAAAACAAAAAATTGCATTTGTTTTCATAAAACATAGTCTTATATATAGGAAACCCTAATGACATCAACCAAAATGTTGACAGAACTGATAAATTAATTAGAAGTCCATGAATAGAATATAACATTAAAAAATTAGTAAAATTTGCGAACTATCTTTAAAAGAAACCTAAAAATGTTTCAATTATAATAAATATAAAAAGTAAAATACTGAAGAATAAATTTAACAAAAGAGATGAAAGACCTTCACTTGGGAAACTGAAAAGCATCGATAAAAGAAATAATTGAGGAAAAAAATGGAAGAAATGTCCCATGTTCATGAATTAGAAGAATTAACATTGCCAAAATGTACTTAGTACTCCAAATGACTACCAGATTTTGTGCAGTTTTTATGACACTTCCAATGAAATTTTTCAAAAATGAAAAATTTGCAAAGTACTCTGAATATTCAAAGAAACTTGAAAAAATAAAGTAAATATATCACAGTATCTGATTTCAAAATAAACCACAACAGCATAGAAATCAAAACAGCATGCTACTAACATAAAAATAGAGCCATAAACCATTGGAACAGAATACAAAGACTAGAAAGAAATTCACATATTACTAGTGAATTATATTTTTGACAAGTATGCAAAGTACATAAAATACAGTTTCTTCAATTAACCCTACTGGAAAAACTAGATATTCTCATGAACACAAATGAAATTAGACCTTATGCATACTGTATACTGTACATGGCTCAAAATTAATTAATAAATTAAATGTGGCATCTGTAACTATAAATTACTAGAAGAAAATATAGTGAGAAATTTCTGTGAATTTGTCTGAACAATGATGTTTTTGAGTTTGACACAAAAATATACTCAGTGAAAGTAAAATCAGACAAAAAGGATTATATTAAGCTAACATTAACAAATGAATAAAGTATCATATATATAGTTAGAATTCAAACAGGAAGTAATCCTGTCACTTGCAACAACATGAATAAAATCAAAGGGTATTACACTAAGTGAAATAGGCCAAACACACACACACACACACACACACACACAAAAGATTTATATTTTATAAAAAGAAAAACTTTATCTTGACCCCGGTTTTGCAGGTTCCACTCCATGATCAATTGGCTCTGTTGTTTTTGGTCCTCATGACACAGATGATCATGAAAGAAGTTTGAGCAAAGCAGCTCATCTGGTGCCCAGGAGAGAAAAGCCAACAGTGCCATGGTCCCAGTCTGCTCTTCAAGGGCAGAACCCCAGCTATCCAGAGACCTTCCAGGAGTCTGGGCCTCAAGGTGCCAGAATCTCCTGGCAGTACTGCCTGGGGACTCAGCCTTTAACACATGGGGCATCCAAGATCCAAACTGCCATGTAGGTGGCATAGCTAAAAGGCTACAGAGATGCACAAAATGAGACTGCCTTTCTGGAGTTTACCCTCTGCTTGGGCTGTGAAACAGGTACATCTGTAGCAGGCCAGTGCTGGGCATGACCACCAGGGGTATGTCCAGCAATAGAGGGTGATGAGTCAGGATGATACTCTGGGCGATAAGCAAAATAAACGTCACAGAAGAGGACCTCGGGAATGCTGTGCCTACAAGCTAACACACGTGAGCTTCAATAATCTAGCATTCAGGTTTAAATTTTAAAACAAGGTGCACTGTATCAGCTAACAATCCAGTGTTAGTAACAAAGAGGGGTGATAGTATGCTTTTTTAAAAATAGATTTTTTAAAGCTGGATGTTGTTTGAGACCATACTCTTTAAGTGAAATAAATCCGACACGTGTAAATACCACGTTGTTTCTCATGTATGAGAAACCAAAAGTGTAAGTAAAGATCAAAATGTATAACAGGTATTGTGAAAATGTTCACAATGGGAAGGAGAACAAAGGAGAGGGCAGAGGGAAAGGAAGGGAGGGAAAAGTTAAAAAAAAAACAAACGGAGACAAAACTTTATAAATAAGGAGGAGAAGAGAGGTTGCAGGGAGGGTAGTGAAATGAGGAAAAAAAAGAATTGTTATAAATTTTTTAAAAATTATATTTTATGAGCTCATTTATGTGAAATCTAAAAACAGTGAATTCCAAAAGCAGATATTAGAATGGTGGCTGCCAGAAGATGTGTGAAAATGTGGGTCAAAACATAAAAAGATCTTGATGGACAAAAACATGAACAAAATGTACAAATCCACTAACAACAGTTCAATAACAGTAAAATGTGAAAACTACAAGTATCTAAAATATGTAATAAATAAGACATAAGGGAATTGTTAGAGGAAAACAGATTAAATGAACTTTTATTATAATTGTCTTATGTGTTTCAGGTGCTTTTGGGTTTATTGATCTGGTTGTTAATATGTATGAATGATAATTAACCTTATAAGGACTCAGATAAATAAATAAATAAATAAATCTGGTACTGGTTAAAAGGTGAGAGGGTAAGGGAGAAAAAGAATTAAGATGTGTTATGAATGATTACCAATTCCCCACAATGAATGTAATCATTGTTTGACACATGTAGTAAGAAAAAATTTTTTAAATATTTATTTTCCCTTATGAAGAGAGAAAATATGGGAAAACAATATAAATGATCAAAATATGTGAACATATCTTGTGATGCATAGGCATCTACTATAGGTTGATTACCAATTTAAGTGATATTTTTTGAATATGGAAGAGTGGTTGAAGGGAGAGTAAGGGAATGAGAAAAAATAAACTAGTAAAGCTGAAAAAAAAATAATTAAAAAATACTGTTATGAAGTACCTTTTGCTCAGTAGTTTTTGCAATTTTTAGAAACCGTCATATTGTGTGGAAACTTTGGTCATAAAAATGAACCATTACTTGGAAAACAATGTGACAATGTTCATGACAATAGGTGACAACAAGCTGAAAATATCAATCTCAAACTGCCCAGAAATTCCACTTCTCCAGTTTTCAAGCAACTTATAGCATATATAAATTACATTGTTTTTGTCTCAACCTGCATGAGAAGCAGGATCCTGAGAGTGGGCAATGGGAGGTTAAGAAAAAAGTATAGATACGTACTAAAAGGAAACCTGGGACTGGTGAAACCTGGTCTCTCTGATGGAGAGGCAATGACAACCCAGCATGGTCTGAGTCATTATTTATACACTGTATAGAGGGAGGAAAGCATGCAAGGGGTCCCAAAGTGCAAGATCTCATTGTTATACTGAGAACACTGAAAGGGAAACTTTCTCAGAGCTATCTGTGCCTTAGTCAATGGGGAAGAACACCAAGCTCAGACACTGGCTGGCCTTGCTGTAGTCCCAACAACTTGTTTACATGTCTCACCTCTGGGACTCTGTGTTCTCAGGGCTGGACTTGCTCAGTCCAGAGACTTCCAGCTCAGTGAAAGCTCAGTCACTCCCCACAGTTTTAATGAGGAAAATACTAGAAGCACTGTAAGTATCTATCATTGGGAAATAGCAAATATTAAGTCATGCTTATCTGCTAAAATAAGGAAACTCACAGAATAAGACGCTGTGAGTTCTTATGTATATAATGAATGATAGTAAATGTAAATGAAATAGAAGGCTATCTTGAGATAGATCCCAAACTGTGAACATGGATGCTTCAATAGAAGAGAGAGAGAATGGACTCTGAGAACATCAGTTACATTTAAAAGAATTCAGAGTTTTAGTTTTTTAGATAATTTATGCATTAATTTTGTGATTATTTGTGCACATGTATTATATATTATTTAATATAAATATATAATTATTTAATTTTAAATATATAAAATTTAATGAACATAATCTTGCTCTAAATGCATAGTAATTTCTCTTTGCTGTAAACACAGTAAAATGAATTAAAATGCAAAGAGCAAAAGTCTAAGGGCTGGTATGAATGTTTCAACTCAACAAAAAAAAACAGCTAAAGTACAGAAAGCTGAGTAAGGATGCATCAATATGTCTGTTGTATTCACTATATTGGGAAGCTTTGTACTCAGTAAGAGCAGGAGGATATGACACTGACTGCTTACCAACAGCTGGACAAATATTGAAGGCTTCTTAAAATGCAATAGCCTCATTATCACTGTAGGATAGGAATCCCATATGAGTTCTACAAAGACTAGTGTGTAGCCTAGTGAATAGCATAAATAAAGAAATACCAAAATTCAAAATTCCTCCACTTAAATGAAGCTAGCATTCAAAACTATGAAACAATTGAAGAATTCATGTATAAAAACTTAATAGAAAAATCACTAAGATGATTATAATTAATATATTTAAAAAGATGAAAAAAATTTAAAGTTATTTATGAAAATTAAATAAGAATCTGGAGCCAAGAATCCATTAGTTCGATCCCCAGTACAATAAAAAAAAAAAAAGAATCTGTGAAATTTAGAAAGACAAAAATGTGACAAGAGATGGTAGAAATAGTCACTAAACTTTGCTTTAAAAAATAACATTCTACTGAAAAACATTCATAATCTACATGAAATAGATTTTATTAATGGAATGAAATTTTCCCAGAATGTAGCATAAAGGAACAAATACATTTTTAAATATTTTTAATATTAAAGTGAGGAGTTCCAGGAGAAAAAAAGGAAGTACTATTAATAAAGCCTTAACTTAAAATTTTTCAGAATAAAAAAGCCTTGAATCAAGAGATTAAATGAGTACTGCATTAAGTAGGTTCATTTAAAATTAACCCATTCCTACATTATACCCATTGTAATTTATCTTTTCATTTTTGATGCCTGCAGTAGATCAAGAATAAAAACAAAGTCAAAAATCAACAAGTGAGCCAAGACAAGTAGCTTGAATATAAGCATGCAATAAATGTCAGAGGCAGTGTTCTAACTCCCTATTTCAAAGGTGAGTCCAAACCATTTTTGAACATTCATAAATTTGAGTTATGTCATAGCAAGAAATTCTCTTCCCCTATAAAATATTTAAGGTAGATAGATGGTAAATCTATACACAGAATTTAATAGTATTAATAACTATTCATATGTTTATAAAATTAATACTTTGTCATCAAAGAGTATTGAAAATCTTTATGAGGCCCTGGTTGGAATAGGACCAAGCCACTATCATGGGCCTTAATATCCATAAAGAGGCACTATATTAAACACCAAGAGCAGTGTCCTATGTTTAATATACACTTGACAATTTTTTTAATTGTCAAGTTTTGGCATTAGTAGAATTCATAATAGAGATCCAACAGATGTGAATTCTATGAAGAATGCTCTGCATTTGATAAGAAATGTAATAATTTCAGCATTTGTTTTGTAATCTGCACCATAGGCCGCAGTCAAACTTTTAGTCTACTTTTGTCCTCCTCATTTACCTATTCCTACTGTTTGAAAAGCTTCCTCCTTAAGCTAAATTCATTCTAAGTCATACATAATAACATAAATATGATGGAGGAAGGGTGAGGAAATAGTGGGCACATAATAATGAGAAAACATGGCATTGAGAGATATGTATGTGTCATAATACCATAAACATATCTATCTTTTCAAGTATTTACAAATTCTTCATCATGAAATTATGTCCCTTTTCAAGATTTTTGAAATGTAAAATGTATTATTATCTGTAGTTATTGTACAGTAGCACACCAAACTTCTTGCTGTTAATTATAATTTAGTAACAATCAACCTCCCCCATCTTCTAGTCTCAATTTCTCAATCTTTACATTTACCTCTTGACTTCTATGAGATCAACATTTTTAAACTTCACATGTAATTGACATCTTTCAGAATTTTTCTTCCCATGCCTTTATTATTTCAATCAATATAATGACATCCAATTTATCTATATTGTTGCAAATAATATTTGATTCTGTTTTGCCTCTTAATAGTATTCCAATATGTGTATACAACAAATTTTATTTATCCATTGATCAATGATTAGACTCATAGATTTTATTTCTTGGCTACTTTGACTAGTGTAGCAGATGTCTCTGCAGCATACAGATTTCATTTCTTTTCAGTATGTACCCTGAGATAGCATTGTTGGTTTATATGGAAAATATATTTTTTATTTATAAAAGACATTGCATAATTTTTAAATAATGACTATACTTATTTACACTCCTATTTTGTACTGTGCATTGATTCCATTTCCTTCAAATCTTCATCTCTTTAAAAGTAGTGTTTTTTTTTTTTTAATAAGAGCCAGTCACATTGAGTTGAAGTGATATCTCATTGCAGTTTTGATTTAAAATTCTGTGATGGTCAGTTATGTTTGACATTCTTATACTATGCATTTTTAATAGCAAAATCATATATGAATATGACAATTTAAAACTATAGGTCTGCGACACTAATGAACAGAAATGCAAAAATTCTCAGTAAAATACTAGCAAACTGAGTTCATTTGTACAATAAAAACATAATTCACCATGGTCAAGTAACATTCATCCCAAGTGTGATTGATACCAGTGTGATTCAATATAAGCAAGTCAACGAATAAGGTGTATCATATCAGTAGAATGATGGACAAAAACAACACTATCATCTCAATCGATGGTGAAAAGACTTTTGATATATATTTATGATAAAAATGCTGAATAACTTAGATATAAAAGAACTCAAAATTTTCTCTGTAATGTTCATAGGAAGACAAGACTATCCCCTCTCACCACTGTTATTTAAGATAGAACTTAAAACCTGGCCGTAATGATCAGGAAAGAGAACAAAATAATATGCAACTAAATTGGAAGAGAAGTCACGTTAGCACTAAAAAGATTTATTTGAGTATATTGTGTAGCAGAAAATAAGTTTCAGGTTTAGTTAATGAGATTCAGTAAAGCCAATTGGAGAAGGGGAATGGCAGGATGAATTTTTTTCTAAGAAATATTGACCCGGTATTTAAATTAAAGGAGAAAGCCGTACTTGACAGAAGTCTAGAGTAAGCTTGTAGTAATCACTTTCCCTTCTCTAGGATAGCACATCTGATGTCCACATCTTAAAAAACAAGAGATTTATTTGGTTCACAGTTTCGGCTAAGTTCATTGCAAAGTCACCTGGATCCAAGGAAGGCCATAGGGGAGCTCACAGAGAACAGCTGCTCATTCTATGGCAGTCAGAAAGCAGAGAAAAAGAGAGATGAGCTGGAAACAAGACTATAACCCTTCCAGGTCTTAGACCCAGGAACCCACCTTTTCTGACTGGGCTCCACATCCTAGCAACACGTTTATCTACTAAACTCCTCAACAGATGTATTCACTGAAAAGGAGAAGTTTACACACAATGATCCAATCAGTTTCACACACATAAGACTTTTGGGGAACATTTTTAAAATCTAAATCATAACAAAGTTAAAGGGAAGAAAATAATTCAAAATGTTATGTAAAAAGATTCATATAGGTGCAGTCAAGGTACATTCCAAATCTTAAATTATAGTTCAGTAAATGGTGAATGAAAGTAAAAGTGCTGGGAATGTTAAGAAAATGATAAAAATTTGTTAAAATGTTAAATAGTCCACAAATGATTTCAGTTTTGCATTGACAGTGCTTGTATCTCCAGTATCCCATCTTCTCCACATTCCTGTCTTGGGCTTCTCGTCATTACAAGGTAACTGATACGACTCAAGCTATAATAAAACAAAAAGGGAAATAGGAGAAACTCACTACTTGTATGTTTTTTCTTTTATCAAGGAGAAAACTTCTTTTCAAAATGCTTTAAATTTTAATTCTTATATATTTAATTACACAGTATTGGGTGAAATTACTACCCCAAAACTATGGCATAGGAGAAAATTCACCAAGAAAATTTCCTTGTCACAGTGAAAGCTGATTCCTGGAGAAAATTAGGTTTCCTTAGTCAAGAAAGAAAGAGTATTTAGGTAGGTAACTAACAATCCAAGGCATTATGGATAATTCTGGAGTATAGTATTCATGTATGGCACTTTTATGACAAAACAGAAGAAAATTTGATCTACAAGATAAAGAAAGTCAACTGTCAGTACAAGAAGTTGATTTTTCATTTTATTGCCAATAAGAAAGCATTTTAGATTTAAAGCCTTGCTGTTTGTTGTTGCTGTTGTTTTTGTTTTGGCTTGGTTTCATTCCACTAGGGAGACAACATTAATGGAGATAGTTAAACTGAGTCAAAACTGAAATAGGAGCTTTAAAACAGACTTAAAAATTTTCTTAATTACAGAGAATGAGTGCTAATTTAGAATATGACCACTGAAAAACAGAGTGGAAAACTGAATCAAATGATACTAGAAAAGAGACCTTCCAAGTAAAAAACCTGGAAATTTGTTGCATGATAGAATGGATACAAGAATTCAAAACTGATTGTAAATTTCCATGCTTGAGCTCTCAGAAATAGTATTCTATGAATGCAGTAGGAGGTTGAAGATGTGATTCCAAGAAGCTGACAAGAACAATTTTTAAGGCTGACACAGGCAAAATTAATTTTTGCCCAATTATTTAGCTAAAATTTCAACTACATATTATACAAAACAATATGACACTAGGTAACTAAATTATTCATTCAGATCAGTTAATCAATAGCATAAGACACTCTGAATCCAGCAATATATTTATATATTGAGTAATTAAAATATATTAAAACAAGAGTTAAAGAATAGTACAGAAAATGATTTTTTTTTTGGTAACCAACACTCTGAACTTGATAGAGTATTAATTGCAAGTTGCATGTAAAGAAAATAGAAAGATAATAATGGAAAGTTTTAAGCAGCTATTATTTGATAATGAGTTTGAAAGGTATGTTTAGTATTGCCTTTATGTTTTTTAAAACATGCCCTGAGAAAGAATAACTTCTTTTAAGTGTACCTTAAATCTTTTAGTATATTAAATATTCTACACATGAAATTCAATCTAATTAATTCAAAATTAACCAGTTTTTACAAATTGAAAAATAATAATATTTTAAAAATGGATTTTAAAAAAAGTGTTTTATAGTTATATATGTAAAAATAGTGTATCAGTTACTAATAAAAATTAGAATCATTCCTTCAGAACATAAATTTATACTGGTGCAGAAAACCCCCTAATTATTTATGGACTAAACCATTTATTTCATGTTTTGAACAGATCATGATATAAATTTATTGTTTAGGTTTCTAGATAAAACATTTAAATTTTTCACTATACTCCTTGTAATATCAAAGCTAATGCTAAAACCAATATACATTAGATTGAAGAATCAGGCAAAAATACATAGAACTAGAAGATAGTTTAGTAGGAAGATGAAGATTACCCTAAAACATATTAAGTTTAATCAGCAATCTTTATATCAGCTCAATTTTATATATGAATTAACTTCAAATAAATTATATTCAATATTTCTAAGACCACAAAAGTAGATAACAAGATAATTGCACAACTCATTTCATTTCTAAGACTTCTGTCATTGTGTCTGTATTTGGTATATGTGCATTGTGTTTCTTTTTATGACTCATTTCCTTACATTATTACACTAAATGCTTAAATATAAAGTCACAGAAAACAAGTGTTCTTTTACTGAGGTCAGTTGAGTAAAGATGTCATTATGGAAGAAACTGGCAACAGCCTAAACCCATAGAAGTCACAGCAGTATTAGAGTTCAAGACTTGGCATCGAGCCAAGCAGATGTCAAAATTACTAACAGCAGTGTTCTCATACTTTGAGTTACTATGGTGATAATATATGTTTTCTATGTTTTTTTCAGTAAGTTAGGTTCTGATACAATACAACTAAAGCATAAAGGTGTTATAACAACCCAAGTATTTATATTTTTACATATATTCTTATTATCAAACTTAGTCCTCAGGATAATGTTAAGACTATCAAACTTTTGTTTATACTTTGTCAATAATATGAAAGTATTTAGTCTTATTTGTTATTCATGCATATTTGACTTTTATTTTTTGTTATGTTCTATTAATTATTTTTATTATGAAAAAATAATGCATCTCCAGCTCAAGGGAAGATTTCAGCATTTATTAAATTTAACTGAACTGGGCTGGGGACTTAGCTCAGCAGCACAAGCGCCTGCCTTACAAGTGCGCAGTCATGAGTTCAATCCCTGGTACCAAAAACAATTAACTGAACTACAACATCTATGAATGAATAATGCATTAGAAACAATGTACTCCTGATGATCCTCAATATCATTTATTTTTAAATTGCACATGAATGACTTGACCATCAGCTGAACCTTATATATAAAAATAAGTGTACAGATTATATTGCACTTAATATATGATCAATAATGAATCAGTCATTTATCTTTCTAAGTAAAAGTTCTGAAATTTCCCACAGAAATGTTTTGCTCTTTTTCCCCAACTCTATGATTCTTAGTGACAAGGGAATCATACTGCAAATTCTTTAATCATGTTGAGAGTGATTGAACATGACAGATTCTAAAAGGCAATGGAAAGAAAGGAATGTATTCACAGTATCAATTCTGTACCCTTGTCTTGCTAATACCTACTGCATCTCTACAATAGGCAGATATACAGCTCATGTTTATCTCTAATAAAGTCCCTTTCTTGCAAAGCATAACATGTGTGTCACGTTCTAGAGACTGATGTTAATCTTTGAAATTGAAATGTCATAATAATTAAGAAATTTCTAAATTTTATTTACATATTAACAAAAATGATCTATTAGTATTTGATTTTGAACATAGGTAGATTATAGCACAAGCACAACAAAAGTATATCATTTTCTCCATATGTGGCTTACATTTAGTATGTTCATTAAACATCTTCAATTATTGATTTAATCTAGCTCCATTAAAAATGTGAGAACAATTGTGTGTCATGGTTCTAACTTACGCTGTTAATCAGACCAATTTCTCCACCGGTTAGAATTGATATGCCTTTTTTAAGGACCTGAGCAGTGGATCTGTGCTAGGTTGAACATATGCAGTTACTGAAAGCAGCTCAGGACGTAGGCACCTACTCTGACAGCGGTAATAGGGAAAGAGCAAGCTGAGATGTTGCGTTCATGTGCTAAGCAGATGGTCTACTACTGAGCTATCTCACCAGTTCGATGGTGCTGATTCGTAACATTCTGCTACTAGAATGTTGGAGTTCTGTAAATTCAAATTTGAGATTCTGAGGTGTCATTGAAAAGTGAGAAAGTTAGGAAAATGAAAAAGAGAAAATGTTTAGAAAACAATGTTATGGATTAAAAACTCGTGGGCAACTTAACACCAGCTGAATGAAATCAACATGCTGAGCATAGATGGTCCATCTGAGGAAAGTTGCCAGCATAAATAGAGACATGGAGAAGATGAGTAAAGTGTTGTGAGTTTCTCTAAGTGTTGCTATTTGAGCCTTTGGTTCTCTTGGAGGAGCTCATCATTATGAGCTTCCACAGTGTGACTTTGACCATTGTCATCAGAATAGCTCAGGACCTTGTTGGTGAGAGTGGCTGTGGTTCACTTTGGGGGACCTCTGGTCCTTACATTGAGCATTGCTTCCTGGCTCTGAGGGGAAGATGTGTGCTATTTAATCTCCAGGAGAAGTTGTCACTCTGGCTTCCTGACACGTACTCAACTGTTATCATTGGAGGAACTCGGGACCTCCATGTCTCTGAGGAAGGCTATGGTACTTTTCAGGGCAGCCCTGGTTCTTATTTTGAGCATGACTTCTCGGCTCCAGTGTAGAACCCTCAACCTGTCAACACATCTCTTTCACCCCACTGGCATAGACTTTCTAACTTTCACTGTTGACCTTTGGGCCTTCCCAGCACAGATCCATAAAACAGACTGGCGTGAGTCCTTCTTTTGGGCTCTAGACATCCAGTTGGACTCATGGGAGGCATTGTCATGGGCTCTAGGTTTTCATCTGGACTCATGCAGGACATTGCTGTGGGATCCAGGCCCTTCGCTGAATATTCTGTGTCTTTAGTGTTGTGGACAAGATTTCCAGCACTTTCTTATGTTTAACTCTGGGTGACCATTATAAAGTAATATAAATTTTGTGTCCTGATTCTAATTGTTCTCCTTACAACCCCTGACTACGACACACAGTAACTACTATTTGTGCTTGGCAATAGTCTTACACATTTTTCATTCTAACAGAGGTGAGTCATTTAATTCTCACAATACAGTTTATCTAGTTTTCAGTGTTAACTGTACTAAAAAAAGAAATATTACAAAACAATAAGTACTCTTGACTTAAAAAGCAGAGTTAGATAACATGTTTAGGAAATGTGTTTTTGAATCTTACTGATATTAGACTGCGTAAATAAGAAAATGAAAACAGACTACTTCAGGAAAAGTTTTCATTGCAACATAGTTATTTCTGCAGAAGAATATAAATAAGAAGGTGTCTATTATGCTGTTTTCACATGCTCTAAAATTTTTCTCTGTAGAGTTCATTTTTCCTCATATACTACTCAAAAGTTCTCCTTGCTTAAGGGGTAAGCAAGACCATATTGACAATAAGAGCTCCTGCTTTTTAAACATTGCTCTAAATTTCTCACTTCACAAAATTTTCCTTTACCCATTTTATCAATTTTCAATGCAACTCAGGAATAAAAAATTTTCTTTTTACTAACTAATAATTGCTATTATGTTTTCCTTGTAATGATAGTCTCAAAATTAGAATTTATTTTGCTGTGATTGATTCTATTTTTGAAACTATGCCAAAAACAATGTCATAAGATACTAAGACACAAATACCACAAGTGACATTGACTGTATTATTATCTGTTATACTGATAAAATATATAAAATAAAAATGTAAGTGTCCTCCTCCAGATTATGTGTTTGTGGGGTATGTCAATAAACATAATCTTTTTCCTCAAAAATATTCAATAAATTTTCAGTGTTATACCAGGTCAGTAGTTAAGGTCTAGTTGAAAACAGCAGAAAGGAAAATACTAGTAATTGTAGGCATAAAAACCCTGCTTCATTGCCTGATCTCTGCAGTGTGACTATTCCCACTGTGGCAAATTTTAAACTACTAACATGAGACCAATATGAAGTTGAGAAGGGAGCAGTGACACCATTATACAGTACTTTTAAAGATACAGGTAAAATACACATCCATTCTCTCAAATTCATACAGAGCAGTAAAGTAGGAACCAATAAATTTTTATTATCTATTGCATTTATTTTAGTATAATTTATTTAACTGCAAGATTACATGATATATAATAATTATTATAACTCACAGCCAGCATGACTTTTAAGATTTCATTTTTGAAAGCCAATAAGACTTTTAATAGCATCATGGTGTAAAAAAATATGTATGTTCATCTACTTTTACTCTCTAAATATCAGAAAAATGATATTAAAATAATTCAAAGATGAAAAGGAGCACAAACCTATAGCAGCAAATCTGGGTGCCATCAATGAACTAGGAACTTTAGAAAATTAGAAAGGGAAAAAGGTCATGAAGTTGTATTAGAACCATAACATATCAATAAACTATTAGACCAGAATGTGCATGGAATAAAGAAATCAACATAAATAAATCAATATGTCCATGAAACTCACAGGAAACAAAGGTGTTTTAGTTATTTTCTCATTGCTGAAACAAAATACCCAACACCCAAAGTTAACATGGGAAAGGTTTATTTAGCTCACAATTTGTAGAGGTTTCAGTTTATAACCGACTGACTCCAAAGCAGAGTGGCACATCAAAGAGTGACAATAGTTCACAGTGGTACAAGATAACAAAAGCAACAAGAGCAAAGTATAAGCCGCTTTCTGTCCCTTATATTGTCTGGAAGCTATCACTCACACCCTCTATCCTAGCATTGGACCGTGAATCAATCACAAATTCTAGATTTAGCCACCTCTGAAAAGCCTACATTTGCATGACTGCATGAGACATTGGGGAGGTATCTGGACACAAAGCATAACTGAGGCAATTCTGCCAAAGAGGTAGTACACAAATATTTCAGGCCAGAATAAAGCCTTCCTGCCTCAGCCTCACTCATGTGAGCAGCATGATTCCTGTCCATTGTTTGTTTGCCAACAGTATCTTCTTAAGATATAAAGTCTCTATCTTCAGTAAATATTTAACCTTTAAATGTACATGTTTGTATCTTTTGAAATATTAAAAAAGGAATATTTATAGTCAGACTTAAATATTCTTTTCCAAGAAGAAAAGTTTAAGTGATTATTAGAAACCAAATATAAAATTTGGAATAATACGAACATTAAAAAACCAAAATGACTCTACGTAATAAGCAGATAGTAAAACCACACAGCCAAATAATATTCCCAACTAATTTAGCCAAAATACTTCATGATAAAAATTTCATAAACTATGAAAGAAATGTTCACATTTAAAGAAAAGCACTATTAGTTTATATTTGTATTTATTGGTTTATTTAATATGTTTTTATATTATAAATGTGAACAATACTATTTTAAGTAGTAATCAGCAAAACTATGAAATTGTTTGATCATTTTTCCATTTACACAGTTTAAACTTTTTAAAATGTTTTTGTCTAATGATTTTTCATTGATATGCATTACTTCCATTATAAGAAGCATTCTTCTGAGAACTTCAGTAGCCATGGTGGCTCCCATTTGATCTCATATTTAATGATGCTTTGCATAAACTTGGAATAGCAAGAGATTGTGTGTAATGCCTATTCCAATCAAGCAATACTTCAACAGAAAAGAAATGTTTGTACATATTCTAATAGCACAAAAAGAACAACTGGTGGAGAAAAAAGCCTACATGATTTCCATTTCTTATTTTTTTTCGTATTAAAATTCTGAGCTGACTACCAGAAACAAAAAATATGATGACAAGGTGATTTAGAAAACTGACAACCAGAACATAGTTTTGCTAGTGTTTTAATCTGGAAATATTGCATACTCTATCAAGGTAATGATAAATAATATTTCTTCTACAAGGTGAGTGTATATATAATTTAATGACCTTTCTACACTTGCTCTTGTTATGTCTTCACACAACTTGAAAAATTTGTTTTGTTTCAAAACATATTTTGTGGAATTAAACAAAGAGTAAATCAAAGAAAATATAAATTAACCATAAGATATTAAATCCAGTGTAACTCCAGACTGTTCCAGTGATTAATTTCTCCTTTATTTTGACCTTATACTAAAGATCATGGCTTTCAGAAGTAAAACTACCAAGCCTCCTTTAAAATATAGGAGATTTTATTCTGTAGGAAGATTCTTAAAATTCCCTAGAATAATATATCCAATGAAGGGAATATGTGTAAATAGCAAAGATATTCTAAAGTTTTATATATAATGGCTCAGAAATTTAGATATCTTCTAGACATTATTCATTTTTATCCCATTGTTGTGACACCCTGATAAGCCATAATTACTTGAAGGAAACACTAGTTAGGAATATAACATTTTCCTTAGTATTAACATCCAATAACATGAAATAAAAATATATGTATATATGTGATTAAAAATGAAACATTTACAAATGTATATTTTAGAAGACCCAAGTGAAACTGAAAGTTTTCAAGAGGAGTTTAATATTAGAAGTTAAAATATCTGGGAACGTTCAATAATGTGTTTCTTGCTTTCATGCTCACTGTTTTAATAGCTGCAGTTTCACTGGAAGACTCACATCCAGAGAGATTCTCTTACCAATCAAGACCTGGCATTGTGCCATACAGGCTTCATCTCTTGTGTGAACCAGTGTCTTCAACAAGACTTAGCTGAAAAATTCATTTAAAGAGAAATACTGAAAGTTGTTTACCAAAAGCAAAATGATACTCTTCACTAGCACTAGAAATTTTTAGTTTTCTTATTGCAGCTTAATTAATGTGGAGATGATCTGCCTAGATTTTAATGTTGTGATCATTTTCATTCTCTCATGCTAGTGTTTCTTCTGTTACTCATATTCTTTTTAAGGAAATCATTTAAAAATAACCACATGAAAGAATAAATTATTCTTTTTAGATAACTTTGTCAAATGTGGGATAAAGAACTGAAGGTATGAGGGCTGTGTAATTTAACTCTTTTAATCTAAATCAAATGCTCAGTTTATTATAGAGAATATGATAGTAGCACTAATAAAAGATATCAACTACATTTCTGTGAAACTAAATATATATGTGAAGTGTTTTGAATTGCATCTGCTTATATATTTCCATGTTGCAATATCTACTTAACATATACAGTGTCTGATGTTCATAGAATATTTTAATGAATCATCCTATGCTTTCTGGTTTTTCACATATTTGACTTCATTTAATTTGTATTATACTGAAAGTTGATGAAACATATTATTGTATTCAGAATTTTATTTTTAAAATATTTTTGCATTAAAGTAATTCACAATAGTTGACTATTGTATAAAATATGATCATTTTAACATTTGACAAAATTTACAAATTTTCATTTCTAAGCTATAATGCATACAATCACTGCTTTGGATTTACTAGTTTCATCACTGTTTGGCTAGCAATGTGTTATATGTATATTTTTTAAAAATTCAACATTTGAAAATCTCTCATTTCATATTTAACAGGTATTTTCCAAGCATTATTTGTTATGAACATTGATCTAAGTATAGAGCAGCCAACCACAAAGAGATACAAAGCAATTGCTTTTGTGTAGCTTATAGTCTTGACTCAAAGTGTGTGTTTCAGGCAGAGTCCTTCAAGGCAACAAAACTGACATGATATATACAGAGATATAATAAAAATAGATTCATTAAATGAATTGGTTCACTTAAATATGCAAGCCAAGAAGCCTCTCAGTAAAATACCAAAAAAAACTGGAAAACCAAGAAAGCTGGAAGCAGGGCTCACATCAAATTCAAAAGCCTGAGAACCAAGGAAACCTGTGGTATAACTCTCACTCTGAGACCAAAGACTCAAAAGCTCAGGAGGCCAGCAGTGCAAGTAAAACATAAAGTGGAGCTCTGACATGTAAAGGCTGAAAGAAAAGAAGGTCCTATTAACTCTGGGTTCCACACCAATGCATATTTTAGTTCTAATTTGTCTTTAGGAAAATGCAAATTTGTTTGGGCTAAGAACTGTTCCAACTGCTTCATTTACATTAAATTCTTAATCTTCATAGAACATTGTAAGGTTTTATAAGTATGTATAGATATGCATATATATGCACATCTATGTGCCTATTTTTTTTAGAGAAATAAAAGAAAGTATAATATAAATTAACTCTCCCAATATTATACAAGTAAAAAGTGGTAAAGCCAATCCTAACATCAGGAAATGTGATGGCAAGAATTTAGGACCTAATGATCATATTCTGTATGTTTTCCATGAGTATCAGTGGATACTTCTCGATGCATATCTTTGTCAATATTTTCTATATGCTCTTATATTTACTAATCACGATGTTACTATTGCTCTTATAAATCACTAATAACAATATACTATTTTAAAAGAAATGATGAACTGTATTAGCTTTAAAATCAGAGAGATGTAGGTTTGAGTTCAGACAGTATACCTGTAACTTTGCTGCTTTGGCCGAAATATTCCAGTCTCTCCAACACTCTCCTTCCACATCTGCAAGTATAACCCAGACCTACTTGAGGACTACTGAGAAGATCAAGAGAGATGAGAAATGCATGTTTCTAAGCCCGTCCAATGGTTGTCCATTACCTCTTGAAATTTTAGCCAGTCAATACTCAGCACTGAGAGTGACACACAGGCAAGAGAAAGGAAGCAAGAAAGCAAGCAGTGTACACTCAAAGCCGGGAGAGCCCTCCTACATTTAAACCTAAGGCAGATCTGTGGACCATTACTCTCTGACCTTTGGCTTCTGACAGAGGCACGAGCATACAAGAAAGTCATGAATTGACAGCTCCTGTGTATGTATCTTGTGGTGTGCCAGTAGGTCATCTTTATGAAGGAGCTCTGTTTATATATACGTGAGTTTATAGCACAGTGCCATCCCCCTGTTTCATTGGATCTAAAGGACACTGGCTAGATTAAGACTTATAATGCATCTGTACACTATTAACATTGGGCATCTACAAGAAATTATACCACAGTGATTTTATGGCACCTTGAATTTAGGTATTTGGTGAAAAGACAAACCTGTGCTCACAATCCCCTCGGCATTCTTTAGTACCTCTGTTACTTCAGAAGGTGTTTTAAAATTATCGTTTAAAGACCAGGTCTTGGAGTTTCTTCAAGCAGAAGTGCTAAATTCTTTTCTCTAGGGTCCTTATTTATGCACACATTTTCTCTTCTAGGGAGTAAACTTGTTAAGGCTTTTAGCATACTTTGTGCCTGTGTAAACTGCATAAATCCACATTTGGTAAGAGACATGAATGGGTTTAAATTTCTCTTCTTACCCCTTCTTCTCATTCTCATTCTCCCTTTATCCACACACAAAAAATGTATCATTAAAATAAGTGGTTGAATTATAAAGTTAGTTATAATCTATACAGATCAACATTTTTAAAAGGAAGTTACTGGGCATGTAATTTAGGAAGTTACTGTTCAAAGAACACAATACTTTGGGAAGACAAGAGTCATAAATTAAAAGTATCTATTGTACATCATGACAAGTGGGACAATAACTATTCATGGCATAATGGAACACTGCTGAGAGTACATTCTAAGTGTTCTCACCACAGAAATAGGGGTTGTAATGTGTATGGTTATGCTTGACTCAGCTATTCTATGACATATGTGTGAATCAAAAATCACCAGTATGCCATAAATTACATAAAAATTTTGTTGATTAAAAGTTTATTCTAAAATTTTTAAGCTAAAAAGTTTTAATCTAAAATTTGAATTTAAAACTAAATATTATGTTTTAAATTTTTTAAACAATTGTTACTTGTACAGCTTTGCAGTACATAATGATTACAATCACTGCAAAGAATTGATATATGTGCATAACACAATTTTTTATTTTTTCCCTTCCCTCTACCATCCCGTTTACTTTGACAGCATTAGATTCATTTATCTTAGAAGTCATTATAAAGTTAGTTATAATCTATACAGATCAACATTTTTAAAGGAAGTTACTGGGCATGTGAAATTCGCTGTCAAGTATAGAGAATTGTAGTCATACTAATTTCAGCAGAGTTGAAAAAGGAGCTTGTGAAAGAGGATAATTTTTTCTCTTAGTCTTTTGATGAGCCTGTTTCTACTGTCTTAATTACTTTTCTCTTGTTACTGGGACAAAATACATGACATCGAAAATTAAGGAAGGAAAGATTTATTTAGCTCAGTTTGTGTAAGTTTGGAGCCATAATTGGCTGACCACAAGGCAGGGTGGCATGGCACAGGGGCAACACGTCAAGGCAGCAGAAGACAGCAAAAGGAGCAAGAGCAAAAAGTTGGGGAGAGAAAACCCCTTTTCCTCCCTCATATTGTAAACAGGCTACTTTCCCACAAGGGCAGGTGTAGCACTCACACCATCTCCCTTCCCTCCTCTTGCACAGGGTGAAAGGTGTTTACAAAGTGAGGACCCTGGTCCCCCGTTGAGTTGCATTATTAAACTTCTAAACTTCTCAAGTTGGCACAATGTATCAACCATTACATACCATCAGTTTGGTCTTCTTTGGGAGACAATGTGGCAGACTCTCATTTTCTCATTGCAGAAGGTGCATGGCCAATCCACTCTCCCTGATATCTATAGAACAAATATGAACATAGGATGAAGATAGTTTGTACCACTAATTTGCATAGGAATGACAGTTATTTGGATGAGAAGTGGGATACAGTGAGAGGGTGTGGAGAGATTATATACTAGCACAACACAAACCTCTGTGGTCTCAGCTGTTTCACAACAGGCTTTCATCTCTTCAAACTACAAAGACAGCAACATGAATAAAATGAATGCCAACATTTTAAATGCACTTAACGCACTTTATACAGCAATAATGTTTAGCAAAGGGACCATAACAATGCTACAAAAAAATTTAGTTTTCATGATAATTTATTTTGTAGGTACTAGTAGTCATATAAAATTATTTGGCATCATTATTTCTGTAGCACCATGAGAAAAGTGGGTCACATGGAAAAGAAAGATCATTGTCATAAGCCCAAGAATAATGACAAGTGTTAGCCCAACACGTCTTTATCTTTTCCATCTGCTGACTCTCTTAGATCGCCTTTCCTTTTCTTCTCTGCCTCTCTCAAATAAAAAATGAGAAAATGCTTTACACAACTATGTGCACATGTGTTCAGCTCAACAAGACTTCCAAAATTCTTTTCTAAAGTGGGCATGAAACATAAAAAATTATAAATGAACAAATATCATTTCAAACACATGCACATTTTAAGGATAACATCACACCAATAAAAAGACCTAAGGAGTTACAAATAATCAAAACAAATACTGAAACTTGAAAGTTGTATATATTTGGTATCTTCCTTTGTCTCTGACATGCAAAAAACCAAGTACCAATTTTTAGAATATTGTCTTCATTTTCTAATAATTAAGATGAACTGTATGGAGAAGGCAAGAATGAAAAAAAATAAGGGCTCAGAGATGAAAGGAGAGTAGATTTAATTTCACTCACATGGCCAGTACTCTATAATCTAATAACCTTATAAAGGTAGGAACTCTTTATGCCATCAATATAGCCATTAAGTTGCAACATGAATTTGGGAAGGGACATACTATAGTAGAGATCAGTTGCACAAAAAATTTCAATGTCTCTACAAAAGATGCAGCTAGAGTCCTAAGAGCACCTGGCAAAAATGCAGTTCCCTGAACTGAAGATACATTTGGGCAAAACAGGAAAGAAGATACTGCCATTGGTCTAACAGCTGTTCTGTTTTATTACAGATTTATTTTCCTCTGAACTTTGGATGTAAGGCAGAATTTAATATATGAATTTACAAAACAGCTACCAAGAAAGAAAAGAGGGAGGGAAGAAAGAGAGGAGTGGCAGGGAAGAGTGAAGAAAATAAGAACAATAAAGGAGACAAAAACCTTTTTCTAGTTAGTGTCCTCGGGAGAAAAAGTTTTCTAAAATTGAGACCTCTTGGAGAATATTTTTTAAATTGCATTTTTAAACAAACAACTAGAGAGTTTCTCAAAGTTTGTGAACAACCATTTTTTTTAATCCCTCAGGCCTGATTCCTTCATCAAAGTCTAAAGTGATCAATTTGAGTAATATTTTCCACTACTCTGTCCTTTCTAAGAGGTTGTAGTTCACCTACTGTTTCTTGAGCAACACAACGCAATTCTTTTGGCAGAACTCTCTACAGGGAACCCCCACGAGGAGGCCACTTTCCTCTTCTGGAAGCCACTGGACCTTGATTCTGTGCTCCTGCCTTCCAGCAGCGCTGGCAAGATTCTGCAGTGTGGGAATGTGGTTCATGGAAGGAGAGTATAATAAGGTAAATGCATCCATTTTTGTGAGACAAAGAAGTCCACATCTGTTCAAAAGGAAATTCAAAATATGAAAACACAATATTTATCTTAATCTGCCTTGTGCGTGTGCATGTGCCTGCCACATGGCGACTTCAGATTCAAGGAGGAATATTTGTTCCCAGTAGTTTGAAATCTTTGCCTCTGAAATGTGTATTTGAACTTCAAGGAGACATTTAGCTTCACACATAATTAAGACTTTTAATTTTCTTCTCAGTTCTTTTTCTGTTATCATCTAAGTTTAGAAACTAAAAAAAAATTATTCTAATACATGTTTAACATAATTATATTTTATTTTATCTAATAATACAGCAATATATTTAATAAGAGTTTTGGCAAATTGATATAATGTCACATCTAACCTTGGTACTAGGACAGGTCTTTTCGAACTTGAAAAGTCATTTCTGGAAAGGATAAGAGACTAAAGACTATTTTTCTGTTGTTTGTTGTTTTGTGGGCCTTGGCACTGAGCCTTTGCACTGAACCATATACCGAACCTCTTTTTTATTTTTATTTATGTATATTTTGAGACAGGGTTTTGTTCATTCTCTAGGATGTTCAAGTTTGGCTCCACCTTGCAGTTTCCTTGCTTCAGTCCCCCAGAGTTCTGGTCTTACATATGAGAACCAACACGCGCAACTGAGAGATACATGTTGCTAAGGTATCAAAAGTAGAGGTTGAAAGTAGAATTTGAAACTACCCTGGAAAAATTATATATGATAAAATTAACTAAAAAAAAATTGAAGAACTTTTTAAAATACATATGTTAGACCATGATGTTACCTAATAATGACACAAAATTCAACCAATATTAAATAGGAAAATTCTTCATAGAAATAAAATACTCCTTTCATCTATCAAGAATATCAAGTATTCAAATTAAAAAAAATTGATGCTTAGCTCTTCTAAAGAAATAGAGAAACTGACACATAAATGTACATATCCACTTAGGACTACTATAGTGGTTTCCAGAAAAACCAGTGAGAAGCTAGTACTTCTAAGCTGTGAAGCAAGCACAAATATTTAATCAAAGCAGACTCATAACTAATATGGAATATGCTCATTTTCTGATTGTTTTATGCTTTGTTCTATGTTAAGAAGACAAAATACTCACTAAATTAACATCTGACACCTAAAAGTCATGCCAAAAACGCCTTACATTTTAATACTATGTATAATTCAGGGTTTAGTAAGAAGTGTCAGTCATTGGCAATTGAGAGAAACCCCTGCAACAAGAGTAGAAAAGCTGCCAAACCAAAAGGAGACTGCAGGCAGCATCCAGAGATAGAACTCCCACCTTGCTCCATAATTATTTGGGAGTAGGGTGAGATGGCATTCAGATAAAGAGCATAGAAGTGGAATGAATCTCTGCATAGACCTTGGCCAAGATTTGGTCCAGAGCCTCAAATCAAGGGGGGGAAGTGGAACTATATCGAAACAGGTAGGGGAAAAAAAGCAGGATAATTGTTTTCAGATAAAAATTACTAGGTAAGACTGGAAAAGAAGTTTCCCATTTCAGCATTTTGGGCAAGAAAAGTAGTGAACTACAGCCAACTCATGCTGGAGTTGCCCAGGGTTATTTGATTAAATGGATCACTGGGACAAGATGATCTGATGAATAAGTTCAAGGTATAGTTGTAACATTGGGCCACTACAAAACAAGTCTAGTGGGGGTCATTTGTTTTTCTCTCTTGTTGCCAATAGATATTAAGACAAGTGATCGAGTGATCACGAATTGAGTGTCAGGTGGGACAACTTCATGGATAAGTCCAACAGGGACCAGAGAAGGAAACAGAGGCTGAAGAAGCATAACTGGCCATGTTATGTCTTATTTATGAAATGAATTCATGTATACCACCTCAGAAAAAAACAAATAAAAGGTTTTTATCCTTTTTTTCTGCCTTTTCAATTTTGATCAAGTTTTTGATCACTTTGTGGTTTTAATTTTGTTATAGAAAATGTATCACTCCACAGTGATCATATTTATCATAGGGACTTTGTACCTGTACATGATACAATTTGATTCTTTTTTCCCCTAAAATGTACCAATGAACTTAACTAAAAATTAAATTATGTACATAATTCCAAATAGTTAAAATTTTGTCTTGATTTGTTGATTTGCAAACCCTAAACCACCAAGACATCTTTTGACTATGAAAAATTATAACTTTGACATGATATTCCTAACCACATTCCTACACATGCTACTGTTTTTCATTCTTTTATTGGTTCTTTCATATATCCATATATAATCTTATGTGTTTTTACTAATTTTGAAACTATGTAATGACTTTCCATATAGACTCTTGGTAACAAACCCACAATCAAAAGGCTTATAAGAAAATGCTTTCTCAACCACATCAAAATTTCTCAAGTATTTCTTTCATTTCAAACTCCAAATGATGGAGCAATTGGTATCTTGAAACTTGCTAGTTGGCAGGATAGAGGAAAAAATGTACTGGCAGGTCTCAGTAATTAAATATCATTGACCCAGAAGTAACTCTCATCACCTTTGTTTGAAATTTACAGGCCAAAATTGTTGAAAGTTTGAATTCAGCTTTTACATATCCTAGTTATATTTTTTAAGCATATATGCTTACATTCATTCAGGATTGTCACCTGATTTTTATAAAAACGAAAACAAAAACAAGATCAAATTGTACACATTTCAGGGACTATATTTTTTTTTCAGGGACTATATTTTTAAACTACATAACTCTCCAGGTATTAAATTCACTTTTTAAAGCCAATATTCTGTATCTCTGTAGGCCAAAATAATACTAGGAATATGTATTTATGTAAATTTTAAATTTTAGTAATTTAAGTTAAATTAAATATTAAATTTGTTCCCTGTTCACACTAGACACACTGTCACTGTTCATTAGACAAATGTATCTAGTAGCTGAGATGTTGGGCATACAGCTTTGAGCATTTACATCATGCTGGAGATTCAGAAAGTTCTGTTGAACAGTATAAATTTATTACATGAATGCACTGTAATGCATCCAAATTTCCATACCGCTTAAGAGACTATGTATAGTTCTATGCCATTATGTACATGTGGAAAATATGTCATTGATTATAATACCATATACTATATATAATTTGACTTTAATTGGATAAAATCCCCAAAAGAGACTATTATTGTATTTTTAATTTTCCTATGTATTTTACTTAATAAGACTTTATCACTCTGCTTATTTTACATATTTTTCCTGTAAAATTTTCATTTTCTCACTAGTATATTATAAGAACTATAAGAAGTATATTATAGTTACTTTAAATTATTAGTCTGATTATTATAAAACATCTATCATATATGAATATACTTGCATCACACGGTATGGTTATGTGTTTCATTTTGCAAGCCCATGATTATGTAAAATAAAAAGTGAGGTTGATGTATCCTAAGTGTAAAGTGTCCTTTTTTTCTGATGAAGAATCAGGTTGTGCTGATTGCTTGAGCTCTTGCAGCAGTGGTTAAAATTCTCCATAATTTGCATTTCTGTCTTCTGGTTTTCCCTAGAGACGGCTTCTTTAATAGGGTCTGAGGCTTTCAGTTTTATTGAACTGTAAACCCATATTATTTTGTGGGAGGATCTATTGACACAAAGGGAAGACAAGGGATGGAGGTGCAGTCTATAATCCTATAGATAGGTCTTGATTATGTTACCCTGTATCCCTGAATTGAACCTTTACACTTTTTAACTTTACCTGACTTGAGGTAAGACTGAGAGGAAGGAAGGGACAAGTTCCTTGCCTATGTTGAAGGCTATAAGAGGCTCATGTTGGGAATTTTCCTTGCTCCCAATAGGACTGATAAATCCAATTTAAATTAAGTTAAAAATTGTTTTCTTTGAAGCCAGGTTTATGTGAAGAAGAACAGAATGTTCTAGTTATATTTCAAATCCTTTACTTTTCTTCTATTTCAGGCAAGATTGGAATTTTAAGGGTAAAATTTACCAAAGGATGTGATCATTGTTTTGTTTTGTTTTGTTTTCCCTATTCCCAAGTTATTCCTTTTTCACTATCCAGCAATTAGTCAATTAACTGTTTAACTGTTCCTGCCAGGTAATAGCCCTGGCAAAGACTTCTGCTCCCAGTAACTTGAAATTCTTTGTTTTTACCTGTCTTGCTAGTTTTAAGATTGGCAATTTGTTATGAAGCTTCAAAACTTTGATGGGTGCAAGATGAGCTACTAATTTTGATATTTCAAAAATTTGTTATCACAAGCTCTGCATATCACACCAGAAGTTTGGCCTTGCTCTTATTTGTTTTAGCATCACAGAATTATAAAACCCTTATCTTAGTATTTATTTTACCACAAACACTGATGGTCTCTTTTGTGACAATGAGACAGGTTGTAATAAGACAAACCAGAGTGCTCTCTTTCCAGCAACTTAGTGCTCAGTGGTCAGTCATGTGCAATTCTGCCAAAAAGGCAAGTGACATAAGGACACGTAAACTATCCACTTCTTTTATCTAGACAAAGTACATGCAGTTAAGAGCTCATGGAACTACTCAGATTGCAGAGGCTCAAAATTAATGAACAGAAAGAAGTAAGAGGTAGACTAATGAGAAGTTAGTTGATAGTAAGATCTTTTTATGATCTTGAAGGCCAAGATTATTTTCAGAGCTGATAATAATAAAATGAGTAATAAGGAATATATGAAGAAATAGGAAAACTTAGAAGCACCAAGACTTTCTATGCAGAGGAAAGAGATTCAAAACAGAGGCTATAAAAGTTGGTTTTTATTGGAGAGAAACAGATCAGCATAGATACAGCTTTGCAATTTGGGTTCACAACTCCAAGAGTTTTCTTTCCAACAAGTATTATCTACTTTCCTTGTATACCAACAGAGATTCTTCTAAAAAGAAAAAAAAATCTCTTCAAAGAGAAACTGTCATGCCAAAAATGAGCAAGATAAGTACAGGATCAGAAGATCAAAACTTTATATTTAAAGTATAAAACTTTATAAATAATTATTGTTAGTTATGAGAAGTGATTAAAAAAAGGAAGCTAGCAACAGTATCAAAATATAACAGAACTGTTATGGGGCACTGAGTTTTGGGTTGTTTTCCATCATTTTGTAAAGTGATCAGTGTGCCTGGTTTTAGTGGGGTTTTTTGTTTTTGTTCAAGAAAGAAGCAATTACATTAATTTTTTCAGAAGTTTTTGTAAACTACTTCTCCAAGAGAGAAAATGTATACATCAAAGAACAAAAAAGTTTTGAATATGAATAAAAGGAGTCACAGATAGTCCATTTTCAGTTGAGGGGAAATGCAATAGAAGCAGACAGAAGTAAGATGAATGGAAGGTTCAAAGTAGTGAAAGCATATTATTTGATTGCAATTGAACCCCTAACTACATTGGATTCAGAAGGATCTCTGAGTTGTAATATCAAAGACAGGCTCAAAGATACAGCTACATAAATGATGACCAGACAAAGAGTCAGGGAAGGCAGAAAAGAAAGTTGGTAGAGAAAAAGATATAAAAGAACAGAGGAAACGGAACAACCCTGTGGATAGTGTTGTTGTTTGGGAAATTGTTAATACTTAAAATACTAACAGGAGGAGAACCCAGAAATTTCAAAAATAGAGAATAACACAAGAAAGTGTATGAGATTTGCTGACACTATGATAAAGAATGCTACAGTCTCATTTGCTAGCCACAAGCAGCTGGAATCTTTCTGGAGGGAGGATGGAAATGTGAAATAAATTCCAGAAGTACAAAGGATGGGGAAACAGAGTAAACATGTGAAACACTGTCCCTTATCTGTTTTAAACAGTGCTGATTTTTGTGCTTATTATTTTTCCCTTTTATTAAACTGAAGAGTAGACACATTATTTTATCATCTTTCCATTTTATGTGACATGGAATGTATAAATGAATCCTGAATTTTTCTAAAATATTAGAAAACTATTTCCAAAAGACCTATTCTGGATGATTCAAATACATCTTACTACCATTACATGCAGGTCAGTCATGAGAATCTTGGAAAATATGAGGCATGAGCCTTCTCTGGCCTAATATTATCAACTTAAATGTGCACCTAACGCCATTGTGTCTCTCATCATTTTTTGAGATACAAAGAGCAAGACAACAGGAGCCACCTATTTTTTCTAAGAACCTTTAATCAAGTGATATTAAACTTAATTTCAAATTATTTTTTATAGTAATCCATAATCAGGGTTTTAGAATGCCAGTAATCCTATGATTCTACCCATTAGCTTCAACTTGGAAACTCACTGTGAGAGGAAAGAAAGAAAAGTGGCCGTATGTCACTTGACCCGAATTATCTAACCAAAGATGAGTGAGGTATAGGTGTCAATAAAGAAAATAACATCTTGGTTGTGATAACTAAAATAGTACCAATGGATAAAAAAGACTGAAATGAAAGTCAATAGGTTTGAGGTCAACATGATTCTGTCATTAATAACATTATTCATAAAGTCATTTAACTTTTCTAAGCTCCCCTTCATCATCATTTATGTAATAGATGAGATCATTATCTCAACAAATGTTCTTTTTAAGTTCATTATAAAATATTTTGTTTCATTTTAAAATTTATATAGACTTATAGCATTAAGGTTACATAGTTGAAGACACATAGTTCCCTCTTTCAGTTTTTAGTACATGTTCTCCTTGTCACAGAGCATCTCAGATGTCTCAAATTCTGACCTAAAGCACTATGCCTGACCAGACTTAGGATAAGATCAAGAAGACTACACCCCCGACTAGATTACCTTTTGATTTTTCTTAGCTAAAATGAAAATGTCATATTTTAAAAACTGGTCAGTGTTTAAAAACTGATCTTAGTAGAACTATTGATAGCAAAGTGGTAAGAAGCAGAGAAAGACCTCTCTAAGAGTTGCCATAAATATAAATATGAATATAAGGAAGAATATAAAAATGTGAAGAAGACAAGAAGGAGGGAAATGGGTCTCCTGAACCCAGAAATGGTCTGAAGCATGAACTGAAGTCCACAAAGACTGAAGACAAAATGAAAAAGAAGGAGATACCTGCCAGTGCCTTATCCCTGAGACAGGACACACTGCACAAGAGGAGCCATTCAAATCTGTAGGTCTGTGGTGATGGCTGGAGATTCTGAAGGCTTCTACAGAGAGACATAGCAGTGAGGGGAGCAGCAGACATGAAGGACTGACTGCACTAGCTGGTGGGAGTGCTGAGGGCTCAGCTAGAGAGCATTGGCTGGGAGCCATCTACAAGAGGGAGTCTTTGAGCTCATGACTCAGAGCTGCTGCCAGCTCCATCTAGCAGCTCCCAGCTGGGATCAGGCTCACAGAAGGTGCGTGGATGACTGCAAGCCAAATGAGCCTGATGTTGGCTACAAAGTGCAGACTCACTGAGATTATCCACTACCCAGCTAAAAAGCTACTGCTGGACTGCTGGCAAGATGGGCATGGATTGGGATTCTGCCTCCACATACTGCTCACCAGCGACACAGAGACAAGCCTGTAGTAGAAGTAGAAGTAGACTTTTTTCTTTTCGTTTTTTTTCCTTCTCTTTCTTGATTTTTGTTTTTGTGCTTTTGGTTTTGTTTTCTGTTTTTGTTTTTGACTCCTTCATTGTTTGATCTTGTTTTTATATGAGTGCGGGTGTGGTTTCTCGCCTCTTCATGGTTGTAGTTTGCTTCTGTTCTTCCTTTTATCTCTTCCCTCTGTCTTGGCCCCAATTTCTGCATCAGTTTCCCAAAGCTAGGGTGATCCCCTTTGTCCTCGAGTCTTCTAATCTCTTCCTTCTCTTCCACTTCTCTATTTTCTCCCTAATCCCTTTTAAATTTTAATCCCTGAGGGCAAAATTGACATATTAAAGACATGTATACTGTATATAACTTTATGGTTTGTTTTAGAGTTTGTTATATAACAACAAATATAGTTCATATGATTTAAAGTATAAAATTAATAGTTATCTCAGCTAGTCATTTGCTAGGCTGTGTAGTGACAAATGGTCCAAACAGCTGGTGTTTTTGGAATTCCAAGACTGAGTTTGACTAAGAGTCACAGCAAATATTGTGGCACCGTGCCAAAGAACCAAGGGTTGAGTCAAATAGTATGCAACTTCTCATTCCCAACAAATTGAAGAGTTAGGAAGATACCTAAGAAAAGTAGTCATTTCCTAAGGGTTCTAAATACTAGTAATAAAGCAACCCACCATAGGCGTTTTATAAGCATCACCCTAGGAACTAGAAAAAGAAAAAAAAGGATAAGACATTTAAACAAGATATAACCCTAGGCATCCAGTTTACCAAAGGCAAACCCAGGGGACAGTGAGGTTAGGCAATACAAAAGCCACCCACCCGGCCTTTCTGAAGTGGTTACAACAAAGCAATTGAATGAGGCTCTAGAAAAAGTCAAATCAGAAAAAAATTCCCAAAAAATTTCAGAGATTTTGTCCACAATGAAAACCAGAATTAATAACTCTAGAGAGATACAGACAAAAAGAGGTGGATGAAAATAAAGAAATTGTGGAAGCTGTGAATGCTCAGCATAGGAAAGAAAGAAATTCTATAAGGCAGATTCTAGCAGATATCCAGGAGAATGAAAATTTCACTGACAGTATTTTCATCAGATTAAACCAGTGTGTGGACAGAAATTTAGATATAGAGCACAGGCTTTCAGTTAGCTATCATGAAAATAAAGATTTCTTTAAAATAGCAAGAGACATGAGAAATCAACCCAATACCTGCTAGATGAGGCAAAGAACAATAACTTAAATTGATTGGAGTCAATAAAAAAGCAGGAGATAGAACCAATGATATAAAAAATGTTCACAGATGTCATGGCAGAAAACTCCTTGTTGGAGAAAAAAAATTGACATAAGCAAGGCATATAGAACTCCATAGCGATGGTAAAAAGATTCTAGAAGTTCAACCCAACAGAATCTTAAAAACTGTAAGGGAAAAGAAACAAATAACTTATAAAGAAAAACACAACAGAATCGGCACAAACCCTCCAGTCAAGGAGATCTTGGAGTGAAGTGTTTCAAGTTCAAAAGGAAAACAACCTTCAGTCCAGATTTATGCACACACACACACAAAAAAAAAAACTATCTTTCAAAACTCATGGAGAAATAATATATTTCCATGACAAACAACATCTGAGGAAATTTATGACCACAAACCAGCACTCCAAAATATTTTAAAGGATATCATAGAAAGAGATAACAAGGACTACAACTCCACGAGCCCCAACATAAGCAATCCAATGGGAAAGGCAAACAAGTAAACAGAGGGAAGGGAAAAAATTGGGAGTGTCAATAACAGGAAAATAACATGACAAAGATAAGCCTATACATAACAGCTATAACTGTTAAAAGTTTCCATTCAATGATCAATGGACACAAAGTGCCAGAATGGATTCAGAAGTGAGATCCAACAATATGCTGCATGCAAGAAACATACTAAATTCAAAAAGAAATTCATAGACTAAAAGACAGATGAAGGAAAACAGTACTCCATGCACAGGAACCCAGAAAAAAGCAGGGGTAACTATACTACTCACAAAAAAAGTGAAGTTCAAGCCAAGACTGATTAAGAGAGATAAAGAGGTTCACTACATCCTCATAAAGGGAACAATCCAAGAGGAAGAGACAAGGTTCATAAATATATATGCAACAAATGCCAGTGTACCCAACCATATAAAACATACTAATGGGCCAGAAAAATCAAATAAATACTAATACAATGGCATTAGGGGATCTCAATACCTCATTATAAAAAAAAGAAAGATCAACTAGACAAAAAGTCAACAATGAAATAGTAGAACTGCACCAAATTTTTGAACAAATGGACTTAATAGATGTTTACAGAGTGTTCTGCCCTGTAACATCAGAATGCACATTTTTTCCAGCTGCACATGGGACATTCTCCAAAATAGACTGCATATTAGCTCTTTGAGCATGCTTATGAAAATGCAAAGGAATTGACATTATTCTACAGGTATTATCAGACCATAGTGCAATTAAATTGAAAAGCAATGGCAAAAGAAACCACAAAAATTTCATAAACACATAGAAATTAAATAACTCCTTTCTGAACAACAAATGAGTCACAGATGAAATTAAGGAAGAAATTAGACAGTTCTTACTGTTGAATGATAACAACCATACAACATATTGGAGCTTATGAGAGGCAACAAAAGCAGTCAAAAGAGGGAAACAGATAGCAGTAAATACCCAGGTAAACAGAGTGAGCAAAAACAAACAACTTAATGGTGAACCTCAAACTTCTAGAAAAAGAAGAGCAGGCTAAGCCAAAGTCTCTTACGAGGGAGGAAATTATAAAGATCAAAGCAGAAATTAATGCATTGTGGCTAAAAAAAATGCAAAAAATCAATGAATAAAAGAGTTGGTTCCTTGAAAAATTAAACACAATCAATAAACCTTTAGCCAAACTTATGAAAAAAAGGAAAGAACCAAATCCATGCAATTATGAATGAGAAAGGTGAAAGCACAATAGACTTACAGAAATCCAGAAGTCATGTATAACTACTTTGAAAACTGTATTTTAATAAGATGGAAAACGCAGAAGAAATAGACTGATTTCTGGGTACATATGAATTACCAAGGCTTTATCAATAAGCTATAAAAATCCTAAATAAACCAATATCAATCAATGGAATTGAAGATGTAATTAAAAATCTACCAACAAAGAAAGGTCCAGGCCCTGACATATTCACTGCTGAATTCTACAAGAAATTTAGAGAAGATCTAATACCACTAATCTCAAACCCTTTAATGAAATTGAAAGAGAAACAGTACTCCCAAATTCATCCCTAGAAGCAAGCATTGCCCTGATACCAAAATCAGAGAAGGATCCAACTAAGAAAAGTATTACAGGCCAATCTCCCTAGTGAACACAGATGCAAAAATCCTCAGCAAGATACTGACAAATGGAATTCAGCAAATCATCAATAAAAATAATACACCGTGACCAAATAAGATTCATCCCAAGTATGTAGGGATATTTCAACATATTTAAATCACTAAATGTAATAAAATATATTAACAGAGCCAAGGACAAAAATCATACCATATCATTGTCTCAGTAGATGCAGAAAAAGCTTTTGACAACATCCAGCACTCATTCATGATAAAAATCCTACAGAAAATTGAAATACATTGTCTTTATCTCAACCTGATAAAAGTCATTAAACAAACCAACAACCAATATCATACTAAATGGACAGAAACTGAGAGCTTTCTCAGAAAAGAAAAGGATGTCCACTGTCTCCACTCTTATTCAACATAGTGTTGAAAACTTTAGCCAGAGCAATTAGACAAGAGAAAGAAATAAAAAGAATAATGATAGGAAAGGAAGAAGTTAAACTACCATTATTTGTAGATGGCATGATAGTCTCCATAGTAGACCCACAAAACTCCACTAATAAACTGCTAGCTTTAATCAGCAAAATTCAGTAACATAGCTAGATACAAGTTAATACTCAAAAACCAATAGTCTTCCTGTACACAAACAACAATCTCAATGAGAGAAATTAGGGAAACTATACCCTTTACAATAGCATCCAAAAAAACGAAACACCAAGGAATTGATCTGATGAAGGATGTAAAGGACATCTACACTGAAAACCACAGTACTCTGTAAAAGGAGTTTGAAGAGGCTATTCTTTGGAAAAATATCCCATGTTCTTCATTAGGAAGAACAAATATATTAAAAATGGCCATACTTCCAAAACTTTTATACAGTTTTAATGCAATTCCAATTAAAATACCTATAGTATGTCTCACTGAATTAGAGAAAACAATCCTAAAATTCACTTGGAACCAGAAGAGACCTATAACAGCAAAGGCAAGTCTAACCCCATCCCCTTTCTACTTATACCTTGATCTGTCCCATAGAGCCATACTTGTTTCCATTTTGAAATATTTTAGTTCTTTGTTTTACTCCTCAAGAACATGAATGTACTCTATGAACCTCTATTTCCAAGGATTCTGAGTACGTGCAAAGGAAGTATCAAAGACATGCTCTAGACTCTAAATGGACAAATTCAGATCCAACATTTTTGCTTGCTGGATGTGTCATTAAACTTAGTTAATTCCTCTTGGTCTTGTTTTCTTCATTTATCAAACATGTATAAGAGTAGCCATCTCAAAATTTGGCAATAAATAATATCTGGCACATAATAGGCATTCAATACATATTGTCTATCATAAATTTGTAGTTAGGTAGGAAGTACACTAAAAAAGATACTGCAGTTAATAATTTCTCTTTGTTTTCTGATGTTTTCCAGTTACCTTCCTCTTTGTATCCTATCACCAGTGCCTTCATAAAATAGCCTTATACAAAGGACTTGTAGAGTTCTACATTACTGTGTACTTGATAATTTGTATCTCAATGCAAAGATTTATTCTTCAACTGTCTATTTCATACTTATCTCATGACTCTTCAACTTTCCATTCATTCTTTTCTTGTTTACACAGAAGAGGTGCATGCTTTTTCAAACATGAGACCTTTGATAACCCTCATCAGATATACAGTGCTTAATAAATTTTTTATATTGGGAATAATATATCTTACAATTTGCATTCAGAAAGGCAGCATTTTATCTCCAGATCTTTTTATCACTAAGGTATTTTCCCTGTTATATCAATACATTTTCTTCAGTGCCTTAATATGTCTCTTTCAAAATGTTTGGAAATAAAATTTTGACAAAGAACTTGGATAATTTTTCCCAAAAACTCACCTAAAATGTATACTTCTTCCTGTTTTGTATATATTCACATGCTCATTTGACATCAAATATGTTCATCATAGAAAAATATATCCAAATAGTTAAGATTAAAATGAATAAATCATAAAAATACTTATGATCAGGTCTTAGAAGGCAGATTTGAGAAATTCCTGTTAAACCATGAAAAATGACATTTTCAGACATAGGAAAATATTGTAGTATTTTACTGGGCAAATAACAAATGCAGGAAAAATGCAACTCAAAGAAATAATAATGATGATACGTAAATATATAAATCAAATACTTCCTAAGAAAATTAAAGTTGGTGGTACTCAAGAAACCTTGAATTTTCTGATGTTTATTCTTATTGATGATTTTTTAACATTTCAGACAAGATCATGTCGATTTCTACAATGTCCCTAGGCATAGTTCTTGAGAACCTGGTTAGTTTCAGTTATGAACATTCTAGGGAAGGAGTATGATTTTAGATATGCAAATAAACTGAACTTTCAGTTTTAGGTCAAATATGAATCTTTGAGTATCTGAATTATTTTGTCTTTGGCAAGACATGTCCTCTTCTTTTTAAAAGGGGAAATTACTGAAACGTATCTGACTGACAAAGTAGCTACTTCAAAAAGGTCATAAAAGTAATATTTGATGACACAAATGTAAATGAATTAAAAGCATATGGATTCATATTTCCTTAAACTACACAAAATTATATGAAATATGTATTGGGGTTTTCTTGTTTTGGCATGGTATAAAATCAATTTAAGATGACTGGAGCATTACAAATGTGGCCAGGCTCAGGGGTTTTTTGGTGATAGGCTTCAAGAATGGTACTTTAATTCAAGGCAGAATTTTTGTGGTCAAACATCATTCAAACTTTTGTTTTATGGGATACTCAATTATGAGAAGCCTCTGAGAGACCAAAATTTGTGCAAAAAGGGGCAGACTAAAAGAATACTTGTTACAGCTGAGACAGATTTTGTAGCAAGCTACATTAGAATATTCCTTGTGAAGCCTGTATAGCTCCCTCGTTTAGGTTCATTAAATTCATAAAATTATTTTCATACTTAATAGATCATCAAGAGTATTTTACAAATTTTATTCAGAATTTTTTTGCTTCTACTGAACACTGATGTTGTTTCTGTGCAATTCAGTTAGTATGATGAAATAATTCTTAGTGTCACTCAGTGCTGTGTATGTATATATAAGTTTCTGTTTCATCTAGCTAAAAACCATACATAGTGGAACACTTTGGTCAAAGGATACAACTTTATACAAAATGACTAATTCTAAGATCAGGGCTAAGGATTGGATGAGTATCCCAAAGTCCTTTGTGTTAAAAGCTTGGTTTCACTTGTGCTGCTGGTGCTAGGTTGTGGAAACTTTAAGAGGTAGGGCACTAATAAAGCTCTTCTGATCTTTGAGGGTACAGCCACGAGGGGACCTCAGCCCTTTCTTCTTTCCCCCTTTCATTCCTGAGCCATAAATTAGGCAGCTCTGCCCAACAATCCATTCCCTGTTGTGATGTTCTGCCTCGACACAGGTTAAAAAGCCACGGAACCAACTGATCATGGACAAAGCCCTTCAAATTCAGGAGCCAAAGTAAATTGTGCTTCTTCGTCAGTCAGTCAGTCATCTCAGGTGTTTATGAAAATAATAAAAATGACTAATACAATGAATGTTTTATCTATATGCACACACACAATCCCCTATACTCACACACTGCAGGCAGAAATTTAGATTCTGCAGTGAGGATTTGCCAAGGTATACCTGGTTTGTTCACAGTCTGCCTCACATATTAGTCTAAGCCTTGTATCTTGAATTCTGTCTGGTTCTCCATCACCCCTTCCCCACTTGCTGCTTCCTTATCTGATTTCTTTTGCTTTTTAGATATGTGTGTTCTGCTTCTAATTCTACCACTTTAAGTTTAAAACTTCTCGAGTTTCCAGAATTATTACATAAAATTGTAAATTGTTCGAGGACATGATAATACCTGGTATTTGCTTTGTATCTTTCCCAGAACATAGTAAGCAGGGATATGTAATATACTTTCTATAATTAGAATATGCTTTAAATATTTCAAGGATTACCTGTGTCCTTTTGGTTTTCACAGTCTCTGCCCTCTTCTTCCATAGATGGATGAAACTATTTTTTAAAGTACTTATACAACTACAGAATTGTTGATATGACAAAAATACTGAAGTCTGACTATGTATGTCACTTTCTGCCTGGACTCTCAACTGACAAAGAAAAATCCTGCAGTACTATTGGGCTGTTCCCTGAGAAAGACAGACAACGCCTCCTAAAGATTGTGTAGGTGAGCTGTGCTTGGTGGTCTCCCTGTCTTTCTCTTATCTTTTCTCCTTTTTATCATTTAATGTTGTCATGTAAATATTATCTCTCCTTTATCAATATGCATTTTCTGAGATGGAATACTTAAGCAGAAATAAATCAGTTGCTTCTTTTTTGTTGCTATTTTTTGTACTTTTGAAGCAGGGTCTCACTATGCAGTTCAGGCTGGCTTTGAACTCACTTTGTACCCCAGGTTAGCATTGAAATCCCAGCAATCCTCCTGCCTCAGCCTCCTTAGTTCTGAAATTACCGGCATGCACCACCATACCTGACACTTACATCTTAATTTAAAATCTTTCCCTGGTTGTATTATGTACTTTTTAGATGGTAATTGGAGAATTTAACAGAATGCTATGTATTGCTTCATTTTTATATTTATTCAGCTTGCTTAATTATTTGTTTTGAATGTTTCTGCATTTCCTTCTCATCTTTTCTTCTACCTGGGTTATGTTTTGTGCATGTTTGTCTTCTTTAGAGTTCTAGATGATATGTGTGTTTTATTTCTAATTCTAACACTTTAAATTTAAATCTCAAAGACTCTTTCCAGCATTATCACAGGCATGAACTGATATCTTTTGTGCTTTCAATTTAATAAAAACTTAGTCCACATTTGCTCTGAACAAATTTTCCCACTCATGTATTCATGCACATCTTGGTTTTCCTTAGTAAATGGCTTATTTCTGTATTATCAGTGTATCAGCTTTACATGATAAACTTTTTCATTTTTCACATATATATATATAAAACATTTTATCTTTGTTTTCCTATCATTTCAGCCTCTCAACCCCTTCTGAAACAGAACAAACTTTTTAGAAAGAAATAACCAAACTGAACCTAACAGACTTCTTCATGAAGATTTAGAAAGCAAAGTTTATATTTGGGAGAACTTGAGCATTTTCTTCATATATTTTATGAATATTGTGAATAATATGAATTTTCTGTAAAATATTTAACTTTGTATTTGACATTAGTATGACATTAAAACATTTCCAGTAATTAGTCTAGAGGTAATGTTTGCATAAAGTAGTATGAACTGATCTTAAGTGGATGAGTTTTGACAAAGTGAAAACACCATCCCATCAGAAGTGGATACTGTACCATGGCTTTTCAGTGAGTCCCACCCTCTCTTTGGCACCAGTCTACACACCAATCAAACAGCCAGTAACTATGGATTAGTTCTGCCTATTCAGGAAAAGCGTCTCATGCTCTTGTGCCTGACTTCTTCTATTCAACATACACTGAACCTACTTCCTCTATGTGTCAAATATTTGCCCATGTGTTTTGCTGAGTAGTACTCCACTGTGTGGATGAACCAGATACCTACACTTTTTACAATTCACCTGAGGGTGAGCACTTAAGTTATTTTCAGTTTGGAGTGAAAATAATCAAAACTGCTAAGTAGTGACATACAGGACTTTGAGTTGCATACATTCGAATCTTGCAGTAAACATCTAAGCATAAAATCCATGGCAAACCACTGTTTAACTTTGTAAGAGACAGGCTAAATATTTTTCAATATGACTGTGTCACTTTACATTGCTGTCAGCAACTCATAAAAAAGAGCTGTAGTAGTTTAAATCAGAGTAAATATATCTACCTAATCAAACATTTTTCATATGGAAAATATTCAAAAACCTTTCTCTAGCTTCTGAAGTTTACAGTACATTAGCATCACTATGGTCATATTACTTTGCAGCAGTACTCAGAATTGCTCATTCCTAACATTCGGTACTCATTGATCAAATTTCCCCCATACTTGTCTGCCTCTTCTGTCCTCAGCACCTGATCATCACCCTTCTACTCTCAAGTTCTAGGAAATCACCTTTGTTAAACTCCACACTTTGTATTAAATATATATATTAATATATATATTAATATATATATTAATATATACACACACACAACACACACACACACACATATCACTGTAAGTGGGGGAAAAGTTTTGCCCATTTCTCCATTCTAAGAAAGAGTAGTTCTTGGTCTTTGGTAATTAAAGCCTAGACTGTGATGATGGAGCATTTGAAACAAAATAATATATATTTATGTACAAATTTAAACACAGTGAGAAAAATATCATTATTAGTTATAGTTATTCTAATATGGCAACACTGCACAGATCAAACTGTCTTTGTCAATTAACACAGATGTCCAATACAGTTTTCACCTGTAATGTGTGGTTATATCTTCTACATACTCCTCTTAATAAAGCATCAGCTATGTAATACTTTTCTGACATAGAGAAAATAAATCTAATTCAATCTCCAGCCTTGAATCTGAAAGAAACACCTTCCCTAGGGGAAATCCTGAAATCAGCCTTCTTCCAGGAATTCCTGGTGGTTTGGTGTGTCATTACCTGCAAATAAATCCTTTTGCTTTGTACTTTTTCTGTCTTGTCTACTTTTTCACAAAGTTACACGAGTCATATCCAGAAGTAGAGCCTCTTTTCCCCTTGATTTTATCTTTATTCATTCAAGTGACAACACAAATTTGTAAATCTTTGAAATGAAACAGGTTTTGGTTTTGTTGATCAACCCTATAATATTTTGTTTTCTGGTACAGTATTTTCAACTTTCTTTTTGTTGTTACTTGTGATATACTTTTCATTTTTTGCATTTCTGATTGATAATTATTTTGTTTTTGCTAATTTTAAGTGATAAAAATTGAATTTTTATCATAGACATTTATTAAAAATAAACATTTTTAACTATTTCACACAATTTATTCCACACATCTCTTCACTATTTTTCTCTTGCTTGAGAGACATGATTTAAAAGCATTTTTCAAGGAGTCTGGTTTTTGTAAATGCTTGAGCCCTTGTCTTAGCCCAGAAAAATCATCATCATACACTAATAGCTAAGGGTAATAATAGGTCTCTATTTCACTGGTGAGGTTTCATTGTAAATTCAGTTCTCACTTCTTTGTGAATCACCTGCTCTTTCCTTCCAAAAGTTCTTAGCTTTCTCTGTCTTCATTGTTCATAAACCTCTCTGTAATGCATCTAAGTACTGTTTATATTATCTCTTACCTAATTTAAATGTTGTGGTAGATGATTTGTAAAAATAACCACAATAATTTCTCCTTCCCTGCCACAGTCCACTATAACTTTATACTGCCACTTTCCAGTATAACTTTAATGCTCCTGCTTTTGGAAAATAGCTCTTATTTCTCTGGTCTTTAAATCTAGGTATGCCTAATGCAACTTGATTGTCAGTAGAATGCTAGCAAAGAGAATGAAAGCTGAGAACTGAGCAGCACTTGCACACTGGGGTTTGCTCTGTCACGCAACTCTTGGAACTCTGAGACTCCATTGTGAAGATAGGAGGCTGAGGTGGTTTAACTGGAAAGATCACATACAACCAGCTGAGGAATTTTATTCACAGCCTGATAAAGTGAGTGCCAGCCAACCTAGACTAATCAGGCTCAACCATTCTGGCAGCTGACCGAAAACCAAGTCTACATTCAAATTTCTAGGTTTCAGTTTTTGAACTTCAGTGGTACCTCGGTTCATGAACTTGGTTCTTTCCTCAATTCTGGTGGCAAACTGAGGAGAAAAAGAACTGAACCAAATTCAATGGGTTAGGTTCAATATTTACCTTTTTGGGAAATTTGATATGGCACTCATCCAGTTCAGTTTGCAATCAGAACTGTGGAGAGCATTGAGTTTTTGGATGAAGCTGCCATTTGGAAGGAATTATACTTTTTAAACCACTAAATTTACAGGTAGTTAATTATATGAAAAAGATTAATTGACAAATTCAACTTTCTTACAGACCTTCAAATCTTAACTTTTGAGTGTTTTATAATTCTTGGGTTATGTTATTATTTTTGATTATTTCCTGATACAATTTTGGCTTCATTTGAAGCTGATTATATATGGATTTTTGAAACCATTCCTCTTTTTCAGTCTGCTTAACTTGTCTTTATATTTTTCTATCGCTTTATTCTTTTCTAAATTTTTTGCTCTTTTTTATTCCTTTCTTTCCGCTCTCTTTTGCTTCCTTTACAATATGTCAGCTAGATTTGTGCTTTAATTTAGTCTGCAGGTTAGTAATCTTATCTCATTGCTTGTGTTTCCCATCTTTTTATGTTTTTATGTCCTAAATTTCTGCTTGATTTTTAAATAATTGCATTTCATTATATATTACGTCTTACATATTTTCTAAATTATTTATTTGGACACTGGTCATTTTATTCGCCTTGTGTCCTTTCCACTGTATTTATTCCTTAACTGTAATGAATTTTCTTGTAATCATACTTTAACCAGAAGTGTCAGCTCAATGCATAGATTCATCTAATCAAAAAGAAATTTTCAAAAGTGCTCATATGTAAGAAAAAGACTAAAGTTAAAACGGACAAACATCAACTATAGAAATGGCTTCCCTGGCACAGAGTTCATCACACTGTCTGCACATGACTTTTGGGGACACACTTAGGAAAGACTATGGAGTGACTGTTATGCCCTAATCACATGGTCAGAGCAAACTCCACAGTAAGAAGAGAGTGCACAACTGAAGAGATCAGAGATTTCTGTATCAAATATTACAAGTTGTATTTAAACTTGGGAGACAAAGCTCAAATGGGAATGAGAAAAAATATTCCCAAAATGAAGATTGGTTTAGTAAGAATATGACAGAAGCCTTTGCAATAATTGGAATAGAAATATCTTTGTTGTCTGATGACAAGCTTTGGGCTATTGTTTTAAAAACTGTCTTCAAAACATAACACACAAACACAAACATCAAATTATGGCTCTGTCTAACCAGGGACAACAATCTTGCAATCCAGCTGCAACTTATAAACCTAGAGCTTGTTTCAGAAACAGGAAAATCACCAAAATCACCACAAATGCTTTAATGGCTGACATCAAAGAGATACATATTTATTTCTCTGACAGTATAAGGGTTATGTGAGCCTATCAACCTCACAGCAAATGGGAGTGCAGAGAAAGAAATTGCTTGACAGTTAAACCAACTCACAAAGAAACAGACGAAAAGAAAAAGGAAGAGATGGAGAAAAGAAAAAAGGAAAATAGTTGATAATTTTATTAGAGAATCTTGATGATTGTATAATTTAAATCTGTAAGTTTTATTGATTTTACTTGTTTGTTTTTGGATCAAATGAATGAAAAATGCAAGAAAAAGAATAAAATAATCAAAGGTAACACAAAAACTAATGAGCACACTTACAAAAAAACCTTCTTATTGTATATTCACTGGGATATTGCACAAAAATGTAATTATACTTTACATTAATAAGCACTTAACATGGTTAAGATGTTAAATTTTGCATTAGTTGTATTTTGCCATAATTTTTAACAAATTTCTAAAAAGAGAGAAGAAAGAGAATGTTGACATTGGCCCACTAAAGGGAAACTTTAGTAGACTTTTTTTCTTGCTTTTGGGTCACTAATGCTTTTTAAATTTCCTCTTTTGTTTGGAGAATTTCCCACGTTCTGAGTATAAAGCCAGGACTCATTTCCCTTTCTACTGCAGTCAGAGTACAAGCATATTCCTGGACTAATAACACTTAGAATGACCCTGGTAAACCTCTCATTCCTATCCTATATGAAGCAGCGGGTATCTCTAGGGATTCTTCCCACTAACGGTGAGAGCACACGTATCGGCACTCACAAGAGGTGCTCAGAAACTCAGTGGTATGATTTGCACAATCTGTATCAGGTGGTGGCCATAGAATCGCCAAAGAAGCAACCCTATGGTAGAAATTGAGTGTTGTTTCCATCTGTGCTGATCCTCTGTCTTTCCAAAGTATTCTGTCAGCTACCTAGGATTGTCAAAACATTTTTCCGGTTGAATCATTTCTATGCCTTTACTGTCTATTCTCCAAAATATAAGCTGAGGCAGAAGTTACTATATTCCTGGTTTGTTACTTATACCCATACGACTGATTTAGTATGAGTCTAACATTTAACTTAACAAAAACAAGTGACCTCCCCCACAAAGAAAAACAGAGAACAAGAAGATTTGAAAAATAATGTGTTTCTTTTTTCCTGCAGGAAAAATACATAGTAACAAAGTATTTGGAGAATTATGACACTGATACCTTAGAATTTGAACAAAGTGTTAATAAATCTAGATCCTTAAAATTGTTTGAATAATTTGAGTCCATTTCTTGCAACCATATTTCTGATCCTGAAAAAAAAAAGATATATTTGTTTAATCTGGCCTCCTTCAAAACAAAATTGGGAAAAGATATAACCATGCTGAGATGTACTTTCTAAATAAACTTTTCAAATAACTACTATTAGACTTGAATTATTGTCCATGTTCTTCTATATGATCTGATTCTTTGTAATATTTGTCACGCTGAAATTCTATTAATATACATCCTTTACTTATATTGTTGCTTTCTTTTGGAATAAGTAATAAAGTTTTCATGATCATGACTTTGTTGTCTGACAGTTTATCAACAAATGTATTTGGTTAATATTAAATTTCATCAAATAAGTTAAGTATATCAGACTTTGGAATCTGTTTTGCTACATGGATATGATTTTTTAGTTTTTCACATTTCAACTACACATTGACATTTAGAATTAATTTTTGATATCTATAATATTTCTATTACATATATTATTTTATTCCTTTATAGACAAAAAATACAGCTATAGGGTTAAGAATCATGTCTAATATCACAGTTAAAAATTCATGGAGAATTTAACAGTCTGGTAGCAAAGATTACTTCCAATATATTATGTTGAATTTAATGTGGGACAAATAATTTAAGAGTAGCAACTGTGTTATATTTCAATCTTACTCACATTTAAAAATGATTAAATTTCCCAAAATCTTTAGCACAGTATCAAGTAAAATAGTAACCAAATTTATAATTTGTAATGCTTTTTACCACACATAGTTAAGAATTCCTGACTTCTTTTGTTTCCTTTGAATCACAAATATTTATTCTCTTACTACATCAATTGCATTTAAGAAAAAAATCAATTCTGGCAATATTAAAAAAGAACATCCTTCCATTTGTTAGTGTGGATTGATTTAGATTTCTCATTGTAGACTCCCCACATTATTTTTTAATGATGAAATAGTATTGCAATTTCAATAAAACTGTAATTGTCGTTGTTATAAAAATTTTAATACTTTTTCAATGCACAATTAAATAGATTTTTCCTGAATCATGTTCCAAATACCCCCGCTGTGTTTCTCAGAGTCAGCTGAGACCATGACTAGACGGATGGTCACATCAAAGTGGTGTCCCTCTTCCAGTGGCCCCCAACAGAGGGTCTCTGGGGATGAGTTCATCCAAGAGAATAGTTTGTCTTGCTTTTTTCTTTATTTTCTTAACCAATAGAGTGTTTGTCCACATGATGATTTGGCAAAGTTCATTATCACAGATTTCTTAAACTAACATTTCTAATGTCAACCCTAGAACAAAAAGCAGTTATATTTGAACTTTTGAAGTTTGCTCAACAGTCTTGAATATTCTTTACCACCAACTACAAAATTTCCTTGTTTCTAAGTTTTCTTCTCCTCTAATTCATATTAAGGCTCAGGTATAGAAAAATGTGTATCATTTTATTGATTGATTGATTGATTGATTTTGAGACAGGCTCTTGCTCTGCAGTTCAGGCTGGCCTTGAATTTGCTTACGTAGCCCATGCTGACCTCAAACTCATAGCAATCCCCTTGCCTCAATTTCCCAGGTGCTGTGCTTACCAGTTTGCACCACTGTACCTAGCTTCAAAATGTAAACTTCTTGAGTTTATTAGTTTTGATTGAAAGCAAAATATTATTTGAGATTGAATATTTCTCTCATTTCTCTGAAAACCTCTATGCTCTTGCACCTACTTATATTTTTTCTTGTTAAAAACCAAATTACCTTATTATGGACACTCAGGCAATGAGAATCAGAAGACTTTTTTTAATGTTACCTGTTAAAATCCGACATATTTTTTTTCTCCGGAGGAGCCCATTTAGAATTTTTACTTTCAAAATAACAGATTTGAGATTAGGAAAGTGTCTTCATCCTATCTTATTATTTTTCCCATCCAATCCTTCAAAATTATGCGGGTTTATGCTTAAGAAAATAATAACACATTTATAGATGTGGAGGGTAAAAAAAATTACTATTCAGGATGTAATCCATTTGCCAACCACAGGTTAATATTTGAAACAGCTATAGATCAATCTAATTTGATTCTTACATTTATAAGAACATTTTACAAAAAAATTTGAAATCTCTTAAGATTCTTCATAAAATACTACTAACAGTTGGTAAGTGGGCAACACTATCTTTCACCTACAAACATTTTAGCTTGTGGTTCTTTTGACCTGGAATACACTTATTAACTTGGTTGATACTTTTTGGACCTTGAACTCTCACTTAGGTAATTCTTTGGAGAAAAAAAAAATTCTTTGCCTACTGTTCACAATCCCACTTATATGCCTCTTCGTTGCTACCAAATGGTTCCTATATTAATATTTCACATTATATTTTAATTGTTATTTCATCTGTCTCCTCTAATAAAGCATGCAATCCTCGAGGATGTGTGGTTTTCTGGGCCACATGTCAAACTTGTAATAACTAATGCATCATGGAGTCTATAAATTTTTGTTGCAATTATATTAACACAGAAATTACAAATCATGAGTGGGAATTTTATTCCACATAAAGTTGTCTTCTTTATTTAACTATCCCATGATCACTTTTTTCAGATCAACAAATTTTCAGTGGAGAATTAACCTTTCTTATATTTTCAACCATGTGGATTTTAGCAAACATTACACAGTTTCTTCAAGCACCAGAGTTCATGAAGCCTGTAGCTGATCAAAGAAGCTGCTACAGAGATGGTATGATTAGAGCAGATGTAATCAGAGTCTGAGTTTCCTGCAGTTCAGAAACAAGGGACTTCTTTCCTTTTGGAACACATGGATACTAAAGTCCACGATTTTGGATAAGGTTAGCAAAGAAGACAGAAAATAAAAGAAGGCCAAGACCAAGATCTGGTCTCTGATGTTAAAAGGTTGGGGATAGAAGTGCGTATGAACAGAAAATGCATTCCAAAAGTATGGATGATTAATAATACAAAGATCTATTTTCTTTTCATCATATCCGTGCTTGTCAATAGGGAAACAGTGTTTCTTGAACAACAAATGCTGTTAGAAATTAAAATGAAAATGGTGCAAATTATACATATATATGTGATCTGTGAGTACAAAAGATGAATAGTTGATTATTGAATTTAAAGTTTAATCTTCTTTGAGAGTCTTTAAGTAATTCAGGTCCTGAAGTAGTTTTCTGAGGTATGTGGAGTTTAGACCCTACACTTCTCATCCGCACAGTTTGTAGACTCAGTTCTTCTCCAGAACAGTTTCTTAGGATCAATTTGGAAATAATCGTTGATATTCCTGGAATAAATCCAGCTCCAAATATGAAGATTTTGTTGTCTGTTATCTGGATGGAATCACTGGACTTCTACTGTATAATGAAGACCAATCTCTGATTTATGTCCTTTTGGAACATTAAATTTCTAATTTATTATTCATATAGACTTCTTCCTCATCATCTGGTATGAGGATCTAGCTCTAAATTGCTTTGTTGTCAAGATGAAACAAATAGTCAGGCAATATTGTTTCATCTAAACAAATGAACCATTCTCTTTAAAAATTTCTTTTTAGAGGAAATAATACTTGTTTTTTGTAATTTTCATAAAATCATGTAGCTAAATTATAAAGGTTTAAAGTCTCATAGGTCAAACTTTTCAGGATATAAACAAGGGAAATATTTGAATTGTCAGTTAATTTATAATAGCATTGGTAAAATTTTCTGCAACTGCAGTATTTTCAACAAACCTGTTTTATAAGCAACAGTTGAAAAATTTATCAAATATTATTCACAGTAAAAAATCTAATAAATGCATTTATCTTGAAGGCATACAATGCTAAAATTATTCACTACTGTTTGATTCAGTGAAATGTCCCTGCAATCACCAATGTTTTTGAATAACAAATACTTTTATCTTATATAAAGTGAAACAGCATACACAGAGTGCTTTTATCTGAAGATCATGTGATTGATTAATTATATTTTGGATTATGCATTCAGGAACTTAAACTATTAATTGCTAAAGATTCATTTTCTACTTAACTTGATGCTTATAATTTACCAAAAAAAAATCTTATTTTTAGATCCTATCAAATATGGTACATTCACATTTAAAGCAATACCACTATGTATTTACTTGTAGTGTAAAGCACACAAATATCTTAATTACATAAAATAAAATATTTTATAATAGTCAACAAAAGGGAATTTTTCTATTGGCTTTTACATAAAAGGCTGTGAGACCCACACACTGAACTGGTGATTGAGAACCGTGGCATTCTTCCCTACGAATTTTTCAGATCATGGAATTTCTATAACAAAAAAGCATGAGGGGAAAATATAGATATAGATCAATATGTCAACCACATTAACTTCACATACCTCTAAAAGTTATCAAGAGTTTAAGGGACCATCAATGACTCTCAACTTTTATGGCTGGCTGCTATCACCGAACTTGGTCTTCTTAGAAACTCCTTTCTTTTTCTTTTAATTTGACAAGTTTATTTTTTAAGGAAAACACAGTGGTAAAAAATTTCATAAGATTCTAGGAGATTAATGATAATTAGTACATTGATTATTATTTTCAAAGTAGTTACTATTATAAGCCATAGGCATGAAAATTGATCAATTTTCTTTCAATGAACTAATATCATTTAGTAGTAGTATAATTATCTTAACTGTTTTGTGTATATATTTTTTTCTTTTTCCTTTCCTTCTTGTCTCTTTTCCTTCATCCCTGTTTCTCTTTCCTTTTTAAAAGCTTTCTTCCTCTTTACAATATCCATTGTATATTCTGGATCCTACCTTTTTTACCTTCTTACACTAGGGAAACAATATGATGTTTACACATGTGAGTTTGATTTATTTCATTTATGATTATGTTCTCAACTTGCATCCATTTCCCTATAAATGTCTCAAGTTTATCCTTCTTTATAGCTGAGTAATTCTCTACTGCATAAAAATATTTTTATCTATTCCTTGATTGATGGACATTTAGTTTTTTTCCCAAGATTTAGCTATTACAAATTATGCTGCTATAAACATGGGTGCACATATATCTCTGTGGTAGGATGTTTTTAGTTCTTCTGGGAAAATATCCAAAAAGGGAATAGCTGGGTTGAATGGGACCTCTAATCCTAGTTTTTTTTTTTTTTGAATCTCCACTCTCATTTCATAAATATAATACTCTCATTAAAATCAACTTCAGCAAGCAAAGATTTTTGGGGAAAAAAGTGTCTTAAAGTAAAGGAGAGTTAAGTGCTCTCAGCAGAAATGGCTTCAAGCAAAGAAGCCAGTGTTGAAAGCACAGAGGCTAGAGCCGGTGTGGAATGCACTGCAGAGAATGCCAACGGGGTGCTGTGACAAGAGCAGAACCAACAATAGGGAGAGTAGTACCCCAGAGCCCGACCTGAGTGTCCTTTGAATGAGTTGGGAAACCGTTGATTGTGGCATTCATGATTTAATCCATGTTTTAAACTTGATAGAGCCTTTCTTTTTTAAGAATAGAGAAAACACTAAAGAAGAACAATTATGGGAATTGGGAGACTTCTACAATGATCCAAGGGGAGGAATAGTGGTTGTAGCAGCACAGGTGGTGAAAGAGATCATTTTTAAATATATTTTGAATAAGTTTAACAGTACTTTATGAAGATTGGAGATAAGGATGCAAAGGAAACTATGAATAGTTATTCTGAGATTTTTTTGTTGGTTTGCACAGTGGAAAGACAGGTTTAACTGAGGTTAGAAATATTCTGAGGGGTGGTAGAGTGGGGTAAGTTTAATGGCCTAATTTGTCCAGTTTCCATTTGAGATTTCTATTAAATATGCAAGTACTGCCTTTCCTGTTATTTACTGAGGTTAGGTTCAAGAACCATTCTAGATTGCAAAATCTCTAAATGCTCAATTACCTTACAAAAAAGTCATACAGTATTTGAATAAAACTTTTTTACATTATTTCTATATTATTTATAATGCTTAATACAATGCAAATGCAATTAAGTCATTGTTATACTATATTGTTTATGCAAAACTATGAGGGAAGGAATGTGCACAAATAAATTTTTTTTCAAAAAATTTTGTCTTGTAGTTACTTATTTGGACCCATGGTATTGAAGGCCAATTGTACAAAACTTGCAGACATGCATGTAGACTTTGTCATGAAAGTTTTGGTAAAACATCTAGAATGCTATGGAAGGGAAGATGATTTCCGAAGACCTGCAATGTGAAGATATCAGGCTAGTAATGTAGTAGCAAAAGAAACTAGAACAAGTGATCAATAGGAAGGGTAGAAACCCAGAAGACCACAGTATGTGTCATTATCACTGCTACCTGCATCAATATTTTAAGCAACAACTTTAATCAATTGCTACTACATGACAGGAATTATAAGGGTGTTATTCATGAATTGTTCCAAAATACCTACCATATGATGGAGATAGTATTATAAACTACAGTGCAGCTAAATAATTTTCCCTTGGTCAAAACAGATAAAGAATAGAAAAATCAAAATTTGAACACGACTCCTGTGACTCCAGATTGCAACTTCTTCCCTGATAGTAAAAGTCAGTCAAGGCTTTGGGAATGATCTAAAAGACAAGTAAGTTATAACAGAACCACACCCATCATATATTTTATCATCTATAACATTACATGTTCAAACATCCGAATCAAATTTTGAAATATTTTATAAGACATGCTTAGTTATCTGTGCTTTTTTTTCTGGAAACACTCCATGTGTACATACAAAACCATAGACTTTTGTTCTGAATTTGTATAAAAGGAATTTATACTGGCAGATTAATTCTAAAAATTCTTACTAACCTTTTTATTAACTCCAAAAAGTATATGCATTTTAATCACTAAAAATTCATGTTTTTGTTAAAATGCTTTTCTTAAACCTTATAATGAAAGGATATATATATATTCCCAAGTACAAACTGATACACAATTTTCAAACTAATGTAAAAATATACAACATTGTCTTTGTGAAACATTATTATGGTATGTAATTTTTCTGAATAAAGTTCTAAGGAAAACATCATTGATGGTTTATTTAGCTTTCTAGTCTTCTAGATGCATAGAATGTTTAACTTGATCATGATAATACCAATGCCATCACCATCTTGCGGTCACTCAAACTTCTATACAAGTATAAGTAACTTGCATTGTGGATGAAAAAAACAATGAAATATTTTACCACTTTTAATAATATTTAATGAGACCACTTTGCATATGATTATGTTTGTGAAAGCTAAATGCAATTTAAGGGATGACAACCGTATGTAAATCACTGTCCTAGATTTATTCATTTATTCACTTCATTATTATAAAGCCACATGTTTAAATGGAGTTTATTAAAAACAGATCCTTGCTTGCCATGAATAATATGAACCTTTGTAATTTAACCCAGAAATAAAATTGTTAAGGCAAACTTCCCAGTTGTTGTAATTGTTTGGGGGTCTCAAAGGACTTATTCAGTAGCTGCAATTCAGACATTTCTCATTAGCTTCATACTGTTAAAATACTTGTTCAATTTTTTTCAAGACCAACAATCATTTAAAAAAGAATTAAAAGAATTCATACAGTAAGCAACCTCCTCTCCCAAATAACAGCTAGGATGTAGGATAAACACAGGTCTACTGAGTTATCCTGAGGCTTTTTCTTCTAGATTTCAGTCTTCCTTTCTAGGATTTCAGCTAAGTAGGATTTTATTCCAACACAACCTCTCTTTCCTTCACAAATGTAATTTTTCTGAAATTCATTCCATTTGTTTGTCAATGAATTATTCTAGTTTAAGATTCTCTACGTACATCGTGTATAGCATTGTTCACAACTTTAAAAAGTCACTCATGCGCTCAGTAGAAAGCTCATAAAGCCTCCACCCAGGGCCACAGCCTACAGAGGTTAGAGGGGAGGAAACCGCAGGTTGGCAGCCCAACCAGAAACCTACTAAAATAATCTGCTGAAATCAACAAGAGAACTAGTGACAACACACTGCCATGCAGATGACAAGCAATGACTAGAATTCAAGGACACATAAAAAGTGACCTGTATGTAGGGGATAGAAAGAATGTTAGGAAACATAAATCAAATCTATGGCACGCAGAGTTTTTGAAAACACAACTTCTAAGATAACAATATGCTATATGTAGCATGTTAATTTCCCACTATTTTTTTGAAATCCTATATCATTTCTATTTTTGTTTTGTTTTTTAAATAAAATATGTACATTATTCAAGCAACTTACCATTATGTATCTATTAAAGGAAAAATGGAACTGAATAAGACTGAGATAATTCTCAAGAATATCAGAAAATCACCTCTCAGCTTCATCCTTCCTCCTTTGCCTTTATCAAAATTATTAATAGGTAGTAAAATAAAAATATTTCCTCCCTTATTTCCATGTAATAGAAATACATAGAAAATAAAATCAGAAACATGTAACAGAAGGATCACAAAAAAGATCAGTACTCCCTAAAATGTTTAATAAAGGCTTAGAGTAAATTATCAAAGATAGTCAACACTCAAAAAGTACAATACTAAAAGCACGTGAAATGAAACATTAACTATATTAAATTAAAAATTTTGCAGTTAAAGAGAAACAGAAAGACAAGCTACTCACTAGGAGTAAATCTTTGCAAATACACTCTTAGAAGATTGGCATATGGAATGTACAAATAACTCTTAAAACTCAAAATTAGGAAACAAAATAACCTATTAAATGGGTTAAAAATAAACAGGCAACTTTACCAATAAGATGCACAAGTAGCAAATAAGTATATAAAAAGGGTTTTATCATTATTGAATTACAAGTAAAACGGCAATGAGATAGCACCACATACCTAGTAAAATGTCTAAAATTCAAACTATTGAGAACTAAAGATGCTGGTGAAAATACAGAGTAGAAAGAACTTTCTTCTTGTGTGAAAAAATAGAATAGCTACTTTTGAGCATACCTTAACACTTCAATAATTTTTTTTACAAAATGAACCACTTAAGCATATTATTCAGTCATTACACTCCTTACTTTGTATCCAGATAAACTGGAAGCAATTCTACACAAAACTCAGTACATGAATTTTTACAGCAGCTTTATTCATAATTGCCAAAATTTAAAAGCAAACAAGATGAGCTTCCATAGTTGAAGAGACAAACTATAATAAATGCATATAATGGAATATTGTTCAGTGATAAAAATAAATATTCTATCAAGCCACAAAACAAACATACGACTATCTTACACATAGATCATCAAGTGAAGGAAGCCAATCTGATCAGGTACTTGGTATATGATTCCAAGAGTATGAAATCTAGAAAAAAGGATATCCGTAGAGACAGTTAAAGTGGTAATGAGGGGGTGGTGAATTATTTTTAGGGGATGCAAATTATTCTACATAATAATGTAATAGTGTTTTTAGGGAATGTAAATTATTCTGCATGATACTGTGATGGTGATCTTAGGGAATGTAAATATTATTATGGTGTTTATGTGTCATAATAATGTGACAGATCTCAAAATAATACAGTACAAACAAAAGATCTAAGGTAAATGTATGTAGTTTAAGTAATAATGCATCAAATTGCTCGTTAGTTGTCATGAATGCATCTTGCCACTGAAAGATGTAAATAATAGAGGAAAGAACCCTTCAAAATAAGAATAAGAGGCTAAATGGAAACTGTTCTTTCTGCTCAATTTTTCCATCAATTTAAAACTGCTCAAAACATCTTTAAAAAAAATGAGTAAAATGATTACACATTGTTAGAGTTCATGAGGACAAACAAACTCAGCCTAATGTCACTGGTGTTTCTGCTTTATTTTGTTTGTGAGCTTGTTTGGGATTTTTTTTGGGGTGGGGTGTACCAGGGATCAAACTCATGACTGCACACTTGTAAGGTAGTCACTTATGCTGCTGAGCTAAATCCCAGGCCTCTGTTTAGGATATTTGTGTCAGTAAGAAATAGACTAAAACAAATAATTAAATAAACAGAAATAAATAATGAATTTAATGGGATGTTGTGAAGATTCAAAAATGAAAATTTTTGAGAATTTTCCTCTTATTTTTTACATGCCTATCACTCTTAAAATATAACAGTACTGCTCAGTGACCATACGTTAAATTAATTGTTCAAATAAAAGACATAGACATACACTAACATAAATGAATTACAATTATTTTTGATATGAGAGCAAAAAAGAAGCTGTCTTGTTTTAAACCACTTCAGGTTGTTACATTTACAACATAAGCTCCTAAAAATGAACTGACTTCTGAAGTTTGAATATCGATTTTTTAAAATTCTAAAAACCTATATTCTAGTGAAATATTGATTGTGTCACAAATTTAGCACCAAGTTTATGGTAACTATAGCTCTAGTCATGAAAACATTTCACCTATATTTCTAAAACTGATTTTTCACTAATTCATGACAAAAGCAAAACCTTAAGTATATTTTCACATTATTTGAGTCCAGTGAATTAAATCAATATAATGCAACCTTAATAATATCCTTATCATTTGACAGAAGTGGAAAAGTAGGTCATCAAAAAAGTAACAATGATGATTAAAAACTATGTTTGAAAGGATAAAATTGCATGTTCCTTTTTTTAACCAATTAGAACATGGAAAAATTACTTAATTTGATTGTAGGTCGAGCTTACCTGTTCAAACATCTACAGTTTTCTCTATCACTCCTCAGCCTCTGCCTCAGATCAAGAGTATAATTTTACCCTGGCTGATCCCACATCAATAGTTGATCTGTAAGTAAAACTCCAATTGCACTTCAAAGGACTATTTCCTCCCTAGGAAGACAGGTAAAAGAAATTCTTTAACACCTTCTGTTAAATCTGTTAAATTTTATTTAATCTCAGCATTTAGGCCAATGATTTATCTCAGAATTCAAATGACTTTAAAGCTCAGACAACAGAGTTTTGTTTTAAAGAAGTTTGTACTTCAACTGATTTTCCATACATATCTTTGTGCAATTAATGTGAAAGATGATAATTCACACTCAAACCTCAACCATGTTCCTTGATTACTTAGAATCCTAAAAACTATTACAATTATTGGTACCTTGGTTTTAAATTTTGCCTTCAGATCAGAACTGTAAATACTATGATTGATGTTCTTTTTAGTGTCTTTAGTCATTAATAACTTTATGCTGGCTGGATCTAGTGACAGAAATGTTGCTACTATTTAGACGAATTTGTAATGCATGTCTAAGTATATGCAATATAGCTGGCTAAATTTCAGGTACAATTTATACCTTTGTGGAATTTATTATGGCTTAGGAGTGTGGGAACTACCACTCTGAAGGAGGCACAATGGCTAGTGGGCCTATTTTGATTTTGGAGGAAACATACTAATAATTCTCATTTGGCATTGTTGTATCAACCCATTTAGAGAAAATAAAACTGCCAGCTTGGAGTGGGGTCCAAAATAAGAAAAGGCTCTGCTTCCCAAGCTGCTCTAGTACTTGGACTATGTGATCTAGTAGAACCAACAGTGCTGTTGATAGGGCCGACAGTGCCAGGTAAGAATGTCGTTTTAAGCTTTTGGTGGTCTCCATAGGAAAATCATAGTTAAGTAAGGCCTTTAGGATAGAAACCCACTAAAACAAGTAGGTGTTTTTTGACCCATCAAGCTGTTAAATTGGGCATGCATAATAGCACTCTGTCAAATGGAAGTGGTTATATATATATTAATCTGACTGGAACAGAACACAAATTACATGAAAATACGGCCTATTACTGCTTGTATCTACATGTGCCCCCTCATATCTTCATGTGGCAATACGCAGGGCTTTTTGGAGGTGCCTGGTTCTAGGTTAGATGATGTTGGAATGATGGGTACCCCATTCTTGGTGTGAGTGCAACTCACCCTAAGGGCAGGTCGCCTGGGTGGAATATAATGGCTAGAAAGATGGCTGCTGCCATCATTCGCTGCTTGCTGTTCACTGGTTTCTCCTGTTTCTCCTCTGATATATATCCCCTCTGTGATGTGTCTCAGCCATGCCACCCTGCCTTAGAGCCAGCTAGCTATGGAATAAAACCTTTACAAACTCAGAGCTACAATAAACTTTACCTCAGTGTATATTTTGTCTGAGGAATGAGAAAAGTAATGGCTCATCCCCTCTCTTGCTACACTGCCTTCTCCCCCAGTATGATATTAGGAGTCCCCTAGTATCAGTTGACAGAGAAATAGATGACTTATGTCTGGTTTATAGATAGTTCTACATATGTGAAATCTAGAAAAACCTCTACAGCTTCTCCCTGACATGTCAGTAAAGGTCAGTGATGAAATGAAATATTCCAGGTAGACTTAACTTTGGTCATTACCCTTGATTCATGGAAGAAACATAATTGTTGTTCAGTTTTCCTTTTTTCCTGATACAGGGTCTTGGTATGCATTCAGGCTGGCCATGAATTTCCTATGTAGCCCAGGCTGGCTTCAAATTTGTGGTGATTATCCTGCTTCAGTCTGCTGAATGCTGAGATTGCAGGTGTGATCCACTATGCCCAGCCTGGAACATGATCATAAACTGATAATAAAGAAATCTGGTAAAGAGGTTCATGAATAGTTCTCTCCACATAAATAAAAACCATGGAGCTATTATTGTTATATAAAAATGCTTACCAACAGGTGACTGCAAAAGAGAAACTGCCTAACAGAGAACAGCTTTAAATAAATAGGATACCTTTTCTCTTGATAGCAGTCGATCTTTTTCCTCCATCACCCTTCTCAATACCTTGTAGATTCAAGGACAAATTATTCATGATGGTAGGGATGAAGGTTATGGGGTTGGCAGCATGGGCTTCCACTGAGCCAGCTTTGCTATGACACTAGTAAGTGTCCAATTTTCTGAAAACAAAGATCAAATTTGAGATCGAATCTGTACCATTTGGGTTATAAACAAACTATGTAAAGGCAAGTTAATATCATTGGACAGTTACCATTATGGGAGGAACAAAATTTTGTATTTGTTGCAATACGTATTTACCCTGGATTTGTATTTGTTTACCCTTCATGTAAGGTTTTTGTCAATATTTCCTTCTTGGACGTGTAGAGTGGTTTACCCATACATTTCACACAATATTGCTTATTATCAAGTAACTAACTTCATAACCAAAGAAGTGTGACAAGTTTGATAAAGGATTGTGTTTTCTGATCTTTACTATTTTCTTCTATTCATTTTTGGTTTCATTCTGTCTTTTATTTCTAATAAAAAATTCTTATCTTAGTCATAAAAAAACAAAAATATGTGACAAGGGACTCACGTTCATGGAAGTCACTATTATTATGTTCCCCATTGTCACAAATCAGATGACTCAATAGGGCAAAAATGGAACAATGTTTTGAAAATTAAGATTCAGTGCCAGCTAGATGAAAAAAATGTGCAGAGCTGGTCTCTCTATCGAGCTATATATGAGACCATGAACCATATACCATATATTGCACACACTTATTGGCACAGCTCCTTTGTGAGCCATGATTCATGGGTTCAGAAATCAAGAGTGAAAATGAAAGTGGCACCCTGCACAGTTACCCCTAGTAACCCATGCACAATTTTCACTTCCTGTTCCCCCAACCTGATGCTCTTCTGCTCTGAAGTTCTGCATTCCAGAGGAAAGAATGTTTCCTCCAGTAGTCGTTTGAAATATTTGATTTATGGTAGAAATAAATCATGTCATCAAAGTAAGAAATGAGTAACTGAACCATGGTCTGAAATCTGAATTAGAATTTAGGAGAAGCCTTGGAAAAAGCCACGAGCAAAATCTGAAAAATAACTTGGGGTCTTTGTACTAGAAGTTAGAAAACTAATAAATGATAATTGGAAGAGGGTATATGAGGCAGTGAAATTCTTCCAAAGACAGACGTTGGGCAAAAATGCTAGGATCTTGTCCATTTTTCGTGCTATCTTCTCACTTGCTAACTCTAGACTTAGAGGTTAAACTCAGGAAAAAAGTTCAGCAAGTTTTCCAAACATCTCTGAACTCAAAAAGAGGTTATTGACACATCAAGAACCTAGTTTTTATAGACTCTGTTCATGTTGTGAACCCATGACCACAATGACAGGGCTCTGTAATAAAAAACAAGTGAATGCAAAGTAAAGAAAAAAGCAGAAAAAAAAGAGAAAAAAAGTAAATAAATCATAGCTTTGAGGCTATTTTTTTATTTATCAAGACCAAGAATTCTTGATGTTTTACACTGTAATGAACAAAGATTTATGAGCATAATACATTACTGCCAGGATTAAATCAACTATAAATCAGTAATAAAATCAGAATTTAACTCTAAGTTATATAAAATGTGTTCTTTTGGCAGAATATGCTTATTAAATTTGTACAATATTTAATTAATGGACCACAGGCCATAATTTCCATTAAAAAGTTCTCGGTGTATGAAACTATGACCAATATGTTAATAATTAGAATATAAAGAACAAGAAAGAAGAGATAAAAATTGGAAAATATGTCACTCATCGTTTGATAAATTATGTAATTTATTTTTAATATCCAATTTGAGAAGTATAGGTGATCATTTTAAGGGCCTTTAAGTATTGACATTTGGATTGATTTTGCGTTTCTAAAACAAATTCCAAATTTTGTTTAATGAGTCCAGTGCAATGCATTTAGAGCATTTGAGAACATGAATTTGGAAAGAAAGATGTAGATTACAGTGTTTTAACTAGCAACACACACATAGACACACACACACACACACAATTTCAAATTTTTCCAATGGAAGGAGGGCACATATTTCACATTTGAAGGCTGAAATCTTAAACTCTGAAGTCCCAAAGGCAGGCAGTAAAATCAAGACATTAAATGAGAAAGAGAGGAGAAAAGGTGACAATATGGGGACTCCAGTACAAGGAACACCCGGTCTTGTCTACCTGGGGCCATCGCTACTTACTTGACCCATTCAAGACATGGAGACAGTGCTGTCACCCTCTTGTTTTTCTTTTCAGAAATCTGGATTTCTAAGTAAAATATCTTAACTTTATTTGTTGGTTGAATTTTACAAAAAACATCATGTGGACCAAAAAAAACACTGCATGGGCCAAGTTCAGCCAATAAGACAAAAGTGAGTGACTTCTAAATAACTGACTGTAGAGCTAAGAAATTTTAGGTTTGTATATAAAAATACTTGAAATCATAAAATTTTAGTATCTAATGTAAAATCCAAAGGGAAAAGTCAGAATCAAATAAATATTTCTAGTCTAAGCTTTTATTATAAAACACTACAATTAAGGGTTAGAATTTTCAAAATGTTTTCCATTATTATACACACCCTAGCCAAGTGTTCCATTCTTTATTGAAAAGGCCTTATTTACACATTATATTTTCTTTTTATATTGTATTCAGATTAATTCAAATTCATAATATTTAACACATGTATCTACTAACACATTCAGACTAACAAAATCCTAAAATTTGCTGTACTGTATCTACTTTATTTTTTAAAGGCAATAAAACATTATGAATAAGTTAAAATCCTTGAAATAATTCTCAAGTCCCAATTTTCTCTTTTGTATTTAGAAGCAATAGTTAAAATGCTATTAATAGTAATAAAGTTATAATTTATTTATCCCTTTTTACCATATATAATATGCAATATTATCTATCCAAACACAATATGTAATACTATCTGTCAGTGAAAACTCTTCTATATTTATATAGCAAGCCTTTTGGTTCACTCACTGGATTATTTTAAAATATATATGCATATATATTTCATTTGATTTTTAGTTCTTGTCTTTTTAACTGCATTTTTCAACTTTTTGAGGTAATTTTGTATATACAGAAAGCTGTAAAATTGTAAAGTTCATATGTTCATTTTTATCCACATCTCTATAATATGAACAAATTATGTTCATAGTTACATGTAAACATAGTTGTCAAAATAAACTATCAAAAAGGATAAAATGCTGAAACCTGAAAAGCAGACTTTTAAAATTTTCTTCATATTTTTATCTAAAGTTCATTTTTATTCTCTTCTGCCATCCAGGGTCGCACACTGCATTTAGTCACCATCTATAATTCCAAGATGATAATTTATGGCTACATCATTCAAAGGAGAGGAATGCTGTGTCCACACCTACCAGAAATGACAGAGGAACAAGCTCAAAAACACAAATGCTGTCTAAATCCTTTTTTTTTTTTTATAAAGGACTTAAGTCCTCACCAAGGAGAGGCCTCAATGCTATGGTTAATGTTCTCACACAAGCCATTAAAATTTCAACGCCTGACTTTTGTATGGTACCCATTCAAACCACGGCAATTTACCACAGTTATAAACACTAACAACATTATGTTAATCATTAATACAATGTTTAGTAGAAAATATAGACAAATTTTATTAAACTTTTTAATCATAGCATGCAGGAGAGAAAGAAAAATGTTGTATTGCTGTTAATTTTGAAAAACTTCTATGAATGGGAATATTATTAAAGGATAAGTTGAGTAGAAATGAATAAAAATTCCATTTCACATCAAATTTCAAAATTAGCATTATTAATAAAGGCCTTAGTTCATCAAGATTGATTGTAGAAGCTTTAAAAATGTCAAGTTTTTAAAAATTACCACATTATCTTCTTTAGATAATTCACCATAAATAACTTTTATACTTTGTAAAATCTGCTAAAGTTTCTTTTTCTGTAAAAATCAGTCCAAAAGGTTGAATGATAGCAAAAACCTTTTTATAAGGTTTCTGAAAACAATAGCAACATTCAAATTTGTCTCCTGTGTTTCCTCTGATATTTTAAGAACATCTTTTATAATTTCTCTTGGAATGCATCAAACTTTGCATCTTCTTCTACCTAGATACCCATTTCTTTACATTTTATTTTCATGTGACTAATGGCACCTCATAATTTTTTTTGCATGATCACTCATCAAATAAAAGATTTAAAATTTCTCTTTTAATATTCAAGGCTAACTAAAGGTCAGTTTCTTTGTCTTTACAACCAATGTGCTGCAGCTTCCAGATATTTAAATATGGAGCAATAGACCTCCACAGGATTGGATATACTTCTAGCATTGGAGGGAATTTAAACATTACTGAAGCATTAGAAACTTAACCTGGAAATTAATGAAAGTAATGAGAATTCTGTGTAATTTTATTTTCAAAATACAATGCTATACAAATATTTTTATAAATAAAATAAATCTTTCTCTTTTAATACATAATAGGAGGGAAAAACTCCACAATTTGTTTGTTTCAATTTTCTGAAAAATTAATTAAATAATGTTATGGTCTGGATTTAACCTAGAGACCATAATTTGCCAATTCCTAGAGTTTAGACAAAAGGGAGGAAGAATATTTTAATCATTGTCATTGTTTGGAATATTCAATTTTTTAAGAATGTAGGCTTAGTTTATTATTATTTTAAAATTATCTGCGGAGCATGCAAAATCCCATATTGCTCACAAAAATCAGCACTTTTGACTGCCATTTGGATATAAATAGAATAAGGAGACAATGAAAAGTTACTCATAAAATGCTTAGTGCTTACAGCATGGTTTTCCCTACCCTTTCTGTCTCTTGGCTAGTGATTTGTTTTATCTTCATTATCAGAGTATACATAAAACTACAAATAAAAGAAATAAAACATTTACAGCATTTTGTAAAGGTCAACAAAACCATAGCTTAAAAAATAATGTGTTGATGTCTTTCTTTCTTTCTTTCTTTCTTTCTTTCTTTCTTTCTTTCTTTCTTCCTTTCTTTCTTTTCTTTCTTTCTTTCTTCCTTTCTTTCTTTTCTTTCTTTCTTTCTTTCTTTCTTTCTTTCTTTCTTTCTTTCTCCCTTTTCTTTCTCTTCTTTTCTTTCTCTTTTCTTCCTTTCTTCCTGCCTTCTTTCCACACTTCCTTCTTTCATTTCTTTGTTTCTTTCTTTCTCTTCTCAGTTAATATTCTCTCTACCTAAGTTGAAGAAAAACCTACTCTTGTGTTAGAGTTCAATAAACTCAAAATTGGGCACTTGTGACACCTCAGAATAATCCACTATTACTATACAGAATGGAAAGAAGTAGAATATTCAATAGCTATGAATAACCTGTCTTTAGTAAACAACAGCTTTATTTCTATTTCTTCATTATAGACCAGTAAGTGCTAAATCTCTTAATTTTCTGCCTATTATTTGCTAGCAGTGACATGATTACAAAACGTCCACTTGAGTCCATAGGAAAAAATTGCTTAGCATTTATATACTATCCACAATTTGGAAACCCTCAATAAAGAGAAGAAATTGAATAATTTTAGGTTGTTTTAACTCTAGGAGTCTATGATGTTTCCATATAAAATAATAAGCTCATGTTCTAACAGAAAGAAACAAAATTACTAAAAAAATTAAAAGCAGAAAAATACAACAAAATCTGAAAGTCAGCATAAATCTAGGAAGCTAGTTAACCTAAAAAATAAAGTCTAAAAAATAAAGTTGATAAATAATGTATATTCCTGTAGAACAAAGATCTATTTTGTATAATTTCATCCTAACAAGAAAAGGTTTAGGAGAAGACATTTAGGTGAACAGAACAGGGAATCTTTTTTGCCTGGTGTCCCTCTTCACAGAAGATATTTCCTAATAATCTATTGTTAAGAAATTTTTGTTTTGATTCAGGGCATTAGACTTTAATAGCGTACAACATTGTGTGACTATGTTCAAAATACTCCTTGAGAGACAGATTCCAACAAGAAACTCGGGGTTTTTTATGGTAGCAAAAAGAACTAATTAAATTACTAGGTACTTCATGGGAAAAGAAAATGATCATTAACTATTCACAGTATGGAGGAACACATGAATAAACCCACTGTTCTTCAAATTACTTATATATTAAGCAAAACCAGAGTCAACTTTTTAGAAACCTCAAAAATACCTCAGAATTTTCCATGAGTCTGTTGCAGATTTAAAATACATGAATCGAGTCCATCTACAACATATTTAATTCAAAAGTTTAGACTTTTTTTGAAAATATAATCAAGATTAAGAATTTAACATGAATCCCTGAACTTTTCCTATTAAGTGAGGATTACCTAGACAAAGGGAATAAACTGAGGTTTGCAATGTAAATCTGCCTACCTCCTGTTTCTGGAAATGAAAAGTTGGCTGGCAGAGACTATTTGCTTAGGCATTATCTCTTGCTACACTTGGGCTCCCATGGCAGCTTTTAGCAACTGTAGATTTTATAACCTCCAAGTCTAAGACATTTACTACTTGGTCCTCTACAGAAAAAGTTTGCTGACCCTGGTCTAAACTGACAAATACAGTTCAAGAAAAGAATAAATAGTCAGTGATATCAAAAATCAAAGTGAAATATATTACTCTACAATTTATAATTTTAAGCTATAAATATCAGACATTCCTGATACATGTATTAACTATCAAACTGATACCTAAATCCTAGTGATGAAAGGAATCTGGACTCTTCATCCAGATACACATTTGGTTCCCTTTTCATATTCTTAGATTCCATCTACTCTCCACTTTTCTAAGAATCAGCTTAGCCAAAAACAAATCAGTGTTTCAGACTCAACTCTCCATTCTAAAGTTTTATCTTCTGTATAATTAGTTATGACAGAGTTTCAAGGTTTTCCAATCCTTATAGCATTGGAAATTTCCTAAATCTGAAATTCCCTTTCTAGGGTGAATCATAATAATAATATGCCTTGAATAATTTGTTTGCTGCAATATAGCAATGTGGTAGCTAGAGTCTAAATTGTTCCAATGAGTTGAGAAAATACAACCCAAGTCTGAGAGTACCCAAAGGGATAGATAGGGTAGCTGCAGTTATCTTCAAAATGATTAAGTGATATAATTTTGGTTTTGTAAGGTAAAAAAATACGACTAATAAGTGAAGTCTATTGCATAAAGTCCTACTTAATATTTACAAGCATCCACATGGGTACTAAGAGGGACTAATCTTGTCAAAGCTGGTGGACATTGAGAAACCTTACTCATATGAGAATTTTTATTATGTAGACTTCTTCTGGGTCCCACCAAGAAGGCATTTCCCCATGGTGGGGATTTCAAACGACGTTTGTTTCTGTCGATGTGTGGGACTGGATTTGGCAGAAGAATTAAAGTGACCAGGTGAAGAGGCAGAACTCTTTGGCTCATTTTAGAATCTGTGATTGTGAAATGATAACAAATAACTGGAAAGTAGAGATCAACAAAAGTAACGCCAAACCAATCAGCTCCTCATTCAGTCCATAAATTTATTGAGTCTAATAAATCAAAAACAACAGCTAGTAGATAACATGGGAGAATATGACCTACTTTATTGGGGCATGGATAGATGCCATATTAACTTTTATCTGGTACTGGAATACAGTGTTAGCTAAAATTATCTACTGAAATTACAACAGAAGAACTGGAAATAGGTAGAGTAAGTCCCATTTCCTCAAGAAGCTGTAGTCTTTATTTCCCTGCATTCATCAAATGCCTGTCAGTTTGTAACAGTGAATAAAAATATGCTGAGTTTCAACTGTGCTCACATGTTTTAACCCTAATTTTGACTATGTTCACTCTGTCTCATCTTCTTTCTAATATTTAGTTTTAAAAGAACTTTTTGATAAAATACCTGGGAAGCCTGACAGATCATGTTTACATTTCAAATTTTCACAGAAATTTTATTTTTGCTATTATTTCGTTACTTTAATGTCTAATGAAGTTGACTGATACATAACAATGTTCTTGCTATTATATAAGTGGCATTGTTCATTGAATTTTTAGAGTTCTTACAGAAGAAGGGAAAGCATTTGTAATTCCCCAGCCACATACTGAACATAATTACTTTTAACATATGCATTTTAATATTTCAGATATGCATATCTTTTCCGTGTCACTTTTAACTGATAATTTACATTGTAAGAAGTTCAGTAATATCTTCTAATGTCAATTTGTATTTTATATGATCATTTAATAACTATATAGCAACCGGTGAAACTAAATCCCTTGTCACTTATTTATACTTTTAATTTTTCTGTATAAACAATGCTATGAAGAATACCAATTTTTATTGTTTTTATGGTAAATATCTATAAATATGGTTGCTACATGAATTCATTATCTAGATTCTTATTAATTTTCCAGATTAGATTATCAGATCATCTTCTGGTAAGGTTGTACCAGTCCTCATTGCTAACACTCCACATGAAATGGAAATGGAAGATGATTGAGACTTCACAGAAGGAGACAGCCAATGATTATACCTGCTTGGCATTAAAGTAACACACATAAATCAGTAACTTTTCTTTGACTTCAAATGGCTAAGCTCTACATTCATCCAGGGCAAATCTGAATGCAATAAAAGTGTCAGGGACCCTTCCATGGCACCAGTTATCAGGGACCCCTACAGTGAGCCCCCAATTTGTGGCCTAGAGTTACAGTACACTGTGGGAAAGAAAAATAGCAAGAGATAAACATTGCAAGGAAATAGGGTTCTGGGACGATCACTGTTCTCTAGGAACAAAGACTAAGAAGCACCAGCGAGCCACATTTTAGTAGCCTGTTCAGGAGAGGCATCATAGAAGTAGCTGGATGGGAAACTTTCATATCATAACGGAAACGAGTTAAGATCCATCCCCACATCTGGGTATTAGTTTGCCCTGTTTTGTCTTTCAACAGAAATCCTGCTCTGTGAGCTCCGCAGCTTCATTGACTGAGAGGAAGCAGGACTTCTGCATTCTAAAACCAGGCCACAAGGCAGAGCAAGGAGGGCCTTGGGCAGTTTCTGTGTCGGTTTATAATTAGTGGTCACCAACATGCAAGGATAGTCAGAAAAAGTAAAGTGCTGTTTGAAACTGAGGAGTGTAGGAAGGGTAGGGCGAAGGAGAAGCAGTCATCACTCAGTCTTTTATCTTGTTTTGACCTGTCCTTCAATATCATTTTCTTACATTAAAATATAAAAATTACTAGCCCAATAATCTACCATTATATCCAATATATGAAGTATTTTCCTAGAAATATGTAAGGAATCACTTTTATTGTTTTACAATTGTTGTTCACATTTTAACATTCTCTGTTCTAAGCCAAACACATTTGTGACAAGAAATGTGACCAAAAAAAAATCCCTTCTCTTGTCTCCTCCTCTTCCCTCCTCTCCTCTTTCCTCCCCCCTTCCCTCTTCTCTGCTCCGTCAGCCCTGCTCCCTTCTCTCCCTCCTCTCTCTTTCCTCTCCTTCTCTCCTTTCTGAGACAGAGTCTCACTAAATTGACCAAGCTGGACTTAAAACTGTGATTCTCCTTTCTATGCTTTCAGGGTAACTGGATTACAGGCTTATGCCACGACACAGGCCAAACTTAAACTTTTAAGGACATAAAACCAAAATTCTTTGTACATTTAATATACACACAAAAATTAAATTTCTTAAAAATTTTTCTGCTTGAGAAAATTCTAATTAAAAATAATTTTAGACCTAAAATACTAATTCAAAGTTTTGTTAATTGTATGACCCCTACAGTGTCTAAAAATTTATAGTTAGCAAAGCTCATTCAGCATCTGCATAAAGTGAGAATATATTGGTGATTATGATTAACAGAGGAACCAAACAATTCACCATAACAACCTTTCAAACAGAACTGGTTTTGTCATATTTATTCACTCAATTTTTGCTATACTAGCAAATTTTGTTGCATTCTTTTACTGACAGATCTTGTGGGTGTCACTGATCACATTTGTTGAGCAAAATACTCATGATCATTACAACTTAAGGAAGAGAGAAAGCAGGTAGTTCTACTTAATACACAGTAAAAACTAGGGCTCTGAAAATTGAGTGACTTGGTTAAGATCCTACTTTTAGAAAATAGGAGACATACAGATAGGATCCAAAATATAGACTCCAAATCAGGTACTCGAGGTTAGTCTTTGTATACTGACACAATCCATTATTTTTCATGCCATTACTAGCTGAATTTAAAATACGGAATGGATGTGAGATGCGGCACCTAGGGGCTAATCTGTGAAGCGTCACAGGCGCATCTTATCGTCATAACAGTACATATAAAACTTTCTTAAACTTAGTAACATTTCAGTAAATTATTTAACCTGTGAGTGGCAGTTGTGCCCTGACCTGCAGGGATTGTTAACATTTAACTAATAATTCTTGTTCTTTTTAAAACTAGGCACTGCTGTCCAAGGACTCATCAGCCTAAGGAATGGATGCTTTCTAAATAAATCCACAACACTGGTGTCCAGTGTGTGCTCTCCTTAGAGTGATTTCATCTGGGTTTTACTCTTAGATTTATGGTATATATATATATATATAATTTCCTATCATGGATTCTACTTGCCTTATAGGTTAGCATGCTTTCTTAGTATGAATGTCTTAGTGGTAAATAGTTACTATTAAAGAATTGCATGACTCCTTTTAACAGTGTGAATCCCTACATGGATTCTTGAAGTGAGATGGTTCATCAGTGTTTGCTCTATCACATTAGAAAATTTATCCGTTTATCTTTTAAAATTTTATATTATCTACAAGCCCAAAGCCATGATGAATTGCAGTCAAAATTCTGGAAATGATTATGAGAGAAATAAGAAATAATTTATTTAGAGTTCACCACTAGACATATAAAAGTAGCAATTCTAGTGAATCAGGAAAATTTAATACATGGTGTACCTGATCCTTCTGTAAGGAAACTGATCTAGGCTTTTAAGATACAAGAACAATGGAAAATACAACATATGCAATTTTTGCAGAATATCATAAAAGATACTGATTAATGAGTCTACATCAATCTTTAAAAAGTTGTCATGGCAAAAAAAAAATAGCGATCCCTTAACTATGAAACATATATTCCAACATCACAGGTGGACATGTAAAATTAGGGATAATACCAGGCTCAATATACTGTTTTTCCCTATGTGGGAACATCTATAATAACATTTATTTTAATTTATAAATAAGGTATAGTAAATGACTAACAACATTAACTTATAAATGTTAGCATACACTTTTATTCTTTCCCTAAATCTAAAACTTTCAGCATTTCCCTTACTGCTTTTATGGATTCTCCTTGGATATAGTAGATCTGATAACCAAGAGGGCTACTAAGTATCTAATAGGAGGATGGTATTTACAGTATGGCTATGTTGCACAATACAGTGGACTAAGATGTTCTACAGAATAGTGCACAGCTTAAAATGTATGACTTTTTTATTTCTGTCATTTTCATTTCATTATTTTCTTTGATAGTTAACTGTAGGTACTTGAAATTAGAGAAAGCAAAACTGAATAAAGGAGGGCAGTGCCCAGGAATATACTATCACATTGATAAGATGACAGTAATCAATGAGAAAGAACGTGATAGCTAAATTCTACTCAGAACACTCACAGAGGGTTGCAGTCAGTGCTTATCTGTTGGTGAGTAATTACCAAAGTCAGTGGAGTTACTGGGTAGTTATTTAAATACAGGCTAAAGGACTGTTTTAATAGTGTAAGATAAGAAGTTTCTTTGACTGATGACAGGACTTTTATTTTTCCTAGGGTTAAATTTCTTTATGTTAATCTCTCATTCTATTGTTTTATCTAATGATTAATAAGCAGTTTTAGCTGCAGTAAGTGTTACAAAACAGTTCTGTAACAGCTCTGAAGTTCTGCAGACATGGGTTCAGACACTGACTTCTTCACCTGCCAAGCTTGCTCAGGATACTTCATCTCCTTCAACCTCAATTTTATAGTTTTTTGAGACAGAAATAAATGACAATACTTATTTTATACAGCTCTTGCAAAAGTTAAAATTATGGTATGCTTACAGTACTTAGCAGAGTCTGACATGTGGGGAATATTCAATAAATGATAGTCATTATCATAGCAATAAAAAGATAAAATTCTCCTAAAAGACATCTTCAAAGATGACAATATAAATAATAAATATCACAACATAAAAACACTCTAATCCTACTGTAATCAAATATACATGATGACATTGGTATTAGGCTAGACAAAGGTATTATTTAAGAAATAAATATAAAATCATGTAATAGAATAAATACTGAATATGAACTTTTCATAAATGTTTTAATAAACAAGGAAAAAAATTCTGAATTTAGGTTAAACTCTCAGAAGGCATAAGTGGCCCTTACTTTTCAGGAACAAAAGAACAAAGAAGCAGTGACAACTTAAATTTTAAACTATTAACAATATTTAAAAATATTTTAATGTTTTGTTGGAAAATAAAAAGAAATATTGTACTTGACTATATTTGAATGTAGTTCTATTAGTTACCAAAACTGAGAAAATTTTAATTGCCATAACTCAAACCACACTAGATAAAATCTCATAAACATCATGCCATTCCTTTGTAGAATAAGAAAAATATGTTAAGATATGAAAATTCTATAACATAAAATTTGGGAAATTTTCTAATAGTCATACAAGTTAATCATGTATTACTTCTTAAATCAATGTATAATTCTAAGTCTTAGAAGCAAATAATTCTATTTAATGTTGTGTGCATAATTTGAATAATAAAACTATTTTAAAGGACTGTTTGACATTCACAGATTATGGTAATGCCTGACAAACTCAGCTTTGTATTAAATTTATGTGCTATATCTAGTTTCAGTGGAAATAGTCTTGGTTGCTATAACAAAGTATAATACTATGGATGAATGGCGAAGAACAGAAACATATTTCACACAGATCATGTGTTTAAGATCAGGGAGCCAACATATTTGCAGACAACCAACTTTCACTGTATCCCTCACAAGTTGGAAAAGAGAGATTTATCTCTTCCTCTTATCAGGACACTCTTCTTCTTATTAGGAGTCTCTCCAAAGAGAGATTCCACCACATTACCTCATTTTCTCCAAGAGGCTCTATTGTCGAGGACCAGCTCACTGGGGGTTAAAGTTTCAACATACAAATTTGTAGGGACGAGAGATAGGGGCACACCTGTGAAATACATACAGATAGTGAAAATTGTTTAATGGGGAATAATTTTAATTTTCAATAAGTAGTACAGAAAAGGTCAGATAATAGAATAAATACTGAATTCATAGTCTTTTTAAATTTAAAATTACATCTAAGGTGTAGAAAACTCAATTATTCTATTTGCAGCTTGTTTTTATCTTATGAACAAGAGATAATCACTATTTTATATGTTTGTTATGAAGACTAAATGGAATGAGATTGAAGCCCTTTGAATATAAATACCATATGAATCATTAATAATTTGGGTCATATATTCTGTTTGTAATTCAAAAGTAAATACTTTTTTCTAAAAAACATACAAAGACAAGATGATTCATCTTAACAGAGAAATAATAATGAGCAGGCTATCTAAGATTTTTCCACAGCAACATACAATGCCAAAAGACATTGTAGATATGGTTAAATTCCAAATGAAAGAAATTGTGACTCAAGATGGTGATTTGTCATAAAGGCTATTATAATCTCAAAAGCTAAGTAACCTGAAGAATCTGTTAATTAATAAAATGTCTTTTCTAAAAATTGTATTAAAAATAAAGTGCCAAAAGAAATAAATGGGATAGAAAAGTCAGATACAATAATGGAACAAATTTTTGAACAATTTAAATATCCAAGTAAGCAATTATGGAAATTGCAACTACAAAGCAAATGCAAATATTAAATATTTTAACCATGTAAACTGTCACTATGATTAAAACATCAAGGTATGGAGGACATGAATGTGTTTCAGTCATTTTAGGTTTTATATAATGAATTAATCTGTTGGGTGAAAAGTTTAAATATGGTGTCTAAAATCATAACAATTCAAATTTAATATTTTTCACTGATTATTTCTTCTTTCACTAATACTTTTTATGAAACACTAATTTTAGTGAGGAAATATAACAGATTCAATGTTGTCTTGACATTTATTTACACTGAATATTTTTCTGTAAAATTAATTAATACAGTATCCACTGTAGATTTAATGTAAAAAATCCAAAGTAGAAAATGTAGATTTTAATAATGTCTGTTATACACAGGGTGATACGTAGCATGAAGTGCAATTAACGTTTTTATTAAGATAGTGAAAATCTGATAGTTTCAGTTTCTAATTTGATGAATTGCTTGTATTTTTTATAATCAGAAGATATCAAAATTTTAAAAAGTTATTTTTCTGAGGTTTTGAGATTTGACATCACTAACCAAAAATGGAAATATTATTTCTTAACACTTTTGGAAAATAATTTCGGAGACAGTTTTAATGAAGTTATGTCATTACGAAGATAACTCCAAGACAGGTTCATGCTGAAAAAGTGTTACTCATTCTAAATCCAATTTAGTGGGCAAAAACAGTATTATGAGTTATTAAATGTTCATTGGGTAACTTGCCTTTAAATAATCATTACCGATCAGTAATAATTATCATTTCAGCTATACCCTTCAACTCTGAAAACACAAATAATATTTTATTGATTGTTAGACTTCAACTTTTGCCTTATGATTTGGCCATAAATATTAATATTTATATACCATTTAAATTAATAAATATGCTAAAATAATGTTATGGCAAGAGACATAGGGGAAATGTTCCTATTTAAAAGTATATATTATACTTTGGAATGGTAGAAGTGTGCATTTATTTACTAACAGTTGATACTGACATATTTATCATCATATTTTGGCAAAAACATATCTTTTAATCTATAATATACTCTAATTTATCTCATGCCAATATAACTGCAGTATTTCTTCTAAAGTCAGTAAGTTATCTCTCCACCTACACCTTTCTAGTAAATGGCATAATATGATAAGGCTTTCTAGTAAATAGCATAATATATAACACTCTGAGGCTTTTAGTATTATATAGTTCAATCAACTTCAGAATCTTAAAGATTTAATGTTTAATGCTAATCATTTAATCTTTGATTGCATAGTGATCTTTGCTCATAATTATTCATACTATTCTCCTCCAGTTAGAGATTGTTTAGTTTCATTATTTGTGAAGCATACTAGTGAGAAATAACATAGAAAGAAAAATTGTGAGCTGGGAATTTAGCTCAGTGGCTTAAACACCAGCCTGGCAAGTGTGAAATTGAGAGCGTGATCCCTGGTACCTCAAAAAAAAGAGGAAAGAAAAAAAGGAAGGAAGGAAGGAAGGAAGGAAGGAAGGAAGGAAGGCAGGAAGGAGAAAGAAAGAAAGAAAGAAAGAAAGAAAGAAAGAAAGAAAGAAAGAAAGAAAGAAAGATTTGAAAACCCATTTTCCTTGACTTAGGTGAAATAATTTGCATTTTCTAAGTATCAGTTAACACCTCTGTAAATTAGACAAAATTAGACTAATAGTAATTTCTACTCTCTTTCAAGGATCACATACAGTAGAGGAGATTGCTTTTATTAGTGTTATTCCTCAAGTAGTTAAAATCCCTAATTAAAACACATGAAGACTAAACTACTATAAATTGCTGGATCTCACTCTCGCCCTCTTGCTCCCTTGCTCTGGGTCTGTCTACTAAAATGCTGTCACATGAAATTTTTTATCACTTTTTTCCATTCCTCTTCTCCTGTCTCAGAGTACTTACATAGAATTTTTTCAAGAATAAGATAAGTAAGAGATAGACACCAATGGGATTTTAGCACAAATCTGATGGGTAGCACATTGCTAAATATGGTTAGGCAATGACATTAAAGAAAATAGGATATGAAATCTATATATTATTGATAATTTACTACATGAATTTGTAATCCTTCCATGTCTTAGTCCTGGAGAGGAAAAAAGTATAGGAACTTGAAAAAATAAGAGAAACTTTTGAAGCAGAACAATTACTCTATGCACATGAACAGAAGAAAGTTTGAATCATTCCCTACCCCACCGAGAGGTGCGGTCCAGGAAAGAGCAGAGTGAGCATTTTGGTTTCCCTCATTGCTCCTGCTTATTGTAAAGTAATGGAAGGAGTTAACTTTTTTTAAAATAAGTAATTAGAAGGTCAAAATCTTGTGCATTTATTTTCTGATATGTCTTTCTGTGTGTGTTTGTATATGTATGTCTTTGTAGTTAGTAGCTAGATTATTTATGTATTTCTAAGAATAAAATAAAATGTATTAGAGCAGATGTCTGATTGTACAATATCTTTTGTTGAACAGGAGAGCAAAGCACAGAAGAAATCTATTATACCCCAATTATAAAGTTATGACATTACTTGAAATTTCCACTTTTAATTCTTGTTGATTAAACTTTTAATTAAGTGTTCAAAATGTGGTATTCCAAATATGTAAGGTCTCCTAGGGTCATTACATCCTTGCAGGCTACCTTAATAGTAAAAAAAAAAAAAAAGTAAGTCTTTCTCTCTTAGAAGACACTGCCCATGCTGAAGGGTGAGGGATACTGAAGAAGAATGAAGAGAAAATATCTCATCACACTCCCTCCCACTCTGTGCTTTCCTACATGCATGCTCTCCATCTTCCACTGTGGCATTTTCCAGATAGCTTTGGGATTTTTGTTTTTGTTTTTGTTGTGTTTGGTTTTTTGAGTCAGGATCTTACTATGTATTCTGGCTGGCCTTTAACTCACAATGCAACTCAGACTGTCTTCGAACTCACACCCAAACTCCAGTCTCAGCTTTCCAAGTGCTGGGATTACAGCCATGTATCGCCATGCCTGGCAATATCATATTTAATATGTGTTGAAAATGGGCTAGTAAATGAAGGTAGTTAAATCTCTTTAAGGTCAAGTATATCTGAAACAAAGGGAAGAAGAATGCTAAGATGAGATAGATTGCATGCTCAGAGATTAAAAGACTCAAAATATGGAGAAGAAAACAAGATGGCCCATCAGTGAGTGACAAAATACAGAACCTCCTGGGAGAAACAACTCATGCACCAGAATAAAAAACCCTGGAAAGACCCAGACAGAGGGAGATGGATCCTCTTGACACAGGAAGAAATTAAAATGTAAAAAGGCTCATGAAATATGTCGGGACTACAACTGAAATAGCTAAAAATTATGGGACACAGCGTTTTCATTCGGCGATCTGCCAAGTTTGCAAAGGCCTGAATCCCGCGGTGGCCGGCAGAGCACCCAAACTCGTTCCTGCCACCACTCACGGGAAGCATGGTAGCACAGAAGTCGGGGGTTGGTAAGCCCAACCTAGAGTGGAGCCGGCAAAGGGACCTTCATTGGTTCACAGTCAGTGCTGGGATTGGGACCCACCCCATGGAAAGGGTGTGATCAAATGGGCAACATGTTGGAATCAGGCAGGAGGAGCCTGAACTGGGAGCAACAGTGACTTCAGTTGGTTCCTACCCCCCCAGAGCAGATTCGTGGGATTTTCTTGGACTGGGCTGCACCCCTGGCCAGGACCCAATGAGCTGTCCCAAATCAATTCCCTGCACCTCACAAGCATTAACTGGGGGAAGGCCTCTGCAGTTTGGTTGGCCTGGTGGGAGGGGCAGGCATAGGCAGCTGCTGCTTGTACCTCAGTGATAAGAGCAGTCAGGAGAGGGCAGAGGTCCATCCCAGCATGCTTTAGAGGAAACGTGGCCAACAGGGAAGGGGGCTGGGACCTGCACTGTAACCTGTGTGGAGGAAGCCAGGACCATGACAGGAGACAGAGGCGGGAGGAGGCCCCCAGCCCAGAACCCTGAGAGCCCTGATCCAGGAGAGGGAAAAGCAAGGGAGACTGAGGGAAGCAAACACGCAACAGCAAACATGGCTTCAATGGACATTAAGAGATATCTTTGGGACCTTGTAGATGAGCTCAAAACTGAAATATTAAATCAGGTAAAGCAAGATATGAGTAGAGTAATAAAAGAAATGCTCTCAGGAAGCATCTCTCAGGAAGATACAGGTGGAAAAAGGGAGGAACACAAACAAAGGAGAGAAACATTAGATAAAGAATATAAAGAAAATATAGAATACATGAAGCAGATCCAAAGAGACTACCAGGAAATTAAAAACTCCATTGAAAGCTGGCAAAACGCATTAAAAGAAACTAAGGATAGACTATCAAAACTTGAAGACAAGTTTGCAATGTGTGATTATGAAAGGGAAGATCTCTTAAAAATAACAAGGAAACGGGCAGTAACAATACAAAGGCTAGAAGATGACAAGATAATCTACAATTTAAGAATAAGAAATGTGGACAAAGAAGCAGGAATACATACAGGTGAATTGCAAATGCTATTCATAGAAATAATTAAGGAAAACTTCCCAAGCATGGGAAAAGAAAATGATATTCAGTTATGTGAGGCATACAGAACCCCAGCCACCTACAAGCAAAACAGATCTACACCCAGACATATAATAATCAAGATACCAGAAATTCAATATAAAAACAGAATATTAAAAGTCATCAGAGAAAAGAAACATTACCTATAAAGGTAAGCCCATCAGGATCATGGCTGACTTCTCGACACAGACCATTAGATCAAGAAGACTTGGAGCGAAATATTCCAAGCCCTGAAGGAAAATAACCTCCAGCCCAGATTGATGTACCCTGAAAAACTGTCACTAGAAATTAATGAAGAAGCAAGATGTTTCCATGACAAAGAGGAACTGGGGAAGTTTGTGACCACCAATCCAACCATACAGAAAACACTGAAGGACATTCTAAAGAGAGAGAAAACAAATACCAGGATTTTAGGAACAGTGGCAGAAAGGCCTCAATGAGTGGGGCAGGCAGTAGAATGAAGGAGAAAAGTAGACAAACAGGCAGAAAAATAACATAGCAGAAATGAGGCAGAGAAGGATGGCTAGAATCTCTAACATAGATGGCCTTGATACACTATATTATTAATAGTGCACCAGAATTTAAAACCCACATTACTCACACTACTCTGCTTAGATGTATTATATGCTGTTCCAGTCATTTTACCTGTGCTAGACTTGAGGGTACAAACAGTAATCCCAAAAATAACAGGATATAGTACGGTAATCATCCTTAATTTCCTATTAAGTTAATCTAAAACTCTGTAAAACTTACACTGTTTTACCATGACTGATCATAATCAAATCTGGTTTTTATAGATTGATGTTTTGTATTGATAGATTTTATTCAAAGCTGTTATGATTGATAGTATCAAGTCTGAGAGTATAGGCAACTGCACTTAAGATGATAAGTTTCACTAGAATATCCACTATGGTTTGATTATTACCTGCCTTTGAAGTTTTATACTGTCTACAATGTTTTATTTTTACTAATATTGTTATGTACTGCTATATTCAATTATACTTCTATATTCATTTATGCCTGATGATATAGGCAATTCTATTGAAGACAATAAGAAGCAACACAGTAATCATTGTAGATCACCTTGTATTGTGGTTTTATACAACTTTTTGGTTTCATGTTTTTATAGGAATTTGTTTTGTTTTGCCTTACTAAGTTTTGTTTTTCCCTCTAACACAGAAAGAATAGAAATACATGTAGAGACTCATATATGTGTAGCTGTTTACACCCTCACTGTTTGACTATCTACTTTGTATGCTTTAATTTTGTAACTTGAACAACTATTTCTAAGAGGACAATATGTAATTTATCAACTAGTGATTTCTTATTGTTTATCTTTTTTCTGAAATTCTGTATTATCTCTACCCTTTACATGCTTTTTTTTCTCTTTAAATAAAATTTTTTAAAAAAAGACTCAGAATACTCAATGAGTCCTTCCACTTCATCTGGAAAGTGACTTGGGAGCTATCCAAGGTACTAACCAGCCCTAGTTTACCTGATCTGATCACTTTGTTGTAGAGAAAAGGGAAAAAGACGATACAAAAAAGGGAGAAAAGTTACTCCTGTAAATTCAAATCATGCATTTGAATATTATAAATTATGCATGCCATAAATGTTTTTTTATTTAAGTTTCATTTTCTTAATTCAGAAGTAGACATAATGCACCACTTATCTCTTAAGATCATAAGATGTCAGGATAAAAAAATGAATCAATTCATATAAAGCAGTTAACAAAGTACCTGGCAGAGGATATATTTTTATGAAACTCTATTCATTGTTATTCATTTATTCAAAATATATTACAACCACCATCAGCATATCCATTCCTAGAACAACTGCATGTAATATTTTGTCAAGGCAGCCTCAGATTTAAATGGTTTCCCCTATCAGAATTCTACTTGGAGTAAGAATAGAAATCATGCTGCTTTTTTGCATAGCAATTGTTTCAAAGTCATTTCTTTTAACATGCAGAAAAATTAGAATTAAAGAGTAAACTCTATCACAAAGGTCATTGGAAAGAGAAAACACTACAAAAATGCCAGTTTATGCAAAAATGTAGAACACTTTACCAACAAAATTATTTGCATTTTCATTTTAAAAGTATAAAATATTGTAAGTTCCTAGAACATTTATTACAATAATGTGTTTTATGAGTGAGGCTAATTTTCAGACTGTCTGACCCTTCAAGTTCATCATATTTGCAGGTACTACCCCTAGACCACACATGCAGCACTACATAATACCCCTCACACCCCTTGATGTTTATAGTCTCTAGATTAACCTACTATAAACCTGTGTGGAGTTAATAATCCAAATTTATCACTGAATTCTCTTGTACTGTGATCACAATAGTCATTTTCCAGTAGATGATGCAACTTTGCATTCTTACCTGATATCTCCCATGGTTCATCAGCTTTGAAATCAATTTAGCTTTATGTCTACATTTTTTATTATGTTCCCACTATTCTCTTAAGAATCAGTGTAGATAAACATGTTATTTTCTTCATCAGAAAACACTACAGCTTTGTAGCCTCAAAGAAACTTCATTACCTGACTCTCATTCAACATGTAATCAAGGAAACTTTGGGGGGAAATGTGTCTGAAAGAAGCACAGGGGGAAAAAAAGCCAAAACACAGGGCACAGACATATTTATTTATAATCATTTCAACCCCACTAGATCTCAAAGCAACAAAGAAAATTTGATAGGAATGAAATTCTTAAAATCCATTTTTATATATTTCCTAAAAGTCATCTGAATTTCATGTAATTACATCAATATCACTTTATTTAAAATACTACATTTTAAGAACAAAGGTTTTATAGTAGAAATTAAGTGTATTTACTTATAATAAAAATTTTTATTCTATAAAACAAGATGCCAAATAAAATCATTAAAATACAACTTTTATAAAAAATAAATACTTTAAAATATAATAATGCTGTATAATTATAGTATTTAACAGGATGGTATAATAGGTTTATCACTTTATATTTTTATGGTTGTATGGTGTTATATATGCTACATACATATTTAATTTTTCTTTACTTGTCATGTTATTCTTCATCCTTAGTAGCTCAAAAAGAAAGTAACTCATGTATACTAACCAGATATGAATATTACAATGACAAATGTATATACAGTCACAAATGCAGGTTGATTGATTCTGATGACTTGTAGATAGCATTCCTTGTACTTATTTACCATACTGACATATTGTATTTACTTATAGATTTAGAACCAAGGGACTAAAAACCCTCCCTCTATAAGACACAATTGCATACTTTGTTGATTGAAATTTTAACAGCATGGAAAATGCAGGGTAAGGTTTTTCATTGGACTGATTATAGGGGTCAGTGGAAGGGAGGTGTGGATGCTATAATTTTTTAAGAAAGATGTTAAGAATAATTTAAGACATTTTAATTCAACTTAAGACTTAACCATACTTCAAAGACTAGTTAGTTCTCACAGATCACATTCATGTTATATGAATTGCCTCTGCATTTTCATGTCCATTTCAAAGAAAACAACATGAGAATGAATGTACCATTTCTGAGATATCTTTGTAATTCCGTCCTCATTAACCCCAAGGTGATTTTAGCAACTATAACTGCTTGAGATCTCACATAAGGTCAGATAACTTACTATCTTTAGAAATGAAGGTAGAGTTAATTTTCTTCCAGACTATTAAGAACTTGAATACTGAATCAGTTATATGAGATAAAATGAACATAAAAATATATTCAGTGAAACAAAACCTGAACTGCTAACCTATTGCTGCATGATGATAATAATTGATCAAGCTCAACTTTTTTTGTTTTGAGAGGTTAGTGCTTGTGGATAGTTTATTATTTACAGTGTAGTGTTTAAACATTTAACTTAATTGAGTATTTTTGCTCTGATATCATGGTGTCTTAACAATTTGATTTCTGTAAAAGAATAGAATGACATTTAGAGCTGCTACCATGAATATCTTAGTTTGTACTGTATCATAAATTTCTGAAAGTTCGTTTGTGAGCAGCCAAAGTAGCATGACCTTTTCTGACCCACCTTCAAAAATTATGCAGCTCCCTTTGTACTAAATTGAACCAGTTATGTGTCACTAAGGCTAACCCAGAATTCTGTATTTTTCTTTGTTGCACATAATTTATATGCTCTGACTTGTTTATTAATCTGCCACCCTGCACTAAAATATACATTTCATGAAGGCAGGAATGTCTTCAAGTTAAAATGAATAAATATTTGTATTTTTTATGTATAAAAGTGACATTATAAAACAGAATAATTGTGAAAACAATTTAAGTATTTAATTAATAAAAATATTTCATCAAAATATCTTACTTAAGATATTTTGTACAGAAGACAGTGTGTTGTTAAGATTTGAATGCCTGTTAACACTGGGAAAATCACTCTAAACTTTACCTTATGAAAAATTCCTAGAAACATTAACAGTAAAAAAAAATTTAATCTTGTTCAGTTTTCTTTACCCAATTTATGAGCAAACACCTATCACCTGTATAACAGAGTTGCAACTTTGCTCTTGCAAAGCTGATTTTCCATAGAATCCATTTTAGTTCAGTTCACTCATCCAAAATTAATTTATTGTTATTTAAATGTTGGACATATCACTCTCTAAGAGTATCACAACATGAGAAATGAAGTCAAGGGTTTCAACTTACTGAAGAGCACAGGAGGATTACTGGAAAGCTAAAAACATAAATTGCTGTCTTCTTTCTTCTATTGAATACTTTTTTTACAACATCATAACTTCCTAGCTTGTGTTATTCTGGACGGATGATTAGTCTCTTATTTGAAAACCCCCCAGAGGTACAGTTTGTAATTTACCTCAGTAGTCTGTCTCATTATTTACCAAGTCAAACTCAGATTGCAATAGGATGAAATTCCATTCTCCAGGGAAAGCATTTTGTTTGTCTTGTTTAAAATGTTCCATTAAAAATAATAATTTATGATAAATCTGCAAGTATGATTTGCACTTGTGCGTTGGCCAATAGGGTGGTGGAGCTTGGAGCAGTGTCTTCCTCATGCACTCAGCCCTTGGCTGCAGTCCCCAGTTTAATGACAGTCTGAGTCCTCTCACTCATAAGTCCCGCCCAGTGAGGCTGCCAAGTGTTTGTCATAGTCATGCACAACAGTCAGTCACAGGAATGGAATGTGAACCGGTCCAGAATGCAGCATACCCTAAGGCAAAGAATAGATCTGCTCCAAAATGCAGAATATTCAAAAGGTAATCTTCATATACTCTACTGAAATTATATGTATACCATCAAATCATTAAATTATCAAATTATATCTTTATTTCCTCAAAGATTTTAATATTTCTACTTACACAGACAAAACTGCATTTATAAAAATATTTTCTTCAGGTAAATATTCACCCATCTGTTCCATTATGAAGTTTAATAAGCAGCACATTTGGAAGCTGGAGATAAAACATTATGCAAGAAATCTCTTGGGATTTGTAATTCCCCAAGATCTGGTTAAGATTCAACATCTGCCTCATCAATTGCTGTTTAACCTTTAGTAGGTTTTATTTCATAACAGAGGTTCTTATGTCTAAAACATAGGTGTAATGTCACTATATTTTTATGAAAACTGAATAAGAATATTTATTTGAAGGTCAGTATCACAGTTTCAGGAACAATAGCTTTTCAGTATTCTTTCCTGTTCTCATATTAGAGTTATATTTTATGTCCATTAGGAACATAATCATAAAAGGAAGTTTAACTGATTTTAGCTATCATCTCCAGTTCTACCCAGATAGTTGCAAATGATTTTATTGTATGGCAGAATAGTGCGTATAAACTTGATTTTTATTATCCGTTCAACAGTGAACAGACTCCTAAGTTTCCAGTTCTCAGATACAAGCATGGCTAACAGTTCAGATGTCTCTTTGGCATCTTGATCTAGTATGTTGTGGAAATATATATATATATATATCCAGTGATGTATTTCTGGGTCATATGAGAGTTCCAAATAAGCCACACCATAAATACAAATATCACAGGAACTCACTCAGTCATATGTTTAATCTAAAAAAGTTGATCTTAGAGGGCTTGAGAGTGTAATGGTGCTTAGCAGAAGCTAAAGTGGCATACAGACAAATTTGATGAACTAGTACAAAGTTACAGTTGGATAAGTACAAGAAGATCTGATATGCTATCACAGAGTAGAGTGACAGCAGATAACAATAATGTACTGTATATTTCAAAAAACTGAAAGAAAAAGTTTTCATCATATGGAAATGATAAATATTAAGAAGATAAATGTGCTCAACTTGATTTAAACATTGCATAATACGGTTAAATCAAAACATGAATTAAAATATGATAACTACTATATGGTATCTTAATATATGCAATGTTATGTTGTTAATTAAAACTGAACAAATAAAAAATTAACATCAGCATTTTAGAAAGTAAAAGATGTCATAAAGTGACTTAAGATCACTTATATATTTGTTCTCAAATATCAAATATTAGTCAACTTTTAAAATGGAAGCAATTTTACATTGGCCATGTTAATATTTCTCTTCTATAATTTGTGAGTAAAAGCCTCACAAATAAACTGATATATGAATTTTAAAAATTCCAAAAATATTGTTGAATACCTCATCTGTCCACTAAAATCTTAGTATAGTAGCTATTCTTCAGGACTAAAATTAAGGAAGTTTGTTAATGTTAATATTTCTCTTCCATAATTTGTGAGTAAAGGCCAGAGACAAATAAATTGATACATGAATTTTAAAAATTCCAAAAATATGGTTGAACACTTTATCTGTCCACTAAAATCTTAGTATAGTAATTATACTTCAGGACTAACACTAAGGAAGTTTGTATGCAAAATGGAAGTAAGTATATCATTAAAACTATGTATAAAATATTTTGGCAAAAGTGAAAAGACAAAAGTCATGTTTAACAAAGATAAGATATATCTATGACACGGTTGTGATAATGGTCACAACTTGGCCAACTGACAAAACTGAAAGCTTCTAATAGTATTTTTAAAAAGTTAGACTGATGTATGACCAAGCATACTGTGTAGTATCCACAGGAGTGTGTGCAGATCTTTACCACAAGACATGTACCCATACAGAAAACAATGTAAATGCTCATCAACAGTAGAAATGACAGAAATTATGATACATTCATTCAATGGGACATTTTATATAATTGATAAAAAATGGTTTATGACAAAGCCCACTGAGGAATCTCACAAACATAATATTGAGCAAAAAACCCTACCAAAACATAATATATATAATTTATTTTATGCAAAGTTCAAAGTCACAAAGAACTTATCTACTATTAACAGAATGATTATTCTTTTGAAGTTTGTAACTGAAAGGGCTGTTGAGGTTGCTCACAACAATATTCATTTCTTCAGTTCTATCCAGTTTGTGAACATTCGTCGAGCTGTACGCTTTCATTAAACTATTGTATACTTTAATACATTATTCTAAAAACTTTACAAAACTAAAAGTTGTATAGTTAAAAGAGACTAAAATGTTAGTTCTGACATGATATAAACATATAAGAATTTACTCAATGTCAATTATATATTAAAATAAAATTTTTCAATAAAAAATAGTATGGAGTTAAATTTTTTAAAAACTCCATATGATAGACAAAAAACTTTCATATGCTTGAGATCATATCTAAAAAACTCTAAAGGAAAAGATTTACTCAATAAACCAATCAGATAAATGAAAAAGAAAACTGTGAAAACAGTTAGATAACTAAGCTTAAAGTATTCATCTTAGAGAGTTCATGTGATTCCATTTATCCATATTCATCACTTAGCAACTGAGATGTTCGACATAGTTGAAGACCTCTGTATCACCTAACTAATCTCTCAAATTAAATATAGGGTCTGGTGTGAGCTAAATGTCTAATCCTGGAATCTGTAAAGTGCAACATTTATTTATATTCCCCACCATCTCTACAAATTCACTAATCTTGGTCTGCAACTTATGCTGCAGTATAACTCTACTACTAGCACTACCAGCCAGTTTTTCAGGATCCTCAAAACCTACCTAGCGCTAGTCAGTTTGCTGTCTTTTAGAAGACAAGTCTTGTTCCATTTTTATTGATTAATAAAAAGAAGAGTGCAATTGTGAAGTGTTGTGTACATGCAATAAGTCCCTATGAGGAATGTGATCATCATGTACTATATATATGCATTTTTAAAATATACATATATAAATATATATGTATTATGTATATGCAAGAGTTTAAGAGGTATAGGAAGAAAAAGGGAAGGGGATTAAAATGAGAACTAAAAATACATACATGTATCATCTTTCCATGAGAAATGTAATTACAACTACAAACATACACTAATAAAAAATAAAATCTTAAAAATGTTTTCAAATAATTCTATTACACGAATGCCAAACTTAAATAATTCAACTGGAATTGTTTTGTTTTGTTTTGTTTTGTTTTGCTTTGTACTATTGTGCAGTTACTACCTTGTTCAGATCTCTTTATAATGCAAGTCCGTTGGTTTCTTTTGGCATGAAAATGCCACTGCACAATGATCTACTTGTTTAACAACCACATTGCAGGCAATAAGCAAATGTAATTATTGTAAAGGGATGTTATTGTCTAAGGACACTGGTTAACAGAATTACTGATGCAGGCACAAATATAGATAGGTCACTTGGATACAGTTGAGAAAAATTCTAGATAATGTCAACATGAATATTTGACTAATGACCAAACGATCCATATTTCTAGCTGCTTCAGGACTTAAGTGGCTGCAGAACTGAGTAAGTGGCAACATTATCAGAAAGTAAGTACTCAGTATCTGAATATAGACAGTAGATTTGGCATAATACAGTGTTGTCCAGGAGTTCTGTAATTATAGGCTGACCCTGATAAGTTGGGATGCCTAAAGCAAGAAACTGGAAAAAAAAATTTCCCCATGCAGTAAACATGTGTTCTTTGACAAGAATTTAGAAAAAGCTACATGCCTTCATCAAATCTTCAAATATATGCTATTAGTAAATTCAAACCTGATGTTCCTGGTTCATTTTGTTTAACAAAAAGACTTGGAATATGAGGTGCTACTCTAAACAGTAATATTTATCTCTCTTTTTCAACACTCATTAAAACTGACACTAGTGATGGTAGGGCACAAATTTTCCAAATCTATTGTTTATATCAGTCATTTCATATACTATGCAGTGCACCATGAATTGAAAACCTTTTATACATTAGCATTTACATTTAACAATTTATCCAAATTCAAGAATCCTTACTCTGATAATTCAACCCTTAAAGATATCAATTATACTAAATTAATATAGATTTTATTCATATAATCCTGTTGTATAAATCTACGTTGCACTGATTCCATTCAAAACAATTACCTATTTGCTTTTTAAAAAACTTACCTCTAATTTCCATACTACTTACACTGATTTAAACCCATTAAGAATACATTTTGCATATTTCATAGTTTGTGTTTTTATGAAAAATGAATACAATAAAATGACTATGGTTTAGTTTTTGTTGGTAAGTTACACTTACACATTCAGTTTAGCTGAGTGCTACAAATTGGCCATTAGTTAAGCCACCACAGCAGTAAATGAAGAGTATAGGAGGGCAGGAGCAGAAGTTGTGAGCAAGAAAGATAGTTAGCCATTGCTGTGGTACCGGAGGGAATGGTGCGGTGGTGACAGGAACAATAGCAACATGGAAGGAATTGGAGATACTTTCTGGAAAAAAATACAAAGCTTACTGGTGAGTAGGATGGCAGAAACTTTCAAGTTTCTTGCTTGAGATTTATTGAAATGGGAAACCTGGGAAAGTTCTCACTGAATTACCTTTTGTTGAAATTTCCATTGTTTTTCCATAGAGGAAATGAGAATCAAAAAATCCATTTTTCTTATAAAAACAAAAATAGAGATAGTACTTAAATATCCAATATGAAATTGGATATATGATTCTAGAGCTCATGGGTAGATAGATAGATAGATAGATAGATAGATAGATAGATAGAAATGGAGGTAATCAATATGAAGATATCACTAAAATCTAAGGTTAACTGACTAAGAACACAGAATAGAGAGCAAAAGCTGTCAGTTGAAGTTTTAGGACACAAAGAGACCAATAATCTGTGGTTAGAACAATGGGGAAGATCAAGAATAGTATGCGTTAAAAGACATTTTTTCTAAAACACTATGACTTTATTAGAGAGATAAAATGAATATGTGTCAAAAATTTGTTTAACACTAAAGGATATAACTGCAGGTATGTTTAAGTGTATAAGATAGACAACCACATTACTAAGTTTCTGTTGGATCACTGAACAGAATGGTTTGTACTCTTATTGTTTGATTGTCCACTTTCAGTGCTTTAATTTTGGGACTTGAACAACTATTTCTAAGATGACAATATGTAATTTATCAACTAGTGATTTCTTAGCATTAATTTCTTTTGAAGTTCTGCATTACTACTACCCTTTTTTGTTTTGATTTTTTTCTTTAAATAAAATTTGTTTAACAGATTAATTAATGAAAAGTTAAAGATTCCACAATCAATTCAAATGGGGAAATTAAAGAACTACAAGTTTATGTGGAGTAAATGAATGTTGAAACAAATTTACAAGTGGACACAAAACTAGCTTTTGGGAGAAAAGGAAGGATGTGAGAATTTTCTCCCTATTGGATATGATCTATTTTCTAGTCCATAGACAAGAATCATTTCCTTTGCTTTCAGTTATATATCACTTCAAGTTATAAAATAGTTCAAAGGCAAGGTTGAGAGACCCAAAATTTTAGATACTCACTAGGGGTCAACACTGCATTAAAAACATATCTAGCAATCTTTTTTATTTATTCTGAAAATAAATTATTCCTTACATGACATATCTTGGAAGCCAAGAGAGAAAATTCTTTCAATACAGAATAAGTGGTCATCTTTGCTAAATTTTGCTAAAAAGTACAGAGAAGTGAAGACAAAGGAGTATTGGGTATGATAACATAGAAATCACTGATGCTCAGTAAGTAAAATGTGTTGAGGAAAAAGAAGATGGAAAGCATAAACCTGGAAAGTAATGAGAAGCAAGTGGAAACTATTGAGGAATTAGTTTATTTGTTATTTGTTTTATCCTCCTAAGTAAAATATTGAAATATAGTAGACTATAAAAGCAGGCTTGTAATAAAAAAGACTTTTTGCTTTTTGTACTTTGCACTTCTACTTCAGATGGTATTCTCTTCATTGTTTACCTCTTGAAGGATGCACAGTTTGCAAATTATCTTGGCCCTCAGGTCCTCCTGGCTTTATTCTGGGAGCTCTGGGCTCTGCTTCCTGCTCTTTGTAGATGGCATATACCCTTCCTTAAGGATCACCATAAATTCTGTCATGGGTCTCTTTATCAAAGGGTTTTGACGAGTGTCAGAAAGATTATTAAATCTTTATATTCTAAGTTAAAATAAAAGATTCAGGAACAGTATCCATCAAACTTCATAATGCATTGAAAGTCTTACCTAGATTAATTTATATAGAAAAAGAATTATGTGTCATTAAATCCTGTCAACTTGGTCTTACGGAACAGAAATATGTCTATCTGATATAATCACATTACACTGGGTATATGAGGGAGAACCCAGCATTTCCAGATGTTTTCAAACATCAAAATAATGAGTAGCAAATTTTTTCCTTCATTTTCTGAAGCAGTGGTCCCAATGATCTTCAGAAATAATCAGCATAAATGATGTAGAAACATAACTATGTTATATTAATCTTGTCAAGTCATCAAAAGTAGTCATTTTTTGATTAATTATCTTCTCATCAACCACGAATAATATACTCTTTTTCTTATGATTTCCATGGACACTGAAATATTCAGCTTCATGGAATCCTCAATAAAACCATAAACATCTATCAATAATTTTTAAATACTCAAGTTCTGTTTAATAAGTTTACATTAAATAATATAGAGCACCAGGAAGGGCCTATTTTGTGTATTTCTAAAACTTCACTTATGCAAGTTAGTATGATCTATACTGAAGCAAGGAGACAACTGGGCGATCTGTTTCAGTGAAGTTCTTTTAAGAGAGCTTTTGTTGTATTTTATGTTCAAAGGATTATCATTTACCCTTTTCCATGGCAGTCATGTTAGTACAGTTCAGGACTAGCATTAAACTCATGACAAAGTTAGTGTTATATTCCCAGGACAGACTTCTATAAAAAGAACATTTCACTTTAAATTTCAAATCACATAGAACTAGGCTGAAATCACAAGATCACCATACCTCGGTGCCTTAATTACGAGTCCCCAGGTCACACTATATCTTACTTTCATATTTTCTACATATATATATATATATATATATATATATATATATATATATATAAAGTAAAATAAAAAAAAACATTCCCCTGTAGCGATGAGGGAACTGAATAACATATTCCTTGTGAGTAGCCCAGTTACTGGCATGTGCTAGATGGCCGGGAAATATCGGTACCTTGATACAAGGATGATGCAGTGAAGCACACAGTACCTCCCAAATGAATCATGCAAAGGGATCCGAATCAGGCTCCTTTGTCTTCACTTACTATTAGCAACAAATTTATCATATTGTTTGAAATATGAAAAGTCCGGTCAACCAGTATGTTCTGTTTCTAAATATTACATGATTGGTTACATAGAATAATAACAGCTCCTTGTTAAAGATTTCACCCTACCCCAAACCCTAGTTAGCGCTCCGTAAATAGAACCGATCTGGAGTCCAGACACAGAAGGGATTGATGATTATCTACAGGGAAAGTTCAGCAAAGAGAGCTGCGATGATGGGTCAGTAGCGCCATCTATGTGTGAGAAAAGTAACATGTTTCTTGGCGACGTCTTTTTTTCAATGAAGTGACTCGATTAGTATTTAAGAAGGAAAGCAGCTAGTCTACTTCTTAGATTGTGAAGCACAAAGTTCCTGCAGGGGCCATGGTCTATTTCCTTCACTAAAATTTTCTAAACTGGTTATTTAGACTTCAGATATAAACAACTGGACTGGGCAGATATGGGAAGGTATTGAAGAGATTTATATCAGGAAAAAAATATTTTATAAATAAAAATCTTTGGACATTTCATGTCATTCAGATGTGCAAGCATCATATAAAAGACTAGTAAATTCCTATATAAAGAGAAGTTTTTAAATATTTTATATTTTTACGAGATATTTTTTATGCTAACCATTCATTTTTATGAATATAAGATATATATCTCACAGAATAATGTTTGCTCTTTAAAAACATTTTTAGGTGTATGGCATGTTATTGTTTACTACAGATATAATAGACCTCTAGAATTTAATCCTCTTGTTTAACTGAAATGTTATGCCCAAAGTTCAGAAATTTCCCCTCTTCCAAGCCCCGGACAAAAAGTATTCCACTTTTTGATTCTATGAATTTGATTATTTTCCACGGTATATAAGCAGAATCGCACAATATGTTTCTTCTCGTGACCGGCCTGTTTCACTATATAATGTGCTTCAAGTTCATCATATAGTTTACCCATACATTGCAGAATTTACTTCTGGTTTAAGACTGAAAAATATTAGTACATTAATGTGCATATGTGTGTGCGGGACATTCACTTCATCTGTTTACCTGCCGATTGACTTCAGATTGTTTCCACATATTGGCTAATATAAATAAGGCTGCAAAAAACCTGAGAGATCTTCTGGAGATTCTGATTTCATTTCTTTTGGATAAATACCCAGGAATGGGATTTTTGTTTGACACCAAAGCTTTCTTTGTAGACTCTATACCATCATCAAAAGTGGCTATGCCATTTTTCATTCCCACCAACCGTGGTCAAGGAATTCAATTTCTCTGATACCTGTTGACTGCCTTTCTTTTCTGCTTTCCTTCTTTTCGTTTTTTTTTAACCTTTCTTTCTTTCTTTCTTTCTTTCTTTCTTTCTTTCTTTCTTCTTTCTTTCTTTCTTTCTCTTTCTTTCTCTTTCTTTCTTTCTTTCTTTCTTTCTTTCTTTCTTTCTTTCTTTCTTTCTTTCTTTCTTCCTCCCTAATGATTAAGAATTTTGAATAATTTTGGTTATGCTTTTGACCACTTCTGTCATCTCTATGCTTATTGTAACTATTATGTTTTGAACTTTACAATAACAGTATGGAAGATTAATCACAATAGTTTCTGCCTTTAAGGTAAACTAACTTAAATTGTACTTTTTCAGTCAAAATAGTTGAAAATACTAAAATATTCTTTTCTACCAGTAATTCTTTATATTTTGCATTATACTTGTCCTATTCCTTTCTAGAGAAAAAAGATTGGCTCTTCAGAAAAACTTCTTTTTAATTTTCTCACTGTAACTAAACTGAGTATTTTTTCTAAAAGAAGTATTTTTCAGAAAACATAAAAATTCATCAACATTTTGAATCTGGAAAATTTGTTTCTGATACTTTTCAAGTGTTAGATTTTACTTCACAGTAATAATTAAAACAAGTACAGAGAAAATAACAGCTACAGTTATTCACATTGAATATATTTATATCCTTATTTTTTTTAAAAAAATTGATGTATCAAATAGAAATCCTTATTCTATTAAACTTAAGACAAAAATAATGTCTGAGAATCATTAGCCAATTGGAAAGGAGAAGAGAAAAAAATATCAATCAATCTCCTGACTTCCTATTTTTCTGACATTATGCTAAGTGATGTGGTCACTTGACATTTCACTTGGCTTTGTTGAAACTTGAAGTTTTTCCAATATTGTGTCAATAGATTTATAACATACTAAATTTGCCAGTATATATAAAGAGAGAATAAAACAATGTTACTTTAAACTAGTTTATCAATGTTTATTTTGTTTTTGGAACAATGCATGCAATTTTGGCTAAGTCTTCTAGCTTTCATGTGTATTATCTTTGCTTTGTTCCACTACTACATTTAAATATAAAAGGGAGAAGGTAAAAGAGACTAACACTTAGTGAACAACTATTTTCCAAGTACTTTACACAAACTATCTTACTTAGACTTCCAGTAGTCATTCAACAAAACGCTGCTATTTCTACTGATAGAAGACATGGAGGTTGGCAAGAATTAAATTACCAAAATCCACTGACGTTAGTAAGTAGCAGTCTAGATTCATATTGAGGTTAGCTCAACTCAGATGCAAATACGTTTACCCTAGTACCCTGATCAGTATACATATAAAGAGAAGAGTTGTTAATAAAATATCTGTTAATTAAAATAAAAAACTAAGCACAACCAAACACATTGCCTTTTAATAAAGTGTTCCAAAAAAATAGGTAAAACTAGCCTACAGTGTTATAAGTTAGGATTGTGGTTGTGCTTAGGGGTGATGAAGACTAGAAAGGTATGCGAGATTCTAAGGCACAGATAATGTTCTATTTCTTAAGCTATGTGTTGATAAGTCATAAAAGACCATCTTGTAACAATTTGATGATATACATTTATGATGTCTGAACTCTCTGTATATTGTACTTTTGACAAATGGCTTTCAGTTGGTTGAAGCATCTATTACACAGCATTAAGGATTGAATTAATTCCATTAAAATGCATCACTTTAGCTTATAAAAAATCCAAACGTCTAGGATTTGAAAAGCTAGCCAAAACATTTTTCCAAATTGCATTGCATTTAAGACATCTGTAATTCTACTTCTGATTTCATCAAATCCTCAGAGGTCAGAGATGAATACTTTAAAATAAAAATGAGTACTTTGTATTCTTCCAGCCACATTACGGATGACTCAGATCAAGAATTGGCTTTTGTTGAAGATGATGTGCTTTTATTGTTGCTGATTCAGATTGCTTGGCCCAACCATACCTTGAAAATACACTAATACTGATTTGTATTTTAACACTGAATGTAGGTTTTTAGAAGATTAAAGTAGAAGAAGGAAGGAAGGAAGGAAGGAAGGAAGGAAGGAAGGAAGGAAGGAAGGAAAGAAAGAAAGAAAAAGAGAAAGAGGAAGGAAAAGAGAAAGAAAAAGAAGGAAAGAAGAAAGAAAGAAAGAAAGAAAGAAAGAAAGAAAGAAAGAAAGAAAAAAGAAAGAAAGAAAGAAAGAAAGAAAGAAAGAAAGAAAGAAAGAAAGAAAAGAGAGAGAGAGAGGCATTTGGAATACGTTTAAGTCAAGATGTATCCCAGAACTTTACATGAATAGAAACTTCCACATAGCAGATAATTTATAACTTTAGGATTACAAAACATAAAAGTAAGGATAGAAAAATAGTGAAGGAAATAATGGAACAAGAATGAATTATGGTTTTAGAACTATATTTGAAAGTTTATTGTTTTGTTATATTGTTTTTCTTTTGATCATATTTTACAGATAATATTTATATACTTTAAAAATTACAAATATTCATATCCAGAAATACTAAAAGGTGTTTTACAAGTGTCAGTCTAAGTTGTAACTTTAAAATGAATCATAAAGTAAGCAACTCTACCAAATACCTTGGGAAATGTTTAACTAGAATTTCCCTAAAGCCTTTGCATCTCCTTTCCGAGCTACAGGAAGGACAGAGTAGAGAGCGAGATTGCTCCGTGAATCTCCAATTACATCTTATCAGTGTTGACCCTGAGATATGAGATCCTAGGGAACTGTTAGTACTAGACTCACTAGGGCAATAGAGTACATTCTATAGACAGTCTGGCCAAACTCTTAGATTGTCTTATTTTAATAATACTTTGAAATCTTTCCCTCAGTCATCCATATCTTGGATGACAGCTCAAGAAGTGAGAAAAGAGGAATTTGGGTTTCTGATGATTCCCTAACAAATTAAAACTTCTTGTCTCTATTCTGAATTAGGTTTTAGCATAAGAAACTTACATTTTACAGGATATCTCAAAATATTAGTCTATTACAAACAAAAACTTCATATATTAACCTAAAAGAATACATTGGTAATATTCCAAAGTATCTATTAATCCTTCAAAATACAGGAAATAAAATAACCAGTGTAAGAACCTCAGAATAAATGCTGATGCATAATTTCATGAGTTATATTATTTTCTCATAACCAAGGTTTTCTATTTCAGACAGCAAAAATTAATATATATATAAGCCAAAAGATATAGAGAATTTAAAGAAGAAATTACAGGGAAATACAGTGTGTACCTGAGATTTAGTACAGATGACATGTACATAGTATTGATTCACAAAGGTTAAAGAACACTGAACTTCGTGTTGGTATTTTTTTTTACTTCATTATTAAAGCTTTTATAATTAAAAGGACCTACTTCTCTAACTCTTCTAGGTAATTCTCCTAGTGTCCAATACCAGTTGGTAAATGCTACTAGCTTTCATCTATACTTGAAATCTTTTTGGCAACATGTAGGCCAAAATTTTCATATTGAAAATTTTATTGCTATTGAGAAATTATTAAGCAAGTAAACTGTTTAAATTACCTTAACTTACATGTAAACCAACTAACATAATAGTACAAAATGCACTTATTATGTTAGTTATCATCATATTAGTACTTATGTTCTTTTTTTGTTTTTCTTTCTTGCTTTTCTCTTTTGAATACTCACCAATGAACTTTTTGAGTACTCACCAATAAACCTTTAAGTGACAGCATCTTTTCTGTTTTTCACTTTTGAAAATTTTATACATTAATAGAAGGATCAAGTCTATTTCATAAGCGGTCTATTTTCTTTCAGGCATTAAATTTTTATAGAAACATGTTCACTATAGTAAAAAAAATTATTGACATAACAGGCAAAGAGATCGTAGCTTTTGTGAGACTCAGCTTCTAATTTCTTAGGCCTCTTTGAATTACTTACTCACTTTCCAATTTTCTGTCACTACTAGATTCTTGTTATCATTCACTAAGATTTTTGCAGAACCTTCCTGCATGGTCTTAAGGCCCTTGATGCTTTTCCAATTAGAGGTTTCTTCAAGTCTACTGAAAAATTTTATCTGTCTGAACAAACTAGGATCATGCATATTCTCTACTCAAAAAATATTAATGGCCTTATTGATTAGAAAAATCAAGACCAGCCCAAACCCTCAGCAAACACACTTTTCTGCCCCATCCTTATGTGATACACGGTACTGAAACATTTGTTGGCCAAACTGATATGGTCACTCTTCCCCAATATGCCCTAAACATTTCCATCTTTTCTTATCCATTGGAAATGCAATCTTTTGAATAGGCAAAATTTTTCAGTCTTTCACATCTCATAAAAATACCATCCCACTCTAATATTCTCAAACAGATGCCATTCATTCCATCTCCAAAACTGCATGTCACTTTGTTTCTCCTGATGTCATTTACCATAGTCTGTCTGTGTCACTATTAAAAGAAAATCAAATAGTGTCAGTACCTTAGATGTTCCTTGAGAAAGGATAATGCATATGATGGATAATTGGATCTACTACTTCTAAGTAAAAATATTTTCTTATTTGTTCGTTTGTTTATCCTGAGGGGTTTATCCTATTTGAGGATATAATGTATATTTCTGTACTAAAACATTATAATGTTATACCACATAACTCCTTATACACGTCATAAAATACTACTGCTTTTATCTTTTTTTAAAAAAGATTTAAAGTATACTTTAAGTTGGCTCAATATTGTTTTAAATACTTTCATGTGAGTGCAGAAAAGTTTTTTTTCTTCTATTACCACCTAATAGAGATCTTTAAGGGACATAATACAAAAGTTGTATACAAATCACTCTTGGATTTATCTTAGAACTTCTCTCCTGTGCTGAGCTCACAAAAAGTATCTCAAATAAATTGTTAAGAATAATTAAAGTCATGTTTTAAAATTACAGCTTAAACTGATTTGAAAAGTGATACCAAATGTCAGCATACCATAGGGCATAGCATGGGAAGTCTGTGGAAGGAAGACACTTCACAAAACAGCAATAAAAATTCTCAAGAGATGTTAGATTTTTGTACAATTAAATCAATAATTTCGGAAAGAATTTTGTTCCTCATCCCCAAACTCTGTGTATTGGGAGACATGTGCTCCTTTTAAAAAAGTTCTTTCATTTTCTCATAAAAGAGAAATTGAAGAGAATCCAGTCTTTCAATATTAATTGCTTTGGAAGTCAGGAGTGGTGGCAGACGTTTGTAACCCCAGCACGCAGGAGGCTGAAGCAGGAGGATCATCATGAGTTTAAGAACAGCCTGGGCTACTACAACAAAGTGAGCTCAAGGTCAGCCTGAACTGCAGAGTGAGACCCTGTCTCACAAAGACAAAGAAAAAAATTAATTGCTTTATGAAATTTATTATAAAATCTTTAATTGGGTTAAACACTGGGCTTATTTTCTTTATCTATGTAGTACACAAAAATAATCCCAGGAGGATTATGGAGTCAACCAAGTTGTCTTGGATATTACTTAGGGGAGCTCAATTATTTCACGTCTAAATAATAGTAACTATTCTTGCATTCAAATGTAGCTGTCAAATTGCTAACAATTTTCATTAACTTTTGTAGCTATGAATTTGTCAAAGTTTAATTTACCTTATTGCATATGGAAAAATTATGATAAAATTTATTTACACTTTTAAATTTGGTTCTTTTATTTAAACAACATTCACAGGGTAGCAACAAGTCACTAAATCTTTCATAAAATGCTACTGGTATTCACTAAAATACCTAGAAGCCTGGATATTCATTTTGATTTCATTCACAATCATTCTTTGCACTTTTTATCTTTTGATGAAGGGTGAGAAATAAGGCCTTATATAAACCTAATGACAAGAAAAATGTAAGCTAGTGCTTATTAAAATAGTTACTCTTTGCAAAAGCTAAATTCTGCTTAGAGTGCGGGCAACAGCTACCAGAATGCCCTTGATGCCACAGTAAATTGCTTCAGCCATCTTCCTGTTATTTAAAATGTGAAAAAATACTATCTTCTTTAATGCATTCATTACTTTGAAAGTGCTTGACATACTGGTCATGCCGAAATGAGTATGATTGTAGCTTTTGTGGTCTAAAATACTTTTGCTTCATGAAAGTCTGAAGACAATTTATGTTATCACCTTCCTTTACTATAAATGCTATCAAAATTCTCCATTGAAACTTTCACCCTATAGAAAAAGACTTAAAATTACTTTTCTTTTGTTTTGTGGGTTTTTTTTTTGTTTGTTTGTTTTTTTAGTAATTGAACTCAAAACCTCGTGCTTACCAAGCAGGTGCTTGGGTAGCTGAGCTAAACCTCCAGCCTTTACCCATCATTTTAAAAAAAGGAGTAAAACACTTCTTACCAAAACAGCAAAAAAGAATGAAACAGCCTTAGAAATCAAAGATTAGTTGGATGGTTTGAAGAATGCAGACTTCAATTATCAGAACTATATCTACAAAAATAGGTAAAGAAAGTAAAATAAATCACTGAGCCATCATTGGCGATTGTTAGTTGGTGTGTACTAAGAATGTCGTGAAGATATAGCTCAGTAGCAAAAATGCTTCCCTGGCAAGCTCAAGGTCCTGAGCTCAATTGCTGGCACCAAAAATGTCATAGGAGAGAAAAATATTTTAATAGTATATAAGTTTTTTCCCTACCTTCCTTATACAGTATTGTTTGCCACTAATAATGAAGCTGATTTTCTTGCTGGTGTAAATATTATTCACTAGTGAAGGATAACAAGCTTAAGGAACATTAATTATTTAGAAAAGTTGAAGTGAACTTTCTATAAAAATCAAAGAGAGCATATTTAGACTGATGGCATTCAAAACCAATACAGTTTCAACTAAGTTTGGCAGATTTCTTACCAATAAAAAAAATGATTGTTTTTCTTACAATTACAGTACAATTACAATTACAGTATGCAATTCCCTTTACACAGGTAGTGAGTCTCCTCACAAGCAACAAGGAAACCCCTGCCCTTCTTACTGGGATACACGTGCCTGCATTCAGCACTCCTGCCCTGGTTTTCGTCCTGTTGGCCTATAGTCATTTCTCTGCTGACCTCACTGAGCCTCCGCTCATGCTGCTGTACTGTCCTAACTGCTCTTTCTTTGCTTTTTCCATACACTGACTGCTTACAAACCAACAAATTTGGGTCAAGATGCCCTTTTCATTTGTTTGTTTTGGAGGACTAGAGATTGAACCTATAGTCTCACACATGCTAGGCAAATGTATAAAAATTAGCATATTTTGTCCATATCTTACTAGCACTGTACACAACTGAGGAAAATTCCTTTTAAAAAATTCACAGAGACCATTTAAACATGATGTATAAAACTTTAATGAATACGTCAATTTACATTCTATTTATAGGGAATGAGGATGTACTTCAGGGATAGAGTGCCTGCCTGGCACATAAGATGCTCTGAGTGGTCCTACTTCCCACTTCTAAATATATTTTAAGGTTACTCACATCTCTTTGCTGCCTTTGTCACCCTTCATCCCAAGCCATGCCAAGCCCATTTTCATTTTACTGACTCCAATATATTTATAACTCACCTCTCTTTTTCTACTCTGGTTCTTTTCTAACCCATATTCCATATAACTCTGGAGTGATCTCTTTAAAATGTCATTAGACCACATTGGTAACCTATTTTAAGTCTTCTAATATGTTCCCATTGAATCAATATCAAAAAAAAAATCTAATGTCCCTCCATGGTCTCCAAGGCCCACTGGAAATCTAGCTCTGTCTCTCTCACCTCATCTCAGATCCTTCATCTTTCTCCGACGACACTAAGGTGATTCTATCCTGCAAACACTCAGTTCTTGCCCACATCAGAACTTTCCTGTTGCTGATCTTGATAATTTCTTCTAGCTCTATTGTGGCATTTTTATTGTGATGCTCCAGGAGTTTGTACAAATGTCACTTCCAGAAGTTCACCTCCTCCATCCAAGGTAACCTGCCCTTCAATTACTCTAGATACATCACTTATTTTTCTATAATACATTAGACACTATGTGGGTTTTTTTTAGTTGCTCACATTAGGTCTTCTTCTCTAGAACCTGATACTCATGAGGGCCAGACCCTTATTTGACTGAATACTGCTGTATCGTCCCATAGATCACTGTCTGATACCAGGTAGATGCTTATTAAACATTTGTCTTGTTAACTTTTCTCTTTATATCATGAACTTGAAAATTACGATCATGCCTTTTTGCATTTATACTATTTAATATACAAGAGTGCTTAGTATAATTTAAATTGTCCATAAGTGACTGTGGATAATATGAAATAATATATTTTTAATTGGGGTTAATATGCAAAGTATATAAATGCAGCTCTAAATCAGCACATGCGTCAATGAAGGCTTTCAGTAAATGTTCGTTATTAGAATATAAACAGAGATAACATCTTTCTTGATACACTCATACCATAGAATATTCATGACAAACTAGGGTTTAAAACTTAGTGTTAAAAAAAGCAAATGAGAAGAGGTGAAGATATAGTTTTTGGGTTTTGCTACTAGTAGAATCTTTCATTTAAAGTCCAATAAGTTTCAGGTGTTCATGTTTACTCTTCTTAGCTATAATAAAATAAAAAATGAGAAAACTTCTGGAACTTTATATGAATATAGTCTAGGATTTCTGAAAATATTCCTTCATCAAAAATTCTGGCCTTAAAAAACACTTTTTCTAGCGAACAAAGCTAATTTGGCAAGCACTACTGCATGTTCTCTGATCATAAAAACTTCTAAATCATTTCATTGTCATTCAGAACAATGAAAAGAATTTCTCTGAACCACATTGCTGATACCATCCCATAGTCCGAAAGTGAATTTGGGGCATGGAGGGATGTGAGAGCAGGAAAAAAACCATTCTTTATAAATATTTTACTTTAGCAAGAACATAAAACCTATGTTTGGATTTGAAGTGATTGCCCTTTTGTACTTATATTTTTGACTATAATCTTAAATCATAATCACAAGATTAGAACCATAGATCTTAGATGTAACCAAAGATCAGTTCATATTAAAACAAGAAAAAATGAGTGTAATTAAAAATCTTCTATTTGCTCATTACTCTTGACCCTACCTATACCACATACTTTTGAAGTCTAATTTCACAGGAAAAATAGCCATTCATTTTTTTTCCCCTTAGAATTTACTTCCAAATAATATATAGAGTCCAGAGTCAGGAGGTCTGAACACCATATGAAATAAAATTATACACAAGATGTTCTTGATAAAATTCAAGATTTTTTTTTACAATAGAAAGCTTCTTAAAGGAAATATGAATATGAGTATGTTTTTTTTTTATGGAACTCAAAGTGATTCTCAAAGCGACTAAAATTCCAGTACCATGACTGCATCCTCTGGTTTTACACTCCCATTCGGGTCACCCTTCCCACCATAGCTACTATATATTGATTCCTCACATGAATCAGATTCTGCACTAAGCACTTACTACTCATTATCAACTAATCCTCAGTCTAGAGCGTGAAGGTTCATTTCTTCTTAGTGAAGGAAAATGAGGCTTAGAGAAATCCAGCCATTTGACATTGGTCTTCAAAATCTCCATTAAATTCTCCAAACCTCTCATGTAAACATATTTTCCACATCACTGTTCTCAGACAGCGTGAAAGTTCTTACTTAAAACCTCATTAGTAATGCAAATTCACAGACTCCTACTGTACACCTATGAATTAAAATCTCTGGGATTGAGGGGTGGAAGTTACCAACCTGTGTTTTGATAAGCCCTCAAAGTCAGTTTTGTATATGCTAATTTTGAATGCATTATTATAATGAGTGCAGGCTCAGCCTGGCTAGCTACATTTTTCTCTCATTTCCATTATTATCTGCCTGTGGCCTCAGTATTCATCTCTGTCCAGGAATGACATGTTACAATCCGGTTGGGCCTAATGTCCATTATGACCCAAATCATTACCTACAAAGGTTTACCTAGATACCCTGATTTGCTGTTTATTACATTAAATAAAGATAATACAGGCTATGACTATCAATATTTTTTAGACAGAATCACCTGAATCAGCTGGGGATATAGCTCAGTGGCACCTGACTGGCAAGCATGAGATTGTAAGTTCAATTCCTGGTTCCAAAAAAAGGAAAAAAAAAAGAATCACCTAAATCATAAATAATTTCAACATCATATTACCTATTTAACCAGAAATCTTGATCATAATAAATATCATAAAAAGAAAATATATCATAGTTTTCTTAGTTCAATACCAAAGTCACAGAATAATAGGGTAATCTATCCGATCACACATTTAGGCATTCTGTAGAAAGAAAAAAAATTGACTGATGGTTAATTAGTGACTTTACCAATTATTTATATTATGTTTGAAGGATATAAGTTGTTGGAGTTCTAATGGAAAATGATCTGATTATCAGAAATTATATATAAGTAAAATTTCTCTAATATATAAAATTTTTCAAAACAAAAAAAAATAATCACAAGAATCTTAAAAAGTGGATAGGGGTTATCATGTATCTTCCCATGCATATAGGATTCTTATCTTCCAATATCAGACAGAGCTGATAGATTATTTATCTATAATCTATATATATATATATATATATATATATATATATATATATATATATAGTGGTAGATTATACATTCGAATTGCATGATCCACATTTAAAGGATTGACTTCTCAAAACTCCTCTGAGAAGGGGGAAAAAAAAACACTGATCACAGAAACTTTGAATTGAGGAACTCTTAGTTACAGTACAATTTAGAAGCAAAGAGGAAGAGGTAAATGTATGTTTACTGTCTATAACTGAATTAGAAAAGTGAAGGAATAGTTCCTCCATGTATTTACACTTCCATGTGTTTTTAACACACTGGAATCAAACCAAAAAAACTGATGGTATGTACATAGAATCTCAGCTACTTGAGAGGCTGAAATAGGGTGATTGCTTGAGATCTGGAACTCAAAACGGGTGTGGACAATATAATGAATCCTTATCTCAAAACAAAAGACAACACTGGAGTCCAAATTTTAAGATGTTCAATTATAAAAGCAATTATGGTGAATTAGGAATAATAGTGCCCTAGGCAGCCATATTTTAAGTATCCTTTGTCCTCTTTTGTTTGTTTGTTTTATTTTGTCCTTCTGTGATTCAATATTTTTTGGAGGCAGAAAAAATACACCTGGGATTTTAAAGTGTATCCACAATACTTCCTAACAGTACTAGATCCTAGATGCTAGTGTTAACTGTGAATCATCTGTCCATAAGCAAATTCCTTTCAACAAACTAATGGCTGAGGCAATTAGCACCAAGAATAATATTAAAGTCTAAGTTTTATGTAATCCCTAAAGAAAACAAGAATGAATACATAAAAAAATTATTGCCAAAGCACTGACAAACAAGAAAGTATTTTAAAAGGAGCCATCAAACGTTACTTTCAGTATGAGCCATAGGAACCATAGAACTTGCTAAGAAAATTGCAACTTTCAAAACTTTTTTAAAGAAAGTTTCTTTACATTTTAAAATTTACCAATATGTACAGCTGCTTAGCTCTTAACAAAAAGATTGGTAAATGACAATGTGTCTTAAAATGTCAGGTGGAAAAACATCTACCTCAAAATTTACTAAAATGAGTTATCAGCTGTTTATCAGCTGAAAAAATTCATTGTAAGAAAATATTTAAAAGATATTGTGAAACCAAGGTTATTATGCATCATTTTATGGACCTATGTTTGTATGACATAATTTTCATAATCAAATAAACTAATTTGAAATGTACTTAATTTGATGCTGCCTAAAGGGTTAAAAAATTGAACCCTTTTACTTATCTAAGTAAAAATATTTACTTAGATAAAATAGAACTATTACCAGATTATTAACTCCGCCAAAATACTTTCTTTTCATTATTGTGTTTATTTACTACTTAGTTTTTGTTTCATTTTGACAGTATTTTTTTAAGAAAACATTTGTAACTCTAGCCTCCAATTGTCCAAATCTACTCTTGTGGTGCCAAGACCAACTAAAATCCAGAGACAAAAACAGAGTTCCACTACAGTTGTACTCTTTAATACAAACCACTTAAAGACTATTCAGCAAGTTATCAGTTGATTGATGAACAACATATAATTTTTATAAGTAATAAGGTAGATGCATAATTTAAAACTGAATTTTAGTTATCAACTTTACTCCTGTTAAAACTTATTGCAAAGTCTTTTAAGTAATCCATGCTCCTGAAGAGTCAATAATATGAATTAACCTCTATGAGTCAGAGATGATTCTCTGTTTTCTCACTGATACATTAAAACACTAAGTGCAGAATCCAAACCATGGTAAATATTTTAAAAATATTTGTTAAATAGAAATACAAGCTGTGCCAAACTAATTAAATTACTGTTTTACAAAGTGCAAGCTTATTTGAAGAAACAAGAGCTTTGATTTAATGTTTTTAACAGTTTACTTCAATATTTTGTCACTTTCATAAATATAGAATCAGTATACTCATGTAGAGAAATTAATGTTTTCAAATGTCTCATGAAATACCCATGTTCCCTTTCAATAATTCCAGAATTATGTAAAGTAGGAAATATATTACTTTTTTCAATACATAAATCTCACTTACTGAAAGATAAAATGTCTTGCCCTAAATCAGTCCATGTTTAAATAAAATTGTTTAGGCTATGATACAGCTATCACACTATTTCATCTTATGATGCTTTAACTGAATAGAAAACTCATTGTTCCTTCTCAGCTGATTTGTGCCTATGTTACAGATACTTGGACTGTGAGGCTTCAGCCTAAAACCCTGCAGAGAAGACTGAGTTCAGAGTAGGAGAAATGACCTAATGAGCAAATATTTCAGCTGTCAGGTTATGGAGAAGACAGACAGAACAACTGCTTCAAGTAGGACTGGCCACTGGGATAAAAGTTGGATTCCGAATGGTAGAATTGAAGATAATCTATTTCAGATGCTTCATTTTAGATAAGAAAACTGAAGTTCAATGAGGATAAGTTAATTGTGTAATATTACAAACCCGACAGACAGTGAAACTAGTTAGCACTCCAAATTTATGACTCGTTCCTGTTCAAGTTTTATATACAGAGAAACATGGAAAAAGAGGCATATATTTTTAATAATCTTCATTTTGGAAATAGATTCTTAAAGCCTGAGAGACCACTACAGTAACAACGCCAGGTTTTAACAGACACTGTACTTATATGAAGCACTGAAATGCTGAAATCTCTCTGTTCTCATTCCACGGCTGCCGTGTAGTCACTGGCAGTTATCTGCCCTGTGTCATCCTGTGGCTTTCATCATGCCTTATATGCCCCAACCTTTACCACCCCAGCTTCACTTCTTTTCTTGCCTTCACAAAATTGCCTTTCACATGTGTGCGAAGTTCGTTTCTGCTGTAACAGCAGAATCCAAGCTCCATGCAGGAATAGCAGACTATATTTCTGCTACGGACCTGGAATCTGCCAAGTGGCTGACTTCACATGCTGCCAGAGAAAGGAGATTGAAGCCACGTGTCAAATCGTCTCCTCCAGGAGCTTTGCTGTTTTCAGGACTATTGGCTTGGAAACACTCAATCTGCAGTACTCTGAGCAAACAAAAGACAAAGCAATGGTAAAAGGTGAACAATCCACTAGGTTATTTAAGAATAACCTACTTGGGCAAGCAGTTGTATAGAATGAGTAATCGGCAATCCCTAGCGGACTTTAAAGGGATGATATCACACTGACAGCTCACTAAAATTAACAAAATAAATTCAAGTAATTCCATTTGTGTCATTGCTTAAAGATTTTATTTTGTGAAGAAAACTGCTTCAAATGAGACAGGGTCATTATTCCCTTCCTTCTGATATCTTTCTGTCACTTGTCCTTTACTACAGGAAAACAAGCCACCCACGAAGTTCCCTCATGGTAGCCCCACCCCAGAAAAACCCAGAGGAATAACTTCAGTATTGTCACTGAGAATTGGATTCAAACTCCTTCCCACAAAATAGATGCCTATTCCTACTTGTAGAATACTTTTTGGGTGGCGGTGAGGTTGTGGTTCCCCAAACCTCAAGAAAATTTCTATTTTAAGAATTGTTATAGTTTGGTTTAACAGAAATTTCATTTGATCTGGGACTAAATAACTTATGGGAAATCTGCTCAGCCTATGTCAATCATATAAAATGGTCAAATTTTGCTGTAGACACCTTGCATTAGCTTACAGAGACTTTCACCTCAGGCTAGTTCTTTTTTCAAAGTTCTTTTTCAAATGCTAAGAGTGTAACCTAAAAAGCAATTTTGCAGACCACATTCATTTCTAAGATTTTAATCTATGTTTCTAGTTATTTTATGAATATTCCATCAGTTATTCTTTAAAGACCAATTTTGTGTATAAAAAATTTGTTAAGTATCTTAGAGACACTTTTAAAATATATTCCTAAAAGGTGGAGGTCATTTTTAGACAAAATGAAATCAACTGAAATTCAGACAAGCTCTCTAAACATAAATGTATCAGATGGGTAATTACTTTACAGAATTAAATAATTTCCTGGTAACCTTCCAGATTTTAAGAAATTGTACAAATAGTTTTATAGAGTTTTTTCCTACCACCAAACTGTAACTTGTAATATATGTAATATTATTTTATAATTTTAAATACTAGTTTGTTTAATAGAATGGTTTCAAAATGTCAATGGTAATAAGAAATATTTGTAGTAAACTGGAAAATAAAACCAGATTGAAAAAAAATGAAGATCAAAATAATGTGGCCACTAAAATAATCACACTTAAGGTTTGTGTTTTATATCCTCCCATTTATTCCATGAATATTTATTCTGCATTATATTTTAAGGAAATTATAAAATGTTGTGTGCCAAATAATTTGTAATATTTAGTTGTCATTCATTTTAAACAGTCATCATTCTGCAAAATAATGTTAATATCTAAATAGCATCCTCTTAAAAACATATAACACATTTAATGTACTATGAAAGAACATTAGAATATTTCCAATATTTGTCTTTAATAGTATTATAAACATCTTTATATAAATATTTTGCACATATTCTCATTTAGTTTACTACTCACTTCTTTAAATGAAATTGCTAGACTGATGAATATAAATATGACCACTTTGTCTCATCAACGTGCTTAATTTTATCAAAATATGATATTTTTTAACTTTTCTTCCATATGTACATTATATATATATATATATATAACATAATTATACAGCTAGCTTCAATTTGTTTCTTTAAAAGAATGTTTTGTGCTAAAATTGTTTAGACAAGATATCATAACTATATGTTATACTCTGAATAACTAATATAAGGACAACAATATACAGAGTATCAACAATTATAACTGTCCTAGGAATCTGTTTTGAAACTTGGTTTCATTATTTGTTTATCTTTTCTCTTTAAAATGAAGATAACAATACTTAATGTATAAAAAATATGCTTTTTGGAAAGAAAATATATATATATATACATATATATATATATATATATATATATATATATTCTTTTTCCCAGCCTTTAGCTACACTAAACAATTACATGTTTATTTTATTCTTGTGAAGGTTTGTTGATAGGAGAGAGGAGTGGAGAATAGATAGCTTTAAAGAATGCTATTATTTCCCTGAGTTGCCATGGTTGCTCTTCTAGTTACATAAGCCAATTAAATGAACCTTTCATTCAAACTTCAGAGCTGAGTTCTGATCAAATAATTTCTTTTTCTCTCTTAATGATGGTAATAACGTTTAATGAGCCCTATGGAGTGTTTATAATTTTTTAGGTAAAAGTTCCTGGTTGTCAGAACTGATATACTTCCTAGAGACACCCTATTTTAAGTTCCTGTTTATTTCAGCTTATGTAGTAAAATAACAGAAAATATTAATAAGTACACGATAGGCAGAGATAAAAGTATCCTACAAGTGTTTATTTTAAGGGGTGATTGTTTTTTAAGTAGTATCAGTTAAACTTCAATCTTAGAAGTAGGAACAGTCACTGAAGAAGTTCATCTCCAATTTGATGATCTGTTGACACTTCAAACTATCCTGATTCTTCATTTTCTACTTTCTTAATGGAATAGCTATTATCTCAAGTCACAAGTAGCAAAACTTGTGAATCATCCTTAAGTTTTTAGTATGCACATTACCCATTTCTTCTATTTCCCTTGCAACCACTTCAGGTCAGGAATTAACATCCTTTCAATGGGCTTTGAAACTCTAGGTTTTATAACATACTAAAAGAATTGGCCAGAGACGAACATATTGACTTGGACATCTGGCCTTTCTCTGGTTCTAATTAATGTAGCTGAAGAGATTGTACATAGGGTTACTAGGTTATGGAAAAACCAATAAAATTTGCATATCACACAGTGAAAACATTTTGGTGAAGATATGTTTCAAATTTTCCACAGGATGGATATATATATATATATATATATATATATATATATATATATATATCATTAGCATTGCTTATCAGGACTTCATTCAAAACTTTGCAGACTTTATCTGATAGACCTTGTTGTGACTCGTAGGAAGTTGGATAAAGTGTGGTAAGTCAAGGATTCAATGCGCCTCATATATTAGATCTAAGACATAGTCTAGTTTCACGAACCAGGGGGATCACTTTTCACAGAAGACTAGATTTTAGGGGTCAACACTTTTTGGAACTTTCCACTTTATAAATATTGATAAGCATTGGAAACCAGGCTATAGGACCTAGAAAGAGTCTAGATCATTCAACCGAATAAGTGAAATGAGAAATAAACCCAGTATTGTTATTATTAAGCCTATTGTTATTAAATCCAGTATACTTAACCCAAAAGAAAAAAAAATGATAACTAATAATAGTTATTTCATGGTAGGAAGCTCAGTGAATGAGTAGCATAAAAAACAAAATATGTAAGTCAATATGATAAAAACCATTTATGCCAACATCATATTAAATGGGGACAAACTGAAATCTTTCCCTCTAAAATGAGATACAACAAAGCATGTCCACTGTCACCACGGTTGATTAACATACTCCTCAAAAATTTACCCAGAGTAATCAAGGAAGAGAGAGAGAGAGTAAAGGGATATCTAGAAGAAAGGAGTCAAAATATCTAATGTCAAAATATCATTATTTGCAGATGACATGATTCTCTACCTACAAGACCCAAAAAATTTCACCAAAAGATTGCTGGAATTAGTGACTAAAGTCAACAGTGTGGCAGTATACATAATAAGCACACAAAAATCAATAGTGTCTTTATGAATCAATAATGAACTCACTGAGAAGTAAATGAGGAAACAATAACTTCTACAATAGTGTCAATAAAAATTAGAAATTAACAAAGGAAGTGACAGACTTCTACAGTGAAAATTACTTCACTTTGAAAAAGAAACTTGAAGGAGACATCAGAAAATGGAAAGATATCTCCTGTTCCTGGATAGGCAGAAACAACATAATCAAAATGGCTATACTTCCAAAATTGGCAATGAAATTTAACATAATCCCAGACAAAATTCCAACAGTATTTTGCACAAAATTCTAAAATTCATAGGGATCCAGAAGAGAACCAGAATAGAAAAAACAGTCCTGGGTAAGAAAAGCAAAGCATTGATCTTTGACAAAAGGGCCAAAGCTCTATACAGAAGAAAAACAGCTTTTTAACAAATGGTGCTGGGGAAATTGAATATCCACATGCTATAGACTGAGTCTAATCTCAGTTTTCAATATATCTCACCATGTACTAAGCTAAAATCAAAATGGAAAAAGATCTGAATGTAAAAGTAGAAGCACTTAGTCTTCTTGAGACATAAAATAGTTAAAACTCTTGAAGATAGAGATGTAAGAATTTTCTGAACAGAAAAGTAGTAGCACAATAAATAATACCAAGAATCAACAAATGAGATTACATTAAATTTAAAAGCTTCTGCACAGCAAAAGAAACAACCAACAGAGTAAGAGACAACCTACTGAATGGAAAAAAATGGTCAACTATTCCTCACAGGACTAATATCTAGAATATATAAACAACTTCAAATAATTAGCCCCCTAAAATAAAAAAAACAGTCAAAAAATGGACAATGAACAGACATTTTACAGAAGGAGTACAATTGTTCAATAAAAACATAAAAAATGCTCCAACATTTCTGACTATTACAGAAATATCAATTAAAATTTTATTGGCATCCCATCTTACCCCAGAAAGAATGGCTATCTGCAAAAAAGTCAAATAAGAACAGGCTAGCAAGGATCTGAGGAAAAGGAACTCTCCTAAGTTATTGATGAAAATATAAGCTAATAGAACCACTTTGGAAATCAGTGCAAAGATTTTTCAAAAAAACTAAAACTAAAAATTCCACCTAACACAGCTTTTCTCCTTCAGTCTTCCCAAAGAGTTAAAGCCATCATATTAAAGGGATACATACCTAGCTATGTTTTAGTAGCACAATTTACAATAATAGATCTTGGAAACAGCATATATGTCCATCAACAGATGAATAGATGAAAAAATGTGATATATAAAATGTGATTTATAAAAAATGGTTTACCTCTCTATCATAATGAAGGATAAAGATAAAGTATTGTTAGGTAAATGGATGCAACCTGAAAACATAATGTTAAGCAAAATAGATCAGACAAAAGTGTAAATATTGCATGTTTTCTTCTAAACGAGAAACTCAAAATATAGATGTTAGATACATAGATACATAAATAGATACACAGGTAGGAGAGAGAAGGTGTGGCAAGGAGAAGATACATAGGAAATAGGGAGAAGTTAAAAGTAATTCACTAAATTATCTATGCCATTATTTTAAGATTCTTTCAAGATATATGCTAAGTTGTTTCATTTAAACTAGTTTGTTTTTGTTCACTGAAAAGAAACATTTGTCCTTTTTTGTCTATGACCTATACTCAGTAATATTTTGGCCCTTCTTTTAAGATAACAATACACAGTATATTAATTATTGTTATAATCTATGACTTTGTTATTAATTTTATTTTACTTTTTCATAGGAGAAAGGAATTTTCAAATTTTCTTCATTAATATCTACTTGTAACACATCAACATAAAATTTAAACACTGAAAAAATTGAATGCAATGTGTATGTATAAAAAATATATTGTCACTATACATTTTATAAAGACAGATATTTACACAAATATACATAGGAAAAAGACCAGGAGAAAAGACAACAAAATAATAACTCTGCTTATTTCTGGGTGGTGAGCATATTTTTTACACATTTTCTGGTCTTTCCCCAGAAGCCCTTAAAGTATTACTCAGCATCAATAAGGGATTTTATTCAAACACATACCATAATGTTTTAAAATATTAAATTTTCCAATCTCACACTCAACATATTTCCCAAAGTCTTTCTTTTCAAGCCACATACAAAAATACCCTTGAACTTGATTTTGCTAGCCAAGACACTTTGAGTTCCAAGTCTTAGATAGCCAATTCTGAATAAATTATACTTGGAGAAAAAAGAAAATAAAAACACATTGGTTTATATAACTGAAAAGTCCAAAGATGATTTTGACTTCAGAAATAGTTACATTGTCAAGTTGATTTTTTGTCATATCTTAGAGGGTGGATTTCATCAACCAAACCAATTATTTATTGGGAAATTTGGCATGTTACTATTCCATTGCAAAAGTTACATCTGAAACAATTCTTCAAACTTTGAGCTCGATTTACATATCAGTTATTCCATTTATCAATTGAGTCTATTTCAATAATCATTTGTAATTGAAATATTACAATATTCTCTCGTATTTTCCCTTAAATATTTTAAACCACATTTGCAAACAATATATTTTATTCTTTTAAAGTACACACATAGAATGAAAGAAATCATCTTATGTAATTCAATAATTTTCATAAAGCCAGTTTATAAATATAATGAGCTGTGGGATTTCATACATGTTCTATTACTGTTTTTAAATGCTATGAAATTACAACTAAAATGCATTCATATCAAATACTCAATTCATCACTCAGTTATTCTGTTGGTACTCTAGTAGAATAAAATGTTTCTTAAATTTTTTTTAAAGTTTCTATTTCCAAAAGTTACACAAATTATAATCCATCACAAAAAATGATAGCAGTATAGTTTTAACTTATTTCATTTCTCTGTAATTAATTTTCAGAACTATAACTTTAATTCTCAGAGTTAGATACATGCAACCCCTTGGAGCCAATCACAGCCTCGGCTACTAGGAAGCGTTTTCTTGAGGATCAGAGACCCAACCCTTGATACAAAATCTGGAATCATAGATTTCATGGCTAGATTTCATGACTCTAAAGGCAAAGCCAAATTTATTTTTTAAATTAGTGTGTATGGAGTTTGTTTATAGGTTCACAAAGTACTCATTTTGGGGTTAAATCCTATCTATCATTTCCTACCTTTCACCAACTCCCAGAAAATTAAAACTTTGCAGATAAATCTCACTGTCTAAAGTTATTAATGTACGAATATAGATAGTCACGTAGATATAGATGTTAGATGTAAAGTTATAAATGTGAGTGTTTATGTACTACATGTAATTCTGTATATATTTATATAGAGTTTTTGTGAGTGTGTGTGTCAGTGTGTGTGTGTGTACACCCACACATGCAAAAGTAAGAAAAAAAAAAACCTTCTTAAAGATTGTGTTGGTCTCGTCTTCTTCAGTCATCCAAAGATGTTTCCACGTCATGTACAGCTGTTATGCTGACTACAGCACTGAACATGCACAAGTCCAGGAGGAAGCACCATGACCATACACTTTAGTGGGATTGTGAACCTAAGAGACTGCAACAGCACACCAGAAGTTGGCTTCTCTGTATTCTTTTAATTTGATAGATTCTTGCAGTTTACATTTTAAGTCTCATAGTCTTACAACTCTAAAATTACTTTTAAAATCTCATTTCACTGGATTCTCTCATGTCTCTAAAACCTCAGCTATAGCTTCCAAAGACTTCCTTGTCACAACCCAGTAGGAAATAGAAAGTCCGGGGGAGATCTGTCCTCACATAGAACTGGCTCTAGGACAGCCAAAGCTCTCTTTCCATCTCTTATTTATTTTCACCCTGTCTTCCTCTCTCTTCTTTTCCCCCTTCCTTCTCACCCTCCCTCTACATCTCCTAACTTCATTCTTAGGCAAACTCTTCAAACATAGGAGAGGTGGAGAAAGAGGCTCCGCTGCTCAGAGTAAGTGTCAGAGTTAGAATCTCACACTTCCCACTCAACTACTCTAGGATTTAGAACAAGATATTTTATTCTTTATGTGCCCTATTCATAAATAAGAATATCAGAGTTCTTTAAGCAGAAAAACTTTTTTGAAAATTAGCGAAGTACACATAGTTTTCTTAACACAATAGCTAACAACATATATTCCCACAAAGAAGTAATAGGAAAGAGTTCAGAATGGACTCCCAGCCAAAACACTTTTTCACTCTTACCTTCCAGATGATCCCTTTGCTCCACCAGCTTCTTTCTTCTCTGCTCCATAGAAATCCCCAGTCTTCTTCAATTTCTTTCTTTTTGTCACTGTTTGCTCTTGCAACTGAAAACAGTCTCCCTGAGATTGAGCAGACATTTCCAAACATGCCCAATTTTATGCTCAACAGTTATTAAAGCTATAAGTTTTTTAAGAAACAAAAATATCCTTTTCACACTATATCTTCAAAATTGTTTCCATAAACAGAAGTTAGGTTGAGAACCAAAAAGAGAAACAAAAATGAATAGAAAAATATTTATTACAATTTTTCCTAATTTTGTTTATATTTACAAGACTCTAAAAGGTTTGTTGACTTATTCAACTATTGGGTAACTTTAAGGTGTTTCATACAAAACTACTATGTTCTGTAGTTTGTTACAGTATCTGTGTCTCTTCTGATAAACTATAATAGAGCTAAATGAAATTTACATCTTTGTATTATCTCCAAAACCTAAGACAGGCCTTAATATATAAAACCATAGCATCTAACTAACTCTGACAAAATAATGGAACAAAAATGTAGTTAATATTGTAGTGTAATTGAAAAATGATTTAGAAATAATAGGACTGTAAATTTAATTAAATGACTATAATAGAGATTTTACAACATTTTTAAATGATAAGAAAATCTAAGAAGATGTATTGAAGTTGTCATTTAGAAAATATAAAGTATCAGTAGGCATCTATAAATCAAAATAAAAATTCCAGAATAAGAAAAACATTTACTCACTCTAAAAAAGAATATCCTTACACAATTTTATAGATCAATCAGGGGAGCTTATTTTGAAGTCATCAGTGGATACTAAAAGCA